>OX592720.1:4627500-5227500 GCA_951361185.1 Ochropacha duplaris | reverse complement strand
TTTTCATTTTTTTTTTCGACTAACCCTCCACTAAAAATGTTTTAAGTGTAAGTAAGACTATACTTGTCTAAAAGGGGAGCAAGTGTACCCAAGCTCAAATCCTCTGACCGCACTCCTTCCTGCGAGCCGTAATGGCATGAATGAACGCCAAGTAACTGATTATTACTGGCGGAAAGAGGATGTTTTGTAAACAGAGTCGGCGGCCATTGAAGGATGTATGGTATAAACTGATAATGCAGTTTGTTATTGGTCAAATAATCAACCGTTTGTTTAAAGTGGACGATTCACGAAAGAAAGTAGCGCAATAATAAAAAAAAATAAGTACAAATTAAGAAAAAAATAACTTTTGAAAAAAGGATCACTAAAATGTTACTTATAAACAAAATCAACACTTAAATTGAGATGTAAATAATAAAAATGCTTGGCTAATAACAAAGATATACATGCGGAGACCTCCCGTATGTAGGCCTCCCGCGTTGTCCCAACCATATGGGGAGCGCGTCCAGCCAAATATAAAATTTGCATCAAGACACACGCATAATAAAATATTATTTTACAATTGTGCATTCGGCGTTGTTACCTTTGCAAAAAAATCTACGGTTTCAGAATGTGCAAGTCATGTTATCAATGACAAGTGGCAACACCGGATACGGAATCGAAGCAGTTGTTTATGGATGTTTTTCACATTTCCGGTCAATTGGATGAATAAGTGGTTTCGCCCATAAAAAGGCTTTGTAAAATCTTTATTTATATTATATATAGCGTTGAATAGCTATGAATGTATTTGTATAATTTTATTGATATCTATTCTATTCAAAAAGAAAATTTAAAAGAAGATAATAATGAAAAATTATGTTGAATCTAAAATTCATTCCAAAGAATTGTCAACGTTAGTTTAAAAATACATTTTACCGTTATTGAGTCACACGTGCACATGTTTTTTTTTTCACAAGTAGCTCCCAGACGCTGATTAGACGCGGCCTCGCATTACGTGGAATATTACAAAAACTCACAGAAGTTCTAAAGTGCTTATTTCGAAGGAAATGTTGATACAATTTCAAAAACATTTTTAACATTATATTAATGACATTGTCGAAAGAATTGGCGGCAATCTCACGGTGGTAAATGCCATGGCTGAAGGTGGTAAGCTCACCAAATAGTCTAGAAAAAAGAAACTAGAATTAGAAGCATACATATTCTAGAGCAAACCATAACCATTTTTGTTAAAAGTCGTTACAAATAATATGATGGCCAGAGCCTTGGCCCCATTAGATCAATTGATCCACTTTTATTTCTGGGTTAGTTGAAGCATCCGCTTTAGGCAAGTCATTTAGAAGTTTTATTATTTATAACGTTAGATTAGTTGTGAAGCTGTAACAAAAACAAGGTATGGATTACATCATCTGAATTTGAGATGTCCATTGGGAGAGGTTATCAGAGAAATGGATTGTAGTTTTAATTCAAATGTTTGTAAGCACTTATGAATAGTCGACTCTAACGCGGTTCGAAAAGTTGCTTTTGCTGAGAAGAGCCGGCAATTAACTCAACAATATAAAGAATTATATGAGTAAGAAAGCATGCTGAGAAGGTGGACAGAAGACGACGCATGAACTAACAGACGAGACCTGAGAGTAAGCAATTGGCAGAAACGGTAGCAATAGTTAGCAATTGTCCATATTTATCCAAAGCATTGGATTGAGATTAGACTAAAAAAAAACGATAGGTGTTCTGGTTTTAAAAGTAAAATTTTTATACAAAGCCACGTAGTTTATATGCTCTATACTGCCAAAACTATTCTCAGTACTATTATCAACAATACCGGCCCAATTTGAAAAGATGAACAATTCACTTCATTCAGCCATCTCGTAAAGAGATAGAGCCATTAAAAAAAGGCACAAGTGTCTCGCATCCTGTTTTAACGAGCGATTAGCAAAATGGCGGTTTCTTTGACAGGTCTGTGCAAAAAAACGCGGCAAAGTGCAGGTCTCTTTTTTACAACATCATTATATGATTTATTGGTTAGCTTAATGTACCACACATTCGTTTAAACAATAAACAGTTGTTCTTTTCGATAACGGTTAGGTTTAATTTTAGAAGACAAATACTAATGATATTCCTTTTATTATTTTAGGTTTTCCCTAGAGACTACAGCATGGGGTTCTTCAAAAGAGGAGTAAGAAGGTTTATGCAAGGACGGCAACGCGCTCGTGACGCCTCTGGTGTTGCAAGCGTCCATAGGCTACGGTAACCGCTTACCATCAGGTCGGCCGTAAGCTTGTTTGCCACCTAGTGGTATAAAAAAAAAGATAAGCTTGTGTTTGACCTTAATCGTGTGGTAAGTGATGATTTAGCAGAAACTGGCAAAGACGCAAGCTTGTGTAGATTTGGAGCTGTCGGAACTCACCAGTATGACCAGCGACTGATTTTCAGTACGAGGGTTGCTATAACTTACTACTGATACTAACAAGTGCTAAACTATTATTTCTGGGTGTTTTTATTTCATGAGTCTTAAACACGTGCAGCATCAGTCTTTTACCAATTGCAAGTCCATGTCAAGAAATTCCATATCTAACTGGGTCGGGTTAATTCTGTGAAGTTGCTTTGTACGTTTTACTTGATAAGAGAGCTTAGATTGTAATTAGGTCAAATAAGCAGCAGATTGCAATTGTTATCTAAAAATGGCCTTTTGTCGACTCTCTAATGGCAACCGCTATATTTTTATCTAAAGGTTTAATAAACACAGATGAAAATACGAATATTTTTATAGACCTCATTGGCTGATAAATGCATGGATAAGGGTCCAAAAATTTGTATTGTAAAAAAACTGTCTTTTTTCTGAAGCTTCATTAATAGTAGTACCTAATTTAAACTAAGTCTCAGCCTCTGTCAGCTCAAATTGAAAACAACAGCACATATGCTTGCTCGTAATCTGCACACACCAAGGGGTGTTGATTATCGCGCATGCGCGTTGCAAGCGAAAAACCGTTACGAGTTACGTCACCCGCTGAAACCCACAGTACAATACCGGGCTTGTTTTGAACTTAGAACGCCCGTTTGAAAATGGAACGCGTGTTCCTCTATGGTTTGCTCGTTTCAGTTTAAAAATAGAACACTGTTGCGATTTAAGTTTGTACAGCACGCTCTAGGCTTTGTTAATTTCAAAATAAGAACAATGAACTGTAATTCTATCAGCGAAGTGTCGCCATGGTTTTTATGATTTGCTTCCCCATATAATACTTATGTGTCATCCCTAATACCATAAACAATAAAATTAAATGAATTTCATTGTCTACTGATGCGTCAAAAACCCAAATACTGGTAAAACTAGTTCTCAATTTTGCATTATAATTTTATGCAAATAAATGTAAAATGTCTCAGCAAATAGATTCAGTCGATTATTTTAAGGATTCCCACGGCTTTTGTGTCTCGGATATTGTCATTATAATTCTTTCGCTATGATACAATTTCCTATTATAGATATAAACACATTTTAGAGACTAGAATGTATGATATAATTAAAAAAGTTAGTATAAATTTGAATGTCTTTGATCCTAGCTAATATTATAAAGAGTTTTTTTTTGTAAGTTTGTGACCAAGGTTTGTGAGTAAAGGATAAACTAAAAAAATAGAAAGCTACATTTTATCTGCGAGTAAAATGGGCTCTATATTATATTAATTCCCTCGGTAAAACGGATCATACTAATATGAGAGCTAATATTTATGTAATTTTGTAAATATTAGCTCTCATATTAACCATGATATAATTTCAACATTTATCAAAATACCTTTGTGTATTCATATTGACTTGGCCTATATTTAGAGTTAATTAAATAAAATAGAATAACTCGTAATTAACCACTTCCTGTAACTACAACTATTATTTTCCTATTTCATATTTTATTCCAACAAAAATAACGTAAAACAATGTTATGTTTTATAATATTGTGTTATTAATACATATTAATTAAACGTATCATAAACTAATTAAAATTAAAACGTCATTAACAACTACCTACGATTTGAGATCAAAATCAATGTCTTTTTTTCATATTTCTGGAATAAAATTGAGTTTAAGTTAAACAAGAAAAAAATAAAATAGTTTGTGGCCCTTCAAATAATGATAGAATTTATGCTTGTGTTACATTACTCTCTAAGGCCTCATAGTTTTAACCTCATGTTTATAAAAAAAAAGAATTAGCAAAATCCTTTATTTATTTTTTGCATAATCTACCTGACTTAAGAGAGGCGTTCACAACAATACTGCTAATGTTCTGTTACTTTTTATTTATTCTTTATAACAATTGAAATCAGAAGGGTTGTTACTTGAAAGAGATATTATGTTTTCATTATGATAATTTTAGTAAGTGTGTGAGATTAAAATCTCTAATTTATTCGTGTGACGTAACTTTTAGCTAATGATTTTTCAAATTTTTTATTTATTTTTTATATTCGATAGGCTTGTGTTTGACCACAATCTCACCATGGTAAGTGATGATGTGGCCGAAGATGGTAAGCACACAAAGCCTAGATGGGAACTGGCTCTCAAGTGCAGCTGTCGGAACACACCGATAGGTGTTTGGCGACAGATTTTCAACTTGAGGGTAGCCAGCCAGTCGGGTACTACAAAGTACCCTACCACCGTGCAAAATTAAATATTTAACGTATTAAAAATCGAATATCATGTCATATTTCTTATGTACGAGTATGATTCGAATAAGTTTAGGGATTAACTAGATTTGATAAAATGAGTAAAATAAATACGATATCAAATAATGTACCTATTTACACTGAAACGAATATTTCCCATGACCCAAACTGTCACACTGAAAAAAGCCATCAAATGTTTCAATATTATACCCCGGAACCGTAGACAAATAAATTAAACTTTTAATTTCGCTGCGCAACAAGATCGCGCCCTATTCAGCCGGGGTCACGACCTCTACGACTGAGATGACAATGGCGGCGTATCCCGCGCAATTCCCGTGCGAATCTGGATCATCTGATTGTCTATTGTTATTTTTTTTGCACTTCTCAAGCTTCCGCAAAGCAAAGGTACTGAGACATACAGCTTTTTGGGGGTGCGAATTTAAGGGTACAATATTTAAGAAATAAATAAACTGCTAGTTCCCATGGTTGATATGATGTTATAGGGAGTATGCTGGCAGATGGACATGAAATCTGACCGGATGTCAAATCCTTTTATTTTCTTATTTCACATTATTGCGTTCCGGTACATAAAATTAATTTATTTACCTTTGTTAAACTATCCGATATCTCTCAATAAGAACCTCTCAGTAACGATGATTTATGTGCAAATATTCGGTGGAAATCTACAAAAATATTAATAGTTCATTTTAATTAAATTTGACATTGGAAAACATGAAATAAAAAGTTAAGGCTCTAAATTCAAAATGATAAAGCTATGAAAATTTAAATAATGCATGATTCTAAATTCAAAACATTTGAACTCGACCGACATACAACCTCCAAATATCCTCTACTAAGCTTATCTCGACAGGGCCTTGGGCGGGTCCAGATGTAAAGAATTTTTAAATTATTTATGTGTTAACGTCTCACAGACTCAACGTTTTAACATGTTATAAACAAAGCGTTAGATAAGTCTGGTATGGAACGCGTTGGCGGCATGTAATGGTGAGCACACAAGTGGTCCTATTTTTTTTTTTAAATAAAATCTTGGAATAAGGCAACGTTTACGCACCATAGAGCCAAGATAATGTTTTATGAATCCAAAATGAAAAGACGAGGCAATCAAAAACATCTAAGCTTTAAAACTACATATAAAACAATAGATTTCTTGAGAAGATTAATATTATGAAGCTTGAAGCCATCACGCGATCTGTCTCATTTTCGAAATAGTCTCTCACAAGTCCGTAAAGACTGAATTAAATCAAATCATTTGTATTTAGAATCAAACGTGTTCTCATTTGCTACGATGCGTTCACTTTCTTTATAAATAGTGGGCCCCGCTTCGTTGTCCTGCCCTAAAATAATAAAAAAACATCAAACCCGATTCCAGCGCCACTTACCGGGTCCAATTCTGAATCTAAACCATCAGTCCATCCAATCTCGAGATATAATAATAAAAACTTATTAAAAAAAGTTTTTTTTTAATAGTTATTCTGCTATTCGGGGTGGAGTGGAATCAAACAAATCAAAGATCGTTAAATCCGTTCATAAGTTATAAATAAATGGTGTAAATAACTCGACTTCTATACTATCACTAATATTCCCGTTGTTTAGCGTGCCTACATGTAGGACGAACCTCCTTAAGTTCTCTCCCACATCGCGTGCTATAACATTGCTGAATATGTTGAATGTGGATATTTTTGCCTGTAATCTGGCAGAATTCACAGAATCAGCTCACAGACTTTGTGAAAACTTTATTTATAAGTCAAATTTATCAATTGAATAAAACATTTTGAATTTTGTAATAATTGTATTGTAATGTAATGTAATGTATTTTATTAACTTAAATTGAGTGTAGTATCGTCTTGGTTTTTACTGTTAAGGTGCTACAACTATTGTTAAAATAAATAAATAAATAAAATTATAAAGAGGAAAGAATTGATTTTTTGTTTTTTTTTTGTTACGATTTAACTCAAAAACTACACGACCGATTTCGAAAATTCTTTCACCAATAGAAACCTGCATTATCCCTGAGTAACTTAAGCTATATCTTTATCCCGGTAACATATGGACGCATCCCCACAGGAACGCGGGGAAATGTAGTTGCTTTATAATAGATAGGTTAAAGACTTTTTCTCGCTGCCTGTACAAGGACTACGTATTATTACTCACATCCTGAGTTGATGAAACTAGTTAAATATGAATGCTGTCAGCAGGGTCAATGACCCACTGGCTTATACGTTAAGCAATAGGGTTAAAGGGTCAGTAGAACCATTGTACCTTCTTTAAGGACCCCTAAGATGAGCATACGAAAACAAAAAAAAAAATATTTTAGATAAGCTTGTGTTTGACCGCAATCTCACCATGGTAAGTGATGATGTGGCCGAAGGTGGTAAGCACACGAAGCTTAGATGGGAACTGGCTCTCAAGTCAGTGCAGCTCTCTGGGTGTAATCTAATTAAGTATGTATTTACATGTAGTATATCAGTGTATCTGGCTTCCATAGTACAAGCTCTGCTTAGTTAATCAGATGGCTTTAAAGGAATGATCGTGTAACAAGCGTGACGTCACACAATGTCAAGGAGCTCGAATAATTATGTGTCATCACTCAACATAATTTTACAGATCATTTAAATTATTATTGGGTTTATCATTTATTTTTAACTCACCCGCGTTCCCGTGGGATCTTATCCTTTCCCGGAACAAAATATAGCCTATGTTCTTCAGGGATAATGTAGCTTTCTAATGGTGAAAGAATTTTTCAAATCGCTCCAGTAGTTTCGGAGCCTATTCGATGCAAACAAACAATCAAATCTTTCCTCTTTATAATATTAGTATAGAAGATAAATTCGTTTATTGCTACCTCCATGGGAAATAAGAGAATGTTTAGAACTAGCCATGTTAGTACCATAATATGTCTCGTAACAATTTCCTGGGAAATCCTTCACGGGGCATCCGTCTCTGTCTTTACGGTGAGAGAGAAAGAAACAGAATAAGCGTTAGAAAAAGATTACCGAACGGCCGTTAAATCCAGTTCCATACCATAGAGCAGGTTGTTTTTTTTTCAAGACACTGATTTTGTTTTCTATTCTACAGGGGAACGTGTCTTTTTTTTCGTATCAGATGTATTCAAATTAAGGCTTGAATTTGAGTTGTGCTCTCCAAAAAGGAGTCAACAACCTCCGGGAAGTCGGTTACAAAGATACGACCTTGAAATTTCAGAAAAAATATAAGTTCAATCTACTTATAAACTCAAAAATTACTTTATTAAATGAACTCATTGCAAGTATTTTTAATCGTCATTATGTTTGATTTATGAAAAATTCTAACGCTCGGTTCGGAAGGTTGCTTTTGCTGAGAAGAGCCGGCAATAAACTCAGCAACTTAGACCTATTAAATTTAATAATTATTTATATAGTCTCAGTGATAATATTATGAGTGTTATGGCGGCAAAAACGCAATAGAATTTAGTTACGAGTGATTTATAGGAATTCATATTTAGAATACTCAAAGCTCTATTTATATTTTCACTACCTAATACCTAAACAAAATTGAAATACCGAACAGAATACTGGTTGTAAATTAATAATTGAATGTGTCGAAGTCGATATTCAAATGAAGAACTATTGACAAAGTTCGTTGGGATTCGAATTCGGAACGGGATAACGTTCTCAAGATTTCGTAATGGTAAATAGAAAGCGCCATTTCCATGTACCTATGATGTTTGTTTACTTTTTAAAGTCAAGTGTGCCTTGTGATGTAAGTTTTGGAGGATCCATAGAGTTAGGGAGGTAGAGAGTAGGAGTATGTAGTAATAAAAATAATTTATGGATTTACCTCTACAATAATAACTGATTGTAGCGCTATAATAAAATTTGTTTTGAAAAGAGTAATTGCTGTGTTTATTACTCTTCTCGGCAAAAGTAATTTTCAAGCCATAGCCACATTTAATCTTAATCAAATTGTGGTCTAAACCATCAATAATATAAAAAAAAAAACAAAACACAAAGACAAACCGCGTCCAAAAATTAGTTACTACAAAAATTTACATTCTCTTTGGTTACTACAATACCGCCAAACTGGAATTTCCAACAGCCAATACCTGTCAATTGAAAATGGAACGGGACTGTCATATTTCTTAATATTACGCGGGTAAATAGAAAGGTCGGAGATGACGTTTATTTTTTTTTCACTGTCAAGTGCGAAACGTGTTAATAGCCTCTTTATAATGGAGAGGTTATGAAGCAATGCGTGCGTATAGCTTTATTTATTCAGATTATTAGTATGTTGGTGTTAAAATGCTTCTTTTATACGGATTCAGATGTTTTGAATGATTCAATAACTGTAAAGGCTAGACATAACGAACTGTGGGTATATTAATACAGGAAATGTTTATTTAATTAAGTTTTGCATTGCTGAGTTTCTTGCCGGAGTGTTCTGAACCGGTGGTAGAGTCAATTGTAACGTTCATAGGTGCCTTATAAGGGCCTAAACTGAATAAAAAAAAGCATATGCAGCATGATTCCAGAAATAAGAGTAAGAAGAACTGTCTTTTTTTTCAGAAGTCGAGCAGACTGTCATCACATTTTTTTTTATTCTGGATAGGCTTGTGTTTGACCACAATCTCACCATGGTAAGTGATGATGTGGCCGAAGGTGGTAAGCACACAAAGCCTAGATGGGACTGGCTCTCAAGTGCAGCTGTCGGAACACACCGATAGGTGCTTGGCGACAGATTTTCATTTAACACGTTAAATTTAAATTTCGAACAACTATTTTGCTATCCACAGATACTACATAGACCATAGGCGCCACGAGTTTGATACATATGAGTGTTACCCTATAAAAATAAATTTCTTCCCTAAGTTGGTACGCGAGTTTTCTTGGTTCCTCATCGCGAGTGGAAAGATATGACAACCAGTTAGAATTATATTCAACAAAGATTAAAAAGTGTAGATAGGTTACCTACACAACATTCGATCTTGAAAAATTACCGAGCACACATAAATAACTTAATATTCCAATATTTTGTTGTTAATTGGCATTTTTAGTTGGTTTGTGTCACTTTTACTTTTAATTGCACTTGATTTGAAGTGCATGTGACGCGACGCAGGTCAAATTAGCCACTCTGTAGCTTCCCGCATTCGGAGTGATAACCTATCTACACAACTTATAATATCACTAGCGACCCGCCCGCGGCTTCGCCCGCGTGGACTACACGTTATATCGCGCAAGTGGGGGTGGTGGAGGGGGGATAAAAGATAGCCTATGTTCTCTCCCAAGGTCTACTCTATATCTGTGCTGTATTGTTTAAAATCACTTCGTAAATAATCACTTTTTAGTAAAGGATAAAAAATGGTTATGGTGGGTTATCCCTAAGAGATAGACATATACCATCGCGGACTTTTTTGTTGAACTTTTTAAGGTGGACAATACTGTAGTACATTATTTTGGTCTATCTCGTAGGGTTCAGTCAGCGTTTGCAATATAAGCGCAAAAAAATGCTTAATTACGACATCACATTAGAAACCTGTAAATTTATCAGTGTTTCGCTACTATATTATACATATAAACCTTCCTTAAGAATCACTCTATCTATTAAAAAAACCGCATCAAAATCCGTTGCGTAGTTTTAAAGATTTAAGCATACATAGGGACAGACAGCGCAAGCGACTTTGTTTTATACTATGTAGTGATTGATACTCAAGCAATGTTTCCCTTTAAAGGAATGCTATGCAGTAAGTTAGAAGCAACGACCTTGCCATATTGGTTCCTAAGCTTCTCTACCTTAAAAAGAAGTATAGATTCCGATTCAAAGCGTGGGACGAGTATTTCTGCTAGTCTACGGTTTGTGCCAAGCTTCTAACTTCAATTTCACGCAAAAACTAATGAACGAATTTTGATGAAAATCGGCATACAGGTTGATCATATCTTGGAGTACACATACATAGGATATTTATCCCGGGAAAATGTAACATCCTCTCAATAGAGTAATAATTCACAAATAACATTGTAACATAATAACTATTATTTATTACAATGATTATGTTTATCAGTAATTAAAAATATTTCAAATCGTTGTCCTCAACCTAAATATTATGAATAACCATAGGAAAACTGTTTGTATTTATAAATAGTAATCCCGTGAAACCTAAACTCACCATCTTGATTCGCCGTGACGTCACTTCCTCTTACATCATAGACAAAGGCGTTTGGCACGTCCTATTGTGTGCGTCGAATATTATTAGCTGACATTCTCGTCAAACTTATCGATGACATTAATCTATTAAAAAATACAGTTGATTTTTATTGCCAAAAATAACTGGCTGCAAATACGGCATTTGAATTTGGAATCTTTTCAGAAAATTTCGAACGTAGTTATGTATCTATACTAATATAATATTATAGAGGTTAAGTGTTGTGAGGTTGTAGGGGGTAATCTCTGGATCTACTGAACCGATTTAGATAATTCTTTTACTAATAGAAAGCCACGTTATTTGTGAGTGTCATAGGCTATATTTTTATCCCGGGAAAAGATAAGATCCCACGAGAACGCGGGTAAAACCGCGGGGGATAGCTAGTTTGTAATAAGCACGTCTCAATGGACTGTCATTAGATTTGTTCAGCTTGAAGATGAACGTGTTGCTTAATAATAGAGAAGCGATTTAAATATAAGCTCATCTAATCCCATTAAAACAAAACAATCTCATTACACTATAATTAAAACAACTTTTTTCTAAACCACGAAGGTACATACCGAACCAAATCACGAATATAAAAAAAGGATATGACAGGAACAGGCTCCATTCAGCCGTTATTGTCTATGCCACTCTCGTCGATAGCGATATCCCACTCGCACGACAATTTATTACATTCCGTACGTAGTCACGCATCATTATGTCATACGAGAACCGTGATTACCAAGGTCCAGGGAGCTGTGCTCATCTAAGAATGTCTCCGGAAAAAACTTGGCCACGTATAGATGGTAGAAATCACCTTCGTTTGAAAACTAGATTTGCACTGCGGTTTTATTGCCACTTATACAAAAATTATCCAGCACAAAACTAAAGTCACGTTTGGTTTTTAAAAAATATAACCCAACTCTTATGTTACTGGAAAGTGTAAAGAACCACAAAAATGTTTCTTGGCGGAGACCTCTCAGCTTAAATGTATTCCGAACCGATGGAAGTTTTGTAACGTTCATGAATGAGAGTTCATCAGGGACTGAACTGAATAAATTGAATTCATTAACGCACGACTTTGCATCTAGATTTCAATGGAATATGTACTTACTTCTGCCGGTCTGTGTTGCAGTCTACAACTTCGAAGCAATGGAAATGCCTTTGAAAATCTTTAGTCTTTGGTTATGAAGAAGCAATTCTTAATTTTTCGAAGACCATTAAACATTCCTCACAAAATACTTTTACTACTTCGTAACGGTTTTTACTTTTACTATCAAAACTTTCGATTTTTAAATCCAACTGGACTTCCGGTTACCAAATCGATGCACTTCCTTCCATTGTTCAAAGATGGTGTACGTCGTGTGAATTTTAAATCTTATAAATATTATCTAAGAGGCCATAGATACAAGACTTGGTGTCCTTGACAATCCTTTTTCTTAAACACCTTTTTAGAAGATCGGGCAATGACGTCTCCGGAGCGATGAGGTTATGACGCTGCCCAGAAAATGCCAATTCACTCTTGGCTTGAAAGTACGTTGTGCAAGTAAGGATACACATATTAGGATAGATAGAGTATACCTCAAAGATACAGGAAGATATAAAAGGTATAAATCTTGGATATCTGTTTAATTTTGGAATCTATCTATGTAAGACTGAATTTTAAGAAACTGTTTCTTTATCCTTTGTTATGCTTATTCCTGCTTACAGATTATTTGGTAACAAAGCTACACCGTAATTTTGTTACACTTTTATTTACTTTAAATACTTGCAGTTACACTTTAATTTACTATAATTGGTACTGAAGCTTCTAGATTATCCAAATACTAAAGAGAACTTTTAATTTTAATGAGTTAGATACGTTCTAAGGCTATTATAGAATATCAAGACAAATAGTCAAGCAAAATACCCACCTATATGTTACCATAGAGGATTTGTTTACAATTACCAAAGAGTATTTATTTCTCCCTTTCAACCGAAGATTGCAGAGATTATTTCCGATGCAATTTCAGGCCCACCGACGCACGCTCGGCCATTACGACATTACGCGTTACAAAGATATACCGTGACTGGGCGCGGAAACTTGCGTGAGTGCTGCCATTACCTCACGTTCGGATACATGCATCCTAGTGCGTGGAGGAAATTGTATATTTTATTAGCAACAATTTCATATATTCCCTTTCTAATAGATCACAATTTATGGAGGGCACATCTCATAAGGCATAAAACTATTATCCAAGACAACGACATCCATCTTGTATACATAAAGTTAAATATTAACCTACCCACAACATTCCAACGCCTTACATCCAAAGGATACGATTACGTTCTTTTTTCAAAGCCACAAGATTGTCTATAGGCGTTTTTTTCTTTTACTAGGCCGGAGTGGTTGAAGCTAAGGTCCGATCGATGAGATTGATTTTTTACCGATCAAGCAGAGGCACAGATAATAGAAAATTGTAATGAAGCAATCATCTTGGTTTTAACTTGTTATATTACGTATAACGTGAAGAAACAGATAGAATAAACTAGTGTAAAAATAACTTAATTATTTTTTATGACGTTCACAGTTCACGCAAGCAAAAACGGGCGATAACAAAAATACGCTTCTAACGATAAATTGAAGCCATTATTCGTATCGAGAAATAAAAAGCCGAACGAACAATCTAAACACTTAGATATTTGTGGGCGCTTGTTGTCATACCAAAAGCAAAGATCGATATCGAACTTCAGTAAAATTACTAATCGCAAAGTAATTTCAACTTTAACGTATAAGTTTAACGTTGCCTTTTGCTTTGTAAAACTTTAGCAGCCATCCCTTCGCTAAATAAGAGCAGGTGGTATCAAACCCTAATCAAAAGTATTGTGCCATTTTCGGCCCCCATTAACAAAGGGGAATCAATTTCACACATACCCGCAATATTTTATTGTTTCAGACATTAATTTATTACAATATCGATTGTGTATCGGAAAGCATAATTAACCACCATTAACAAGTAAGTGGAACGCGAGTTCTTTGGTTCCATTCGAAATTTGAAATTTAAAACTCTGCACAATAGTGGCCAGTAATCGTTCGAAGATGGAACAAAAAGATTTGACAGGACACGCGATGTTGCCAGATGCGGGAAAATTGCCGTAAAACATTTCAATATTAAAAAGAAAAATAATACAGAGAGTGCAAAGCTGTTTCTTTGTTCCCTTTGTTCAGTTATTAACGTTATTCGAAGGAGGAAAAATAAAACTATTGATAAAAAAAACTTATTAATTTACACAACATGAACTATAATTATCGTTCTTATTAATAAAACAGCGTTAGCTAGACGGTATTAATCTACAATAAAAACTTGAGAGGTGTCAAGGGACACCCGGATGGAACGAAGTTATGTAAGTCGAGAGAGTATATATAATATATATATTATATATATATTAATTTAAAAAAAAACATTTCTAAAAAATATCTGGCTTGCTTTCTATAAGAGAGAGAGAGAGAGACAGACAGAGAAACATGCGCACGCCGCACATCTTACAATAAAGTGACACTGACACTAAAAGTGTCGGACAATTTTTCGTAAGAATTTTTTCCGTCTAGCCCCCTTCGTTCCAATTAAGAATAAATACTGATGAAAGAAACGTATAATGTGACTACATTATACGTTTCTACACTGAATTTGTAGCGAAATGCCTTCTTTTCGTAAAATGTAATGAAATGAAATATTTATCCATCCAAATAGGCCTTCACATGCACTTATGAATAGTCAGACTCTAAATGCTCGGTTCGGAAGGTTGCTTTTGCTGAGAAGAGCCGGCAATAAACTCAGCAATTACTCTTTTCAAAAACAACTTACACCTATTACATTCAATAATTATTTATCTAGTCTCACTGACAATATTTGCGTGTAATGGCGGCAAAAATAGTAATCTATAGAATTTAATTATGACTGACTTAGTAAACAACAAACTCAAGAAGGCGTTGATTGTCAGTGAGACTGGATAAATAATATGTAATACAGTTCTAAGTTGCTTTTGAAAAGAGTAATTGCTGAGTTTATTGCTGGCTCTCAGCAAACCAAACTTCCAAACCATGTTGGCTATCTTTACATAGTATAAAATTAAGCTTCCGCTGTCTGTTCGCTTAGATCTTTTAAACTACTCAACGTATTTTAATGCAGTTTTCAGCAATAGATAGAGTGATTCAAGAGGAAAGTTTATATGTATAATACATACATATTATAGTACAGAAAAGCCGAGAATTTCAATGATTTGTAATGTGATGTCGTTCAACAAACCGGGCGGGGGAAATATTGGACGAAGTTTGTAAAGCATTAGTTCTTCAACTCGAGGGTGGTAGTGGTAGCCAGTCAGGCGGGTAAACATTACTCCACCACAGCTCTATGGTTTCCATACACCCACGTTCAGAAACCGAGCAACTAAGGTTTCTAACGCACCCTAAGTCATAAATACATAATTACACAAGGGTGAAGTACATCTGTTGAGTTGAATGAACTGGGGGTATCGATCGGGGTGCGCGTGCGCAACTTTTATACCGTATAGAGGCTTCCGTGTGTTTTGTTATGTTATACTCATTTGTTAATGTCGTAACTAGGTAACTACAGTTAAATTTGGAAAAAAAAATGAAAATTTGGCGGTAGTTAGAAATTTTTTAATACCACATGCGTTGATCTAATAACTAAAGATACACAATCAGCGGCAAAAAATGACCTTACCGAATGAATGCCCACTCGAACGTTTGGGTTCTCTTATAATCTAGCATTCGAACGCTCCGACGGTAAACATGCCTCAGTGCTTGTTTAATAAATATTTTGGCTAGCAGGTATGAGTACCAATTCCAGGGGGATACCAATGTGTTGTAAACCTTATTACAATGCCTTTAAGGCAACTGGCTCTCAAGCGCAACTCCCGGAACTCACCAACAGGCGCTTGGTGGTAGATTTTCAATTTGTGTGTGGTAGCCAGCCAGTCGAGTACTATTAAGTACCACGTGATGATAGAGTTGTAGATGATAAAGAGGTTTAAAACATAGTGAAAGATCTATTATTGTTAAAACTTTAAGATTAAATTTTTTTGTATATTAAATACTCTATCCATAGTTAATATTATAAATGCGAAAGTGTGTGTTCACGTTTTAAGCGATGAAACGATCTAGATGAGTATAGAGATAGATGTAACCTTGGAGAAGGACATAGGATACATTTTATACCGGGAAAAGATAAGATCCCACGGGAACGAAGAAACCGCGGGGTGAAAAAAATCATATGATTTTATACCAATGTGGTTTAAACCCGATAAGAGATACTCAGCTTATATTTCACAAAGATCAATGAACTGTCAACACCACTAAAGATGATTCTTAATCCAAAAAACTCAAATACCTATTAATAAAAAATAAATTAATCAACGGAGTCAACGACCGTATAAAATCTAGTCAGGTGAAATGTCAGAAGTCGTTGCGGCCATATGCAATTGTCTATGATCCGTGTATGGTACAATATTTAAGTGACCGCGGAATGTTCCGCTGCAAAGGAAGCGGCTATGATTTAATTATTACATTGCTAAACTTGCTACTTCGAAGATACTTATCATTCTACATTAACCAAGAATAAGAAAGAGTTTCGCGCGTTGTGAAAGGGGGCTAGACGGAGCTCTTACGAAAAACCGACACTTTTAGTGTCAGTTGGTCGGGTGACAGTTGTGTGTAGTAAGCTATTGTAAGTTTCTCTGTCTGTCTCTCTCTCTCAAGTTTTTTTTTTTTATGTCACTAGTGACAACGAGGCAGGCGGGTCACCTGATGGTAAGTGACTACCGTCGCCTATAGACATCAGCAATACCAGGGGGACTGCCAACGTGTTGTAGACCTTATTACAATGCCTCAAGGGCAAGGGCAACTGGCTCTCAAGTGCAACTGCCGGAACACACGAACAGGTGCTTGGCGACAGATTTTCAACAAGTAGAAATCGGGTTCAAGC
This sequence comes from Ochropacha duplaris, assembly GCA_951361185.1. Classification (NCBI taxonomy): domain Eukaryota; kingdom Metazoa; phylum Arthropoda; class Insecta; order Lepidoptera; family Drepanidae; genus Ochropacha; species Ochropacha duplaris. The sequence continues at coordinate 5,210,691 of OX592720.1, read as the reverse complement.
CCTATGTTTTTTTTTATTCTCGCTAAGCTTGTTTGACCACAATCTCACCATGGTAAGTGATAATGGCTGAAGGTGGTAAGCACACAAAACCTAAATAGGAACTGACTCTCAAGTGCAGCTCTCAACACACCGATAGGAGCTTGCGACAGATTTTCACCTTGTGTGCCGTGCTATGGTTCTACGATCACTACCACTGAGCTATCATCGCCTTGGCATCTATAAACGCTACCGCTCGTCGCTCGCCCCACGAGCCGTTAGATGCGCAAGCGCAGCACCGTGACGCGCCGTTAACGCTTGTGTTCACGTTACGTTACGAGGCGCGAGGGTTTGTTACTGAAACGTAGATAAACATATGCCGCGGTCAACTTTTTTTTTTTTTTTTAATTCTGGATAAGCTTGTGTTTGACCAAAATCTCACCATGGTAAGTGATGATGTGGCCGAAGGTGGTAAGCACAGAAAGCCTAGATGGGTACTGGCTCTCAAGTGCAGCTGTCGGAACACACCGATAGGTGCTTGGCGACAGATTTTCAATATGAGGGTGGTAGCCAGCCAGTCAGGTACTACAAAGTACCCTACCACCGTGCTATGGTTTCCTCACGATGTTTTCCTTCACCGAAAGCTTAAGCTCATTGTAAGATTCGAACCCACAACCTTCGTCGCGGTATTCGACGTCACTTACCACTGAGCTATCATCGCCTTAACTTTATGATAATTGTAGAGTAACAGTGACGAAGTTTTGATGAAGATGAAATAATGTTTATTCATCCAAATAGGCCTTCACAGGCACTTATGAATAGTATTAGCAGATGTATATGCTAGTAGACAAAGTTATGTGTTAAGCTTGTATTAAGTGATATTTAGGAAAAATCATGATGACTTAATATTGTATGAATTAGAGATAAATAGTCTCATTCATCATTCTGTAAAATGTTGGTATACCACTGGTGAAAGGTGAGAATTATAAAAAACACAACAGCTTATTGTAACCAAATTTTCATGCAAAATAATATATTCTTATTTTTATTCTAGTCAAGACTCTAATTCAGTTCGCAAGGTTCGTAAGGATCGTATCGAGAGCATCCAAAAGCGTTTCCTCCGTTATTTAGATTTTAAGGCTCGGCAAAAGTCAGTCGATTACTATCACCGCTGTCATCGTTATAATTTTTTACCATTGGAAGTTAGGCGTAATATAAGTGATTTAAGCTATCTGGTGAAAATTGCTAATGGTACAATAGACTGTCCTGAACTACTTTCTAAAATATATTTAAAAGTACCTACTAAAAACCGTAGAAAACCGCTCACTTTATTCACACCATATGCAAGCTCAAACTATAGGCAGAATGCATACTTGTTAAGAGTCAGTCAACAGTTTAATGTACTCACTATTAATACTGATCTGTTCTGCACCAGCGCTAACACAATTACTAAATCATTAGCTAAAGTTTTCTTTAAAGAGCACGAAATGTATTAGTTGTTAGTTGTAGCACTTAATTCTTTTCTCCCACGATTATTCTTTTTTTTTCATTCTCATTAAATATTTTATCTGTGAAGATTAGTAAATGGCATACAGTTACTTAATAATGTTATTTATACTTGTATCAAGCTGTAAATCTTCCAATAAATTTAAAAAAAAAAAGTTTGCTTTTGCTGAGAAGAGACGGCAATAAATTGGTGAAATATTCTGCCCCTCTATTTCAAGATTATTTCTTCTCTGTTGTAGGTAGTTTACATTATAAAAACTATAGTTAACTCTCAAAGTAAATATCGGCCTAACATACGAAACAAGACTTGGAACCAAACACTTTTAAATTATACTAATAGACAGGACATTGCGAACAAAATCGTAATCCGATATTTATGTCCAGTGGACATAAGTCGCTCAGTCTAGTCTAGTTTATTCATAGATAGATGGCGTTACTGAGGCATGGAATGGGATCACAGATTTTCTATGACATTTCTTCTGATAGCCGCTCTATTGTATCAAAGTCAAAGTCAAAACAATTTATTCAGTTTAGGCCCTAGAAGGGCACTTATGAAGGTCGAATTACAGAAGTTACCACCGGTTCGGAAGTCAGACAAGCTCAGCAAGGTTACATTTTTTAAATATTTTTGGACCATCTGACTATATTGGCTTATTTTCAAATGTTTAACAATTTTATTCTTAAAATCTATCTATCTTTAAATCTCTTTGCTTAGAACTAAAAGGTATAAATATGTGAAAATATAATCTCTATATGGGTTAACGGCATGGCGCATGGCGGCGCGCGGCATCGGTGACGAAACGTATTCCCCTAACCAGAGAAGCATGAAGCACAAACAGACGGACAGAAGGTCATTATGGGCCGATGACAATCTGATAAAAATTATCTATATCAAACGTCCTTTTGGTTGGTTGGTTGCAGGAAAACTAAGATGTCGAAATATCAAAATGTTCTTTTTCTTTAATGGCAATCGTCCTTTATGACATTTCTGCCAATGTCAAGTTATTATTAGGTTGATAGCTAAGTGGTAGTCACGTCGGATACCGCGGCGAAGGTCGTGGGTTCGAATGCTATAATGAGCTTGAGCTTTCGGTGAAGGAAAACATCGTGAGGAAACCATAGTCCGACATCTGCACTTGAGAGCCAGTTCCCATCTAAGCTTTGTGTGCTTACCACCTCCGGTCACATCATCACTTACCATGGTAAGATAGTGTGGTCAAACACAAGCTTATCCAATATTTAAAAAAAGTTTAGGATATTAAAAAGTAAAACACCTGACTACAAAAATCAATGATCCTCACTTCTAACGCATAAAATGTTTATAACGACATAAAAAGATTTCATACAATAGATGTAGGCGATACGGGTCCATTGTTTGTAGCCATAGACAACCGCAATGCTATAAAAATAAACTTTAGTCTATAGTTTGTTTTTTTTTTATATTAATATGGCTTAGGGGTTAAAAAGTGCAAGGCCCCAAAAAACGTTAAATAATGAATGAAATCGACAAACATTGAGATCGATGTTATCGCAATTGCAATTAAAATTAATTATACATCGCGTTTGGACACAACTGAAATTAAATCGGGTCAGATTGATAAAAAAGTATATCACAACAATGAATTTATAATGGCTGACATATATACTCCTTTAGTCAATGAGTCAATTAGGGTTCCGTACCCAAAGGTTATAAACGTGACCCTATTATTAAGACTTCGCTGTCTGTCACCAGGCTGTATCTCAAGAACCACGATAGCTAGACAGTTGAAATTTTCATAGATGATGTATTTTTAGTTGCCATTATAACAACAAATACTAAAAACAGAATGAAATAAATATTTAAGGGGGGCTCCCATACAACAAAAGTGTTTTTTTGCCGTTTTTACGGAACCCTTCGTGCGCGAGTCCGACTCGCACTTGGCCGGTTTTTTTTTAATTATTTTATTGTTTCTAAATTTGCTGTTATAGCGGCAACAGAAATACATCATCAGTGAATATTCCAACTGTATAGCTATCACGGTTCATAAGATACAGTCTATGGTGACAAACGGACAGTGGAGTTAAGGCTGCACTAATAGGGTTAGCAAATAGGGTTTCCGTTTTTACCAATTGTGTACGGAACTCTAAAAACCTAGGCATATTATGCTCTGCTCTACGAAGCCAGGGTAGGTACCAAGTAATTTTCAACATTTAAAATAATAGATGAGATTGATGTGAGGAGAAAATTGCCCACAAGAAATTGATAAGAATCGTGTCAATAAAAACTAGTTTTCTGAAAAGGAGTTCTCCATCTATGGTATATCTCCGCCATGTAGGAGAGAATCCTGATACTATGTCAATATAGCAAAAAAAAAAGTATTTCCTTATAAACTCCTTGGTGCTTTTTTTTTAACTTGCGGGCTAAACGAGCCTCACCATGGTAAGTGATGGAGTTATTTACTAGAGAAAAATTTTGTTTTATACGAGGCCTGCTATTTATGTATTCGGAAAGTGAAACAAACATATTAATATAGCATTTATGATGGTTTTATTGCTTTTCAAACTCAAACTCATTTATTCAGTTTATTCCCTGATAAGGCACTTATGAACGTTACAATTGACTCTACCACCGGTTCAGAATACATTTAAACTGAGACTCCGGCAAGAAACTCAGCAAGGCAATTTTTTTTTCAGCGCACTTTCACATTACTTTTGGAAATTAACTTGAGAAAAAAATTACGTAACATTCCCTCTCCCCAAAGTAAGATTAGATGAGAATGAGATTCGGCTGGAACCTCCCTGAACACCTTACGTATTAATCGACGCCCTAAAATGAATTAGACATGACATTGTCATTCTGTTATAACCACTCGTTTTAATAATGTCCGGATCACCAATCATCGGTATTAAACGCTCGGAACTCAGCATTGCTTACATATACACACTTGTCGATATAACATCCATTATTAAAGCTTAAGCAACGAACGTTGACATCATCTTCCCGCCCATTGTAGAGCTTCCCGCCAATCTACGGTACCGCCGTCTCACTCCCACTCAACATTTCATATACGAGAGAGCGAAACGGATATATAAACACAGCGTTATCGATATTGTAACGTTGGTTTACAGATAAAACACGCTTTTTAATTACATCGAATTGAGTAACTTTTTTTATTCTCATTAGTTTTAATAATTAAATATTCATCCTGTCAAATTGTTTGTTCTTTATTGATTGTTCTAGAGTTCTATTCAAGCAGGTTGTTGGAATGGTTCGTGGTTTCTTTCTACAACAGATAAACCTAAAATGAGTTTCTGCAAAATTACCAAGCCAAATAAATACCTACAAATAGGCCTCTTTGAGGAAAATATAGACGAATTAACTTAATAATAATAGCTACCTAGTCGATTTGTCTAGTAAACCTCAGGTACCTAGGTTGTTACTTTGTTCATTTGATTTGTCGTACATTTTGCACGCGACTAAAACATTTTATTGAAAAACTTAGATTTTTCATACCCGAGTACGTACTCATGAAACTGAAATAGTATCTTATATTTTCCAGTCATTAAAATTAATATTTTCATCATGTATCTGTTATTTGTACGTATACTATCTCCGGCCATTTCGCTTTCATTCAAACGAAATGGAAACTTTCTCGCGTTCTAATTTTCTTTTCAAAAGCACCATAGACAAGACTGTTTTGTCTCATCGAAGTTCATAGACCTTTTTGGCAAACTTGAGTTTCAAGGCCAATATGGCGAGGCGAACTGACGTAATAATTATTAGGTATAAAATAAAACCTTTTTTTCTTATTTATTCGTTGTGATGTAATGTTGGACTTACACGTGGATGGACGTGGTTCGTGTATTAAACTGACACTATGTAGGTAGGTAACCTGTACCTGGTGTCTAAATGAATATATTATTATGTATGTATCAATTAATTTGAGCCATTTGAGCCAATAATTCTGAATTAATAACGCTAGATAACCAGCTCAGGTAAATACGTAAGGGTAGACCTACATACAATCGGCGGCAGATCTAGCATAAACAATATTGCACCTCTACATTTAAAACTTATCTAAAAGTCTTATTCTAAAGAGGAATATTAAATCTATATATTTTACCTACCTAGGTTATAAAAAAGCAGTAGGTATTCCTCAGCTGTCTATGTAGGCATAAGTAGGTATCTACCTAGATTAATCATAGCTTTTATACAATAAGGTGAATAAATCAGCTCTCATTTTAATCATAAGATAGGTATGCATTGACAGTCAAGCCAAAAACAAACGAATAAAAATATAGAGGCTTCACCGCCCATTGACTTTAGTCAATTTATTAAAAAAAAACTTACCCTGAGCATTGGCAGTTGACCTCACAATCCTTGCTGCTTTCACCCCACATTTTGACACAGTTCAAAACACTTATAAAATACGAAAAACACGTTTACAAGTCCATTTTTAGGTTAGAATCAGTCTTATATCACAGCTGATATTCTGTTTTTAAATTTCGAGTGCGTTTACCACGAAGCGTTCAGTTTCGCGGTCGAACTGCGACTGGAAACTTTTTAATTTTTCGTCCGCTGCACAGCCGTCAGTTGTTCTGCCCGCCACCACCCTTGTTGTTTTAGATGGCAGCGTTCTAAGATTACTACAATTTTGGTAATTTTATTGGGAATTAGTATTTTAACAGGAAGATTTTTTATGTCTAATTGAGAATAATTAATTATATTTAAAACAAAAAAATAACATCTTTCACTCAAACACAATGATGAAGTTTGATTGAGATTTCGAAAATTATGATTTGTCACCAAAAAGTTAATGTGTAATAGAATGTTCAAATCTGCGAGGTAAATTAAAAAAGAACAATGAAATAAATAAATTAATTTACTTGAGTTTGATAACTTTTGTCTAATTGGTTTAAATCACACATCGTGTTATTTTTAATATAAATTATGTAAAAACTTACTATGCCAGTGAGAAATCAGTTGAAAAATGTTCCAATAAAATAACTATTCAAATATACAGCAAAATACTTGATAAAATAATATTAAATTACAAATATATTTTGTTTGAATTTGAAAACATAACCTTAATAGTCAGTTGAATTTCAAAATATGGTTATGTTTTTATTTCGTACACTGGCAACTATTTATTCGCCCGCGCAAACCAACCCGTCTGACCCCACCTAACTAGATCGACTATCATAATACTCAAAATAACTTATTATCAACCTTATTCCTTAATAACTAGAGTCTAAAACACGTTTAACATTCCTGGTAAGGAATGTCATACAAAAATCATATGGGAAGCGGAATCCTGTTTCAACGCACACAACAATCATTGAAACGAATGAAAATCAATTTATTGCGCTTACACATACAGTCTGAATTACTGTAAGAACCAAAATAAATCCGGTATTCATCACACACACTTAGATCCAATTCAAAGTTAAAATCATATGGTGTTCCTTCGGTAAACACATATAAATTTAACTTCTATGTAATTCAAATAAGGTTCAAATTTTACTGTAGTTGACTTATTAACCTAACCATATGATCGGACAAACTTAAATTGCTTTTACAAAAACATTAACTATACCCAATTGGAAGGTAATAAGGACGGAAGTTATATGGCAATATTTTTTTCAGTTATTTGTAGTATCAAAAGAATCCTGTAGAATCATATGGGCTCGACCACTGTGGGAAGGCAAAGGCACGCTTTCTTACAGCCTTGTTATAAAAAAATCCTTGTAAAGTGTGTGAAATATACTTTAAACTTCAACAGTGGTGGCATTACAACCGGTAATCAGTTAATAATATGCAAAAATGATGGTTATACACAGGAAATCACGAGAAGGCAAAACTTTCCTACAAGTACCAAAGTAAAAAACAATGCTACCTGCAACTTTTTTCTGAAAGTTTTTGTAAAAGAATATCTTCACCATCTTGGCCTTCAATAACTTTTAGTCAGCGGTCAACTTCACAGAAAAGATGTAAAACTCATTTACTTTAAATTTAGAATTTCTATATTCAAAATAAAATCAGAAATATTATGATAGAGAATAGAGCGGTTTTGAGGTTTTAAATTTACCTACTGTTCGATACCATAGAGAATTTAAAAAAGTACGTTAGAACTCACAGGTACGACCGAATAAAAACTACGAATCGCCGATTGAATATAATTAAATGTGATTGTAACTACAAAATAGCTTAACAGACATTTTTTTTATTGATGAATCTTGAATATTTTAAATAAAAAGGTATACATTACTGGCGTATTGCTTTGATCTAGCACTAAATTAATAAATAAATGATGTGTTGGTATTTAGGTCTTATAGATTTATTACCTTTGCCTAGAGAAAAAACTTTTGACTCAGACTTATTTCCTACTGTTCAATTATGTAGCTTTTTGAAGCTATTTTAATGTGTAATATGGTTGTATTATGTGAATATAATAAATAGGGAACTGATTATAACTATCTCTCTTTGTCTCGCTATGTTTATTTCTTAGTTGCATACGAATTGATAAAGGCTGACTGTTCAAAAAAATAATTCAAATAACATTTCTTTAGTTTGTCAAAACTTTTCTATAAGAAATTAATTAATTTTCAATCTTTAATAACATAATTCAACTCTACAACAATATACTATCTAGGTAAGTTCAAGTTTCTTTGAAAGTTTAAATTAATAATACACAGATCAGCTGAGATCAAAATTCAACCGCTCATTCGTTTGTTTCCCAGAAACTTGCTATACGACATTTAGGTGTACGTGTTTGGAATTTAAAGAAATCACATTCGAAGATAGTAACTGAATCTAAGCTCGTATTATTAGCAAGCTGATGCTTATAGCTGTAGATAGTGAGATTTATTGAAATTACTAGTTTTTTTCCTTGGGGTCGAACACTATCTATATCTAAATACGTTTAATTATTATTTCGAGATCGAGGAAACCATTCGTATAATAAAACTAGCTTTCTGCTTAGAAATTTATTTTAAAATATCCTTTCTTGGGATCCCTATCTATATATATAAAAGCCAAATGTTATATAAGGAAGCTGAGTGCAATTTTTTTTGGCTCCAGTGGTTACGTTGGTAGATCGGCTGGTCAGTTTTATAGATAAGTTTGATTGTTAGGTAGATACATAGCTTCTTTTTATTTTACTCTTGGATAAGCTTGTGTTTGACCGCGATCTCACCATGGTAAGTGATGATGTGGCCGAAGGTGGTAAGCACACAAAGCTTAGAAGGAAACTGGCTCTCAAATGCAACTGCTGGAACACACCGTGTCAGCCAGCTAGATGGGTACTACAAAGTACCCTACCAACGCGCCATGTTTTCCTCACGTTGTTTTTCCTTCACCTTGATTTGAGCTGTTTCAACAGATATTCATTCGAAAGGCCTTACGTTAGATAGCAGAAACAAATACCTCAGGAATTTTGAATAAAATAACCAAACATCAGGTATCCAAATATGTGAGGGTACTTGCTACTCTAAGCATTTGATAGGAAAGACCACGTCATCTTGCCATCCATGGTACCAACTCAAGCTCAAGGTGAACAAAAGGAATCTTTAGGCGTTCGCTTTCACAAAGTTTCACTTACATCGTCTACTGTGCCTTCTATCCATGACCCTTAAGGTCTAGACTGTTGTAAATCAAAGCGAATCCATAGTGTAAAGCTAGTCCAATTAAACCACGTGCGAACCAACTTCCGGTGTGGCGCCGTAGGCCGTGGGTACAGGATTACCGTGTTATCTAGAGCCGATAGCCGATAGTAAGTGACGTAAGTGATATCAGCATAACGGTCTTAGACATGTGCCAGTCATATGGTAACATGCTTAAATACCGAAGAAAAGTTCCCCCTGCAACTCACAATGTTGAAAAATTTACAAAATTGGTCGTTTTTAAAATTAAAAACAACAATATACGACATATCATTCATCAAAATCGGTTCAGCCGTTTGGTAGTTACGAGGGAACAAAGGGACGGACATACATACTTACAGGTCAAACACGTAACCCTCCTTTTTTGGCTTCGCCAGCAGTCGGGTGATAACATTTTCTACCGATTGTAATGGCATCCAAGAAGGTCTAAATAAGGTTTGTTATTTGACGTCAGAACTTTATAGACCTTTTAAGTTAGGGAAACAGTAGATTTATAAATTACCGCAGGATAATAAAAAATGAAGCAGGAAAATTGAAGCACAGTGCATTGTACTGGAACAATATAATGTAATCTGTTATACGATGCAGATCACAACGGTGAATCGACATTGGAATATCCCACATAATAAGTTGATAATGCTATTTAAAACTAAGTTCAGCTAAATCCATATAGGTACATATTTGTATGTATAAAAGCGAAATACCACTCACTGATTAATGAAGAAATCTCAGAAAGTATAAATGTTACAAACTTGAAATTTGTCAGGTAGATTCCTAATAAGGAGTAGGTAACCGATAAGAAAGGATTTAAAAAAAATCTACTTCGAAAGGATTCGGGAAAAGAGATCCACGCAGAGCCTGTACTACTAACAAACCATGGAATTTGGAGGGAAGCGATCTTTTAGTGTGATCAGAAAGGAAATGTTATAGATGTGTCGGTGAAAGAAAATATCGAACTGTATTACCGCTTGGCTAGCAACAATCCTAAAGTTGAAATCTGTTGCAAAGCACATTCTATCCGCACTTAAGCTACAGTTCCCTGTAGGCTTTGTGTTTACCATCTCCATTCACATTATCACAGGTTGGATCTTATTTTCCCGGGACAAAAAGTATCATAATAATATGTTTCATTCCAGTATATCAAGTTTCATCAAAATCCTTTCAATAGTTTCTGCTTTCACGATCATAATAGCATTAAAAACAATAGCCAGATCATGGAAATTTTAATTGGTCCTTGTATCTGAACCTAAAAATTTAAATGGGACCACCTCTGAAGCATGATCTACCAAACAAAAAAGAGGTTCTTCAAAAGAGGAGTAAGAAGGTTTATGCAAGGTCGGCAACGCGCTCGTGACGCCTCTGGTGTTGCAAGCGTCCATAAGCTACGGTAACCGCTTACCATCAGATGGGCCGTAAGCTAGTTTGCCACCTGGTGGTATAAAAAAAAAGAACGCGGGTGAAACCGCGGGACGGAAAACTAGTATTCCATATAATGAGCCACCTTAGTAGGCTTGTTCATACGATCTTCTAACTATCTCAAAATTCTCAATACTTCTTTCCTGTTTTATGTCTTCGTGTAACTAACATTCCCATACTGCTCCTGCATAAATAAATCTACTTATAGTCGATACCGATGGCGGCTCACCGGAAATACTTGGTCAGTTTATGAGCTAACGGCCTGACAATAGTGTAGTCAACCTTTATGTTGGTTTGGGACTGTTCAGTTGTGTGGTCCTTTGTGTGGAACCTGTTCAATTGGTTCTTGGTAGCAATTAAGTAGACGTGACATATGATTAAAAAAAACGTGACTTTTAATAAAAGTTAAGAAAAAAAACGCACAAAGGGTTCTGTAAAAAGGCAAAAAATCACGTTTATTTTATGGGAGCCCCCCTTAAATATTTATTTTATTTTGTTTTTAGTATTTGTTGTTATAGCGGCAACAGAAATACATAATTTGTGAAAATTTCAACAGTCTAGCTATCGCGGTTCTTGAAATACAGCCTGGTAACAGACGGACTGACGGACAGACAGTGAAGTCTTAGTAATAGGGTCCCGTTTTTACCCTTTGGGTACGGAACCCTAAAAAGACTACTTTTGTGGATAATACAAAATTTATAAAGCCGAAACTAAGCTTATTATCCTTAAAGTTAAAGGTATATCATAGTAGTAAGTGCTATGTTTATTGCCGTCTCTTCTAACCAAAAGCAACCTTCCGAACCGTGCGTTATAGTCTAGACTATTCATAAGTGAATAAACATTTAATTTCAGATTTTTTATCATCTATTTATTTACTTTGTACTTTATATAATGTATTAAAACGTGAATCAGCGCAACGCCTGCAAACAACGTCAGTTGCGAAAGTAACTGTCTCATTGTTACCTTTTCACGCTTAAACCGCTGAATAATTTGTTATGTATTTCGGTATATAGATAGATTGGACATCGGAGAAGGATATAGGTTACTTTTTATCGCGGGGGATAGGTTGTGATGAAAAAGAATGTTTGCGTGTGTCGAAGTCTGTATGAGAACGTGTATAGGCGCCGGCAATTGATAACACGTTAGGTAGATGTGAAAATATTAGAAATATTATGTTTACATCCGACATTGATAAATTTATAACATCCATTTATAATATCAGATGTATCTGATAATGGGGGCGCCTTGAGAAACTTTTTATAAACCTACTAGCGGACCCGGCAGACGTTGTCCTGCTCTGAAATTAAAACACCCGATTCCAGCTACCAGGTCCAATTTTGTTTTCAAATCTTCGAGGAAGCCATTGAAATACACACACAAAATTTCATCCAAATCGGACCTTTGTTATCATACTCCTCCGAAACGGCTTGACCGATTTTGATGAAACTTTATATGTATATTCAGTAAGTCTGAGAGTAAGTTGTTATTAATTTTTTATAACGCTAGATCCCACGGCAACGCGGACCCCACGGGACCGCGGGTGAAACCGCGGGAGACAGCTAGTAAAAAATAGATAACAATCTATCCTCAGACCTACTAAATGTAAATATAAAGTTTCATCAAAATCGGTCAAGCCGTTTCAGAGGAGTACGGTAACTAAAACTGTGACACCAGAATTTTATATAATATATATAGATACCATGGAAAAACAAATTTAGAGTTTTTAGTATATATCAACTTAATTTTTATTGTTAGATGAATGTCACCTAAATATTGCTGCACACTCCTACAATAGGTGTACACATCAGACTATGTTTTGTCTATACTTTGTAATCAATGTTACTGTTGGTGTGTCAAGTAAATAAATAAAAAAAACTTGAGAGGTGTCAAGGGACACCCGGATGGAACGAAGTTATATAAGTCGAGAGAGTATATATACATATATAAATAGAAATGAAAATATCTGGCTTGCTTTCTATAAGAGAGAGAGAGAGAGAGAGAGAGAGAGAGAGAGACAGACAGACAGAGAAACATGCGCACGCCGCACAGCTTACAATAGCTTACTACACACAACTGTCACCCGACCAACTGACACTAAAAGTGTCGGTTTTTCGTAAGATTTTTTTCCGTCTAGCCCCCTTTCACAACGCGCGATAAGGAACTTCGTTCCAATAGAGTGTTATTTAATTCAAATAATCAAGGGCTACACGATAATCATTAATGTGCATGAATAAACAATGAATGGAATGAAATGTCTGTTTGTTCAGAACAAATAAAAAAGGTAGAAGGAGCGTACGTAAACAATAGTCTCCAATGAAGAGAAGCAACGTGCACCAAGTTGTGTGCGTGACAACCACGTACGTTATCTCAAGTCACTCGCGTCACACACGAACAAGATCGGCTTCCTTTTTCAAATTCGGCTTCTTTTACTCAGCAGCCTGGTAAGGATCTGTCTACGTTGTTTATTTGGTATGAGGTGTAGATGAGGAGAATGTCACAGGAATTTTGAATTTGGATTCACATAAGAGAATAAAGAAGTTAAGTCAAAAGGATCAACGTAAATAGATTTGAAAATAGTTCTTATTGACATAATTCTTACTCCTTTAAATGCCGACAATATAGCAATACTTTTACCCAATTTGTCCATTTCAATTGTTAGGTAGTTAGTTACCTAACCGTACTTTTGTCTTGTTCTATTAAAAAAAATATAACAAACGTCTCCTTTTATAAGAAGTTGTAAAAAAGTTGAAATTAAAAATAATGGTAGTTTTTTTGAGTTTGCAGTTTGCAACCCTAACTTTCGCTTTGAGAGACTTATTTATTATTCGAATTTCGAAACGTAGACAATAAAAGTATTAATCCTTTCAGTATGTAGAACTTAATTGTTTGTTTGTCAGCTGACTTTTAAACAAGACAAAATACCTGTAAGTTATAAAAAAAAGACATAATTATGTACGTACTGTACCTAGTTACCTAGATAATGATTTTTAAAAAAAGTGTTTATCTCTACTTAGGTAGGTATAACAATTCCAATTACTAAAAAAAAGCGAGAATATTATTACTTTGTGGTAGTCAGTGACTTTAAAAGTAAAATAAAGTGGTAGGAACATATAATAATGTAGATAAGATCGGAATTCTAAAATGTTCTTTTACACATCGAGAATATAAGTGCATAAATACATTCCACATATCCACGTTTTCATGAATAACGAGATTTCATACCGACTTTAAAAAAAAACCTACATCGTTTCCGAGAAAAGGCCTAATAGTCCGATAATCTGCGTTACGCCCGTCCATTGAAAAAACTTCTTATCTGTCAAGTGTATGCTCAATTTGTAAAATAAAATAGATTTCATTTTCATGCGACTGAATTTTCAACCTTACTGCTTTGTAATAGAGTGTTCCGTAACAGTAAAGTTATCTGAGGCAGGATGCAAAAGCGCGCGAAACCACCGCGTCGTCGGTTACGGTACCGTTGTGCGGGCGTTAACTTTTCAAATCTGGAATGTTTGGTACTTCCAGACGACTCTCCCGCCGAGGTATAACCGCGTTCGATTTTCAACTAGAAATGTCGAGTCGTTCGAAAATATTTCTTAAAGCTTTCTAATAGAGTTGCTAAAAATAAATGTAAAGTTATACAGCCGCAAAATTAAATTTGACACTGTGTTGTACTGGCAAACTTTTATTTGCGGTTGTGAAACAAATTTCGTGGTACATAAAACATACGAATGTCACGTTTTGAAGGGAAAAGATAAATTTGTTTCCTGCACTTGTTTCGGGCAGTTGATTTCTTTGAACGTCCGAAATAGAAATAAATATTAGCAAAAAATATGTCTAACTATGAACATCAACTGATAATATCGATTTAAGATCTTTTCAAGGTTATCTTTGAGATGTACTACCGGATATAATTTTATCCGGAATCTATTTTCTAGAGATTTCCCCTACCGTTCTCGTTTCCCCTACCTACTTACCACCATCCTTGGGTAGGTATCGATTCCCAGACCTGAATCCCGGATCCTACGAGCCCCTTAAAGCCCAATTTGAACACAAAAACATAGATTACCCACATTTCAAAGCATAAAGACCATAAAGGCATAAATACCTCGGATAAATACTTACGAATTTCATACATCAAAAAAGCGCGCCAATGTCATATGGTACACGCCATTTTGATATCAACCTTATATCTATGCCGATAAGGACTATTCGAATCTTTTTTCGTAATGGAACTCCTTTTTGTCGCGATATAATAATTTCGATCGTGAGAACTAATTGATGCCATTTAAATTAAAACTCTATTGCTTTGACATAAAGCTTATACCTGAATGATGATTAATAAAATACCTGTTTCTTGACCGACAATGACCTTAGTGAAAAAGCGAGGGAAAAGGTCTAGGGTTGTTCCATGAGAATTTATGTCTTAGCTTTATTGATATAAAGTGTAATTTGGTTTGATTGAAATTGCAAGTGACGTAATAAAAGTATTGATTTAATCAAATGTTTGATAATATTAATACGTTGTTATTTATTAGTAACAGGATTATCTTTAAACAGTAAACACGACTTTGACTAACATCTTCATGGCATTAAAGTACCTACATAATTGCATAGATAATGATAATACCCAAACTACCCATAAAGTAATTTGAGTGGGAGTACCTACGTCTATGGATGCGTTCTAAAAATAGTGTCATATTTTAAATTATTATTCAATATACATAATCAAAAAATTATGTAGAAAAAAATCAAAGGATAAACTGAAGACAGTCTTTACGTAAAAGAGAGAAGACTCATTTTCGAGAAACACATGGTTCATGGTTTTGGTCACGACTTCACGACGACTTTGGCAAATCTTTCTATATGCCTACACCAAATGGGTATGTTTTGTTCCACACGGGGTGGTCCTGATCAGAATTAGAAAATTTAAAAAGTCTAGTCTCGAACATGGATTTGGAATGCTTACTTTTACCAAAATCTCAGTGATGATTCAGGCAAAGGTTGTAAGCTTATAAAGCCTAGAAACTCCTGATGCCTTTTCGGATTCAAATCGTTATTTTATTGCTGTAATAGCAAAAAGGCAGTGAGAATTTGTTAAATTTTTTTTCCATGATATATCGCTTGATATGTGAAAGATCCTTCATTTGTTTTTATTGAATAAAAGTGTGGCAGTGGAAAAGGTTTTAAACAATGATTTCACATGTATTACAATGTCTACGGGTATTACAGCGCCTTTTGAGCTTACCTGCGCTCAAAACGAAGGCCCAAAAGGTCGTATACGTGAAAAAAAACTGTATTTGTACCACTCGTTCCCAGAAAATGGGGCCAATCGAAGCACCTAGTTTAGTTTTAAGACAGTAGTGTAAGTTTACATTTAATTGAAATATTAGCTCCATAATGTATTAAAACAATGATCTGACAGCGCAAAACTATCATATTGCTGGAAGATATAGTGATTGCTGAGATACGAAAGGATTTGAACCGATAAACATCCGCCATTGTCTTTTGATTTTACTGCAGACATTATCTATGGCATCACCGATTCGAGAAATATCAACCTCCTTAGAGTAATACTTATTACAAAACTACAGTAAAATTCACGATCGCACGGAGCTTGCCTACTGTATTCACAGCATGCACGCCTCCATGGAATGCGGCATCACCAAAGCGCAGAGAACCTGTTTGGCAATAATAATGATCAAAAAAAGGCGGGCTTCGCTGAAAAAATGGCGGCGGTCAGCTGATTTTGTCGTAGTGAGGCGCCCCTGTACCACGAGAAGCTATGGGGACAGTGTTACCGCTTGTGTCGCCGTCAACTTTTTAAAACTGGAATCAGTCATAATTTACACGAATTAAAAAATCATAATTTCACATAGTCATAATTTACACGAATTAAAAAATCAATCATAATTTACACGAATTAAAAATGACTTTTTTTGTATTTATTTAAATATAAAGAAGCGATATACGGTCACCGACATTTGCCTGTAGATTAAATCACTTCTAGGTTTTCTGTAAAGAACTGATTTTTAGTTATTTACTTATGACGATCGATTGAGCATCTCAAATAATAATTGAAACATCGTCTTACGGACATCGTAACAACAAACTATTATATATACCTTTTCATAATTTTAAGTACCTATACCTTATATTAGCTGTTATCCGCAGTTTCACCCGCATTCCCGCAACTCCGTGAATTTGCAATAAAAAGTTTGTTAATAAAAAATATATCTTAATTAAATCTTTTTACATTCTTACTTGCCGACCCTCGTGGTTTCAACTGCGTTCCCGAGGGATCTTATCTTTTCCCGGCATAAAAATATAGCCTATTTTACTATGGGATAATTTAGCTTGCTAATGGTGCAAGAATTTTTAATATCGGTCGAGTAGATTTTGATTAAATCGTAACAAGTTAAAATCAAATCTTTCCTCTTTATAATATTAGTTTAGATCAGAATATTCCTACTGTTTCTGTCTGAAAAAACTAGCTACTGAATGGATTTCGATGAATCTTGGCACACAGATCATATCCTAGAATAAAACAGAATAATTTCTATCCCTGGAAAAGATAAAATCCCTCGGGAACGCAGTTGAAACCACGAGGGTCGGCAAGTAAGAATGTAAAAAGATTTAATTAAGATATATTTTTTATTAACAAACTTTTTATTGCAAATTCACGGAGTTAAGATGTCGGAATACAAATTGCCTTTAACAATATTAAATATTCAATACTCAAATCACTAAAACCTCGAGGCGTCTCATAATAAAAGATCTCGCCAGACATGTTTGGTTCACAGCTGATTCGCGCCGAAACCGACCGCGCCACGAGAAACTAAAATACAATGAAAACACGCTTTTGTTGTCCTTATTATGTCTAAATATCTTGTTTTAAAGCATTTTGGGGTAACAATAATTGTCTATTGATTTGTGTTTCACACGTAG
The DNA here is from genome assembly GCA_951361185.1 of Ochropacha duplaris. Taxonomy (NCBI): domain Eukaryota; kingdom Metazoa; phylum Arthropoda; class Insecta; order Lepidoptera; family Drepanidae; genus Ochropacha; species Ochropacha duplaris. The sequence goes on along the minus strand of OX592720.1, from coordinate 5,193,207 downwards.
CGTGTAACAGCTGATTTTGGCGGGAGACGACGGCCATTTTGAATCGATGCCCGTTTACAAACAGGTTAGGTTGCTACCACAGAGGTAGGGTTGCTACGGTAAGGGTATTTATGAGTACTTATGTACGAAATATTGAGTGACGATCAACCAGAATGAAACAGGAACAAGGCGATGATAGCTCAGTGGTTTTGACGTCGGAAACCGCGGCGAAGGTCGTGGTTTTGAATCCTACGGGCTTGAGCTTTCTGTGAAGGAAACCATAGCACGGTGGTAGGGTACTTTGTAGTACTCGACTGGCTGGCTACTACACACAAGTTGAAATTCTGTCGCTAAGCACCTGATGGTGTGTTCCGGCAGTTGCACTTGAGAGCCAGTTGCCTTTAAAGGTATTATAGGTGGTTAAACAATCCCCTTGGTATTGCTAATGTCTAAAGGCGACGGCAGTCACTTACCACCAGGTGACCCGTCAGCTTCGTTGTCACTTGTGGTATAAAAAAAAAGGAACCACAGTCTGAATGCCACAGTGAAATTCATAGGATTATCATTATAGAGTTCCATCATTTCATTGACGTCAAATTGTACAATTTATCTAGTTCTGAAAGTTTCAGGCCTTCAAGATAAAGTGTTGAAAAAATTCTTGGCGACATTCTACCTCCATAGGATTACAGGATGACAGAAATAGGGAAAATAAAATTATAAAACTAATAAAAGATCAATGTTTGTCTATTGTTATTAAGTTTGATAGCAACATTTGCATATGGTTGTCTGTAACGGCTTTCGTTCAGAAATGAATATTTTCTAATACCGGTTTGATATGCACGTGTAGACAGTTCAGTCAGTCTAGCTAGATGAGTTTAGATTTGTTTTAATGGGGTCACAATTTAAGTTCAAGGCCTTTTTAAAGCCTGAAGGATACCTTCTAAGGATATATTATTTTCTTGTTTACATCGACAACACATAAACAATTCCTCTGGCTTAGAATATATAAAATCCCCCTGGTATTGCTTGTAATTTACTCTATTATTTTTTATTAATCTAGCTATAAGAGGGTTCTTGTTTTGCCTATACTCTTTCATCTTTATTTTCAACTAGCTGTCCCGGCGAACCTTGTTCTGCCCTATTTCTCTAAAACGCCCCTTTGTTTTGTTTTGATTGACGTGAAATGTTTGACAGCTGGGGACAGAGCTGGGTGGTTTGTATGGGAAAAGAAAATTGTTGCTTTTACTATTTATTTATTTTTTTTACGTTTTTTTCTCTCTATAAGAACCTTCCTCAGACTTCATCAAATACAACAAAAAATAAATCAGCCAAATCGATTCAGCCGTTCTCGAGCTTTGAGCTTAGCAACACATTTAGTGATTCATTTTTATTGATATAGATCTAATAACAAAAAGTTGATATTCTGATGATGTGTAACGTCACAAGCTGAAGTTGAAATTTAATAAAAAGAAGCTGATTTGATATAACACTCATCTCTATGCGCCGTCAAGAAAAACAGCAAATAAATTTACATTAATGGCTAAAAATTAAAGTACATATTTTAATTAATAAACAGTTCAACCACACACACAACTATTACCATTTTTTTATTTACAACAAATGTACAAAATATACAAGCAAATGTTCAACTATTACCTAAATAAATATACAAATCTGCAAGTACTTACCGCAAATTCCCGCGTCCGCCATTTTGTGGGAATTGACACTTCGCACAAACATCACTTTGTTTGAAAATCTCCTCGCAGGATGTGCTATTTGAGTTTAAAGTTAGTCATTACTTGGAATGGAAGCTCTGGTTACACAAAAGGAAAGCTTGGGAAATGTTAACAATTATCTTTGGTTTAATACGTTACTTCCTGTAGATATATCTTTATCTATACTAATATTATAAAGAGGTAAAGTTTGTGAGGTTGTAGGGGATAATCTCTGGATGTACTGAAACGATTTTGAAAATTCTTTTACCAATAGAAAGCCACCTTATTGTGAGTGTAAGTGCTTGTAAAAGCCTATTTGAATAAAAAAATTTTTTTTTCAAAATCGGTTTAGTTTTATGTTGTAGTAGAGAAACAGAAAAGGCACCACCAAAAGCGATAGGTAATTATCCTCTCAATGTATTCAATTGAAATCACTACTTTATTTACTAAAATCATCTATAAATGTTATCCCGCCCACACATCGACCCCATCGAGCCATAAAATGATAAAAATTTGCAAAAAAAAAAAACAAACAAAGCTCGAACGATGACCATAGGGGAATCAAACCGACATTTTTTTGCACAAATACCTAACATTTCTATTGTATAATACTCCATAACAGGTAGATTGAGCGGCCTTGGTTTTTTTTTTCAAGGACAAAGCTTTTCTGGGCAAAGGCAACCTTCCGAAACGGTCTGTGGTAGAGTCAGTCAAAAATAATAAATCATCTTTAAAAAAAATAGGAAATTTGATTGTACATAGGTGGAGAAAAAAAATTGTTTCCATGCTCGTCAACAACTACTAAACAAAAAAAAGAAAATCGGTTAACGAACGAGATGAAAAAAGACTACATCAATAAAATGATAAAAAAATACCATCGTAGACCACATCAACAACTAAGTGAGATTGTGGTAAAATGCAATTCACGATAAAAAAAAAAGAAATTGGTAGGTTAGGTACAGTCTTTGCCTATTAGCTTCCACCCCGCGTTTTAACCCGAAGACATAAATACATAAAATAGAACCTACGTTAGACGGTAACGTAGCTTTCCATTGGTGTAAGAATTTTTAGAATCGGTTCAATAGTTACAAAGATTAGCCACAACAAACAAACCTTACTTCTTTGTAATATTAATATAGATAAATAGGCAAAGACATGCACTTGAATTTATCTAAGTATGTTTTTATACATTTGGCGCCAATCTTTCAATCGTGTGATAACCATAGACTAAAGAATTACATGGTAGTAAAACTAATTGACCAACCACGCGAGCTACCGGATATTTATTCATTGCAAATAAAAGGCGCGCCAAAGGATTCTACGGAATTTCAAAAATGTCGGTGTACAGTAAGCACCGATTATTTCCCATAACAACTTATGAATGGTACTTCTACAATAAAAAGGGATTTCAAATAGATATAGTAAGTACAATAAGTGTTTCATTCATTCATGCTCTTCAAATGTAACGCGAGGCGTTTGCAGTTTTTGTGAACGCATCTATTTGTTTGGCGCCTAAATATTGACATAAATGGCGCGGGATTGTGTGTTAAAAAAAACAAGTGCAGGTCAAATAAAAAAATACTTTGTGTTACGTTTTGACGTTATTAAATTCGTTGTCTATACCAAAAGCTTTATAAATATTAATTTTTAATTGAATATCTTCGTCGCTGTAGCTTGAAAAGATGTCGTATATATTTTTTTTAATTTCGTGTACACTTTTTCGGCCATCTTGCATTTTCATGGCGTTTAATAACTTTGTTTTTAAAATTTCTTCTTCATCGCTGACACTGGATAGCTGAGTGATCTTTTTCAATAGCATGCTATTTTTTATTTTTCTATTGGAAGGCCTTAAAGTAACCTTATTTTCATTTATTTTGGAATGTTGTTTTGTTGCATAATTTTTAGCACCCTTATTGAAATATAAACTTTCTTGTTTTCGCTTCGATTGACGTGATCCTTGAAAATAATGTTTATTCTTGTGATTTAATTGACCCTTCCTTATAGTTTTTAATTGTGTATCATCATCAAAAGTCGAGGGCCTCCTTTCTTTTTTATTATTTTCAACATTACCCAATTGTTTTATCACTTTCTTTCTAATCTTCTTCGTTTTTATTTTCATTTGCTTCGCATAGTTCGAACCTTTATGATGTTGCATTTTCTTTTTTAATAATCTTTTAGCATACTCCGATTTGTTTTCATCGTTATAATTTCCGTCTTCTAATTCCCTGACATGTCTAATATTGTGATATCCAGCAATAGCTTTAGAGCCATTCTTAAAATAACCATGCGGTTTAACCTTATTAATATAATCACTATACTTAATTACTCCAATCCTATTTTTCAATCGTTGAGACTTAAATAAATCTTTAAAACGAGTTTTACGGACATCGTTTCTATCAATCAAGAAATCACCTGTTGCATTTACTTCGACGCCATTACCTGAATATAGTTTAGTAAATGCAGTAATATCACTAGCTCTATCAAACCTTGTGGTTGGATCATCATACCTTCCTTCTGGTTCAACATAGGTTGGATTAAATCTTATGTTATACGCTTTCTTAATAGCATCGACTAGTACCTTATACTTGATTGATTCTAAAGTCTTGCTAGATGGTTTACGGTATACAATATCCATAATAGCAGAGACCACACTATTAGCAGTTTTATTATTGTGTGGATAGCCTTGTAGTTCAATTAAAGCTGCAAGCATACTAGGAGCTTCGTCTTCATTGTATAGATCATCTAACATATTGAATATTGAGTTTGTGTCAACCGCCATTTCTTTTTTTCGAACTTCAAGCATTTTGATAGCTAGTATTGCTATATCTGAAATTTTTTTTTCACGGTATTATTTTTTGATGTTTATTACTTATTTGGGGTGGCAGTGACGTCGGATACCGCAGCGAAGGTCGTGGGTTCTAAATCTACAATGAGCTTGAGCTTTCGGTGGAGGAAAACATTGTGAGGGAACCATAGCACGGTGGTAGGGTACTATGTGGTACTCGACTGGCTGGCTAATTTAGTCCAAATTTTTCCGACGTCTTTAACAATCATCGTCATATTTCAGTCAATTTACACTAAACCTTGCTATAGTAACAACGCTACATGCGAGTCGAGTCAGTGGAAAGTAATAGAAGCGCGTCATCACAACAACATGGACGTCATGACAATATCACACAGAAATTCCTACATCGCGCTAGCAAAGTTTTCTCGGCACTTTGCATATATACGAGTTGTCATCTTGAAACGTTGGAGTGCAGTCCCCGGGCATTGATACCTAGCCCGGTGGAAGATCTTCTCTTTTTGCGGTACCTACGACATATCCAACACTTGTATACCTAAAGGCGATGATAGCTCAGTGGTAGTGACGTCGGATACCGCGGCGAAGGTCGTGGGTTCGAATCCTACAATGAGCTTGAGCTTTCGGTGAAGGAAATATCGTGAGGAAACCATAGCACGGTGGTACTTTGTAGTACCCGACTGGCTGATTACCACCCTCAAGTTGAAAATCTGTCGCCAAGCACCTATGGGTGTGTTCCGACAGCTGCACTTGAGAGACAGTTTTCATCTAGGCTTTGTGTGCTTACCACCTTCGGCCACATCATCACTTACCATGGTGAGATTGTAGTCAAACACAAGCTTATCCATAATTAAAATAAAAAACCTTCCCCCTGAAATCCGTTCAGTAGTTTTCGTATTTATCGTGAAGACACGCGGTGGGGGACTGTTTTATAATCATTAAGTAGGAATAAGGATAACGTGGAGAACTTAGGGGAGGCCTATGTCCAGTAGTGGACGTACCGTCTTTCGGCAGAAATGATGATGATGAAAAATAACCTACCTCTCACGTAGTCCGGTTCGAATGTAGAAAATTTGGAGGCGACTTCGTCCATAACCTTCATAAATTCAAGATCACGGCCAGATCCTACAACATTCATATTTAAACTGAAAATAAATATATTTTCATATAGATATATTTTTTTATACCACTAGGTGGCAAACAAGCTTACGGCCCACCTGATGGTAAGCGGTTACCGTAGCCTATGGACGCTTGCAACACCAGAGGCGTCACGAGCGCGTTGCCAACCTGGCATAAACCTTCTTACTCCTCTTTTGAAGAACCCCATGCATAAAGATAGATTTTGATTTATTTGGATAGGTTTGTTTATAAAAACGTATACATTGCCCCTTGAAAGAGTCCATAACTTTGCTGAGCCGAGTAACTAGCACTGCAAGATTATGCTCCGGTGTTCCAGCCATGATAACTTTTACTTTGGATAAGCTTGTGTTTGACTACAATCTCACCATGGTAAGTCATGATGTAGCCGCAGGTGGTAAGCACATAAAGCCTAGAAGGAAATTGGCTCTCTGGTGCAGTTGCCGGAACACAGCGATAAGTTCTTGTCGATAGAATTTCAACTTGCGTGTGGTATCCAAGCCAGTCAAGTACTACAAAGTACCCTACCACCGTGCTGTGGTTTCCTTACGATGTTTTCCTTCACCGAAAGCTCAAGCTCCAACGACCATCCAAGCTGTCATTTCCTTGCTTTTCAACTTGCGTGTGGTAGCCAGCCAGTCGAGTACCAACAAAGTATTCTACGCCCAAATTACATAAGAAGTTTACCTCCCCGTAAACGCTTGTGCAGAAAACAACAGATGTCGGATACTCTCGTCGTCCTTGTGAATAATTAACTCCAGCATTTTTATCATAAATACAGTGTACATTCCCACGTGCGATGTTTCAATCATTTTATTCAATTCAACAGCTAAAGGATTCTTTGTTGTCGATGTTAAAATTACATCTGCAACAGTGTTTAGTTGTTTAAATTTGGTAACATCTGTGCTCTTGCTGGCGCCTAAGCTCGGTCAGTGTCGCTGGCTGTGCAACTAATGAAACTCAACCATCTTTGTTGGGGGCAAAAATCACGCAATATCACAAGGGGGGAGGGCGGTGTAGTAAGATATCCGGAAACCTAACACTAACCTATCCGGAAACTAGGTAACATGTAAATTCATGTCACAAGCAATCTAATCCGAGCAATAATAGTCTAGAGATGCACAATGTTCGTCCTTCACGCGACGATCGATCGGTAGATCGAGAGAGATTCTCTGCGTAGTGCGCGAAAATGTTGACGCAAAGTGGCTTGATGGAACCGACGTTGATCTTCAACAAAGCACAATGCCATCGACTGACATGCAAGTGTTGCAACAGTCTTATCACTTATTCTAGTTTTAAGCTAAATAACTAAATAATGGTCGGAATGTTGGTATGCGGTTATAGTAGCATACAGAGGCTAGCAACACCAGTGGTTTCTGTGTTGGTAACTCTGCTCACTCTCTTGAAAAACTTATTGTCCCTTTAGGAAACCATAGCCGGTTGATTATTAAGAGTATACTAGCTGACTCGCCATTTCATCCGGATTCCCGAGGAATCTCATATTTTCCCAAGATAAACAGTATCATAACGACTCTTCATTTGTTACTTACGCCCCTCCAAAACATCACCAACTTTGATATCTGTAAATGGATCGAGTGTCGTATGTTCCGTTACTAGAGTGAAGACAGTACTTGACATTGTCGGCCCTATGTGGCTCACTGGCGTCGTCCACTCGTCCTCTTTAAACAAAGGTGACGTTGCTTCAGTTGTTGCTGAAATTGGGCAACTACTATTTAGAAAACATTATGCGTCTCTGAAACTCCCTCAGCGAGCCGGATGATCCGAGGACAGTTGCAGTATTAGATTAAGGGTAGGGAGACTCATGCAACCCAACTCAAAATTACCGGCGCTCGGAGGAGGAGCACGGTGTTAGTAAGACTCCTCCATTGATAAGGGAAGATCATCCGAGAGGCTAGGTCATCGTGCCTAAGGACTGTGCTCCAAATGTACACGTTGGAAGCTTGTATATATGCAGATCGCTTGGAAAACTTCGTAAGCGCGATGTAGATTATTGGAGCGCCATCTATCTAGGAGTCGTGGCTATGTCTGATAGATGTCGCTACAATACCCTTTGATTTATTTTTTACGTAAGGGAAATCCTTATGGAAATCCTTATGGGGCAGGGTTATATCAGACTCCTACTGACTAAATCCCCACGGTGTTTCTCCCTGTCGCTGCTGGTGATGGGTATACGGGGGCGCCCGAGGCATTCGTCCGCGTACCCAGCGCGACGGCCCGGTGGCAAGCCTCTACTGCTATGACGGGAGGATCGGAGCTCGTATCCTCACCGTCTCGCCTTGGGTAGTGAGTGGAAACACGCACTAGACTACCCGAGACCGTTGTGAAAGGGCGGCTGACTCCCCCGAGTCTGCCTCCCATGGGCTCCTCGCTACAATCCCCTAAATCAAGCTTATCCAGAAGTAAAAAAAGTATAGGCCCTAAGTCCATGAGCTATTGTTAAAAGTATGGAGCTTTCAACATACATGCCGTAGTTTCAGTTGTCCACTCAGTTGGTTGCTCTGGAACTGATGGGGTTTCTGATCCTGTTCCACCTTGTCCTGTTCCAGGGTCTGGTGTCGCTGTTAGAGGTGCTGGTTAAAGATAGTGATCGATTTTAAGGCGATGATAGCTCAGTGGTAGTTACGTCGGACACCGCGGCGAAGGTCGTGGGTTCGAATCCTGCAATGAGCTTGAGCTTTCGGTGAAGGAAAACATCGTGAGGAAACCATAGCACGGTGGTAGGGTACTTTGTAGTAGGTACTCGACTGGCTGGCTACCACCCTCAAGTTGAAAATCTGTCGCCAAGCACCTGTTGGTGTGTTCCGGCAGTTGCACTTGAGAGCCAGTTGCCTTTAAGGCATTGTAATAAGGTGTACAACACATTAGCAATCCCCCTGGTATTGCTAATGTCTATAGGTGACCCGTCAGCTTCGTTGTCACTTGTGGTATAAAAAAAAATTAAAAAAAAGTGCCTTCCACGAAAACACGTCCCACTATTATTTTATACATATCGACAACACTTGCATTGTAAAATTTATTTTATTTATTTGTTATTTATTTATTAAATTAAATATTTGTATAAAATATTTATACAATAAAAAATTGTAAGGGATTAGGAAAAGAGTGGGACGCATCTCCGTAGATGGCACTATCAATCCATAATATATAACTGACTGTCAGAATAATAGGGCATATGCACGTGACTTCAAAATGGAGGACTTTTTTTTATGTAATTCTTATTTTTACAAAAACATATCTACATAATTATTTTCAAAAATTTTCATGATTAAACATCAAAAAGTGTCTGATTTTAAATTCTCTCGCAAATTTCCAAAACGCCCCGTGAACAAATCGTGAGTAATCGTGACGTCACTTTTACACTCGACTACAGAGTTTGTAGCCGCTACGCTTAAATTTATTATTATTTATAAGTTTTCCGTGCTTTTCCATGGTAATAAACTGATTTTAGTAACTTTGTGAACCAAACAATTCATTGTTGTAATCTTGACATCGAACTCGTCTAATCTCACATCACAAAATAAGCGCGCTAAAATGACCGCGTTTGAATCACCCGAAAATAATAGTGATTTTAATATATTTTTTGTAAAATTTTTTTTTGGTAATAACCCGTAGAAACGTTTAAAACAATAAAAATACGTGCATATTCCCTATTCTGCGTCTGGGTGGAATGTAAAAGTGCTAAACGAGATTATTTTTACTACTTAAACAAAAGCTTCAGCCATCTGAACCCAAAAATTGTGGAAACCAGATAATTTATATACATACTAAATACCCCCGCGGCTTTACCCGCGCTCCCGAGGGATCTTATCTTTCCCTGGGATGAAAATTGCGCCTATTTTTCATTCCAGGTTCAGTAGTTCTTCCGTGAAAGAGTACCAAACATCATCACAACCAAACGAACTAGTTGTCCGCGGTTTCACGGACTTGTACGGCTGAGGACTAGACTTAACAGTAAATGAGACAATATAACGAGACTTTAACATAAAAGTAGAATACTTAAAATAAAGAAATGGCTTAAAGGTCTAGATACCAAGCCAAAAACCAAAAACCATTAAAAAATAACACAAAAACACTCACTCTCATTGCCAGCTTCTCTAATTAATCCAACAGTTACAGATACTCTGGTAACATTGTCTTTAGTACTAGTTACATTAGTTGATGTAATGCCTTCCCTGTTTCTATTTAATAAATAACCGACATCCGTATATAAATTCATAGCGCCATTCGCATTGTCCATTCTCGCTTTAAAATCTGCAACGAATACGATATATTAAAAACACTATAATTAATTTAATTGCCAATAAGCTAAAGTTTCAATGAGCTGGCACCACTCGAATCCCAAACGAAACATTGGGACTTTTTGGCGGTAACCTACGTAAAAGAGAGTGTGCAAGTCCATAGCCTGTATTACCAAAGAGGATAGTAATAGCAACCTCCTTGATACTAAAGAATTTGTTGTCTATGAAATATTAACTTTTTTATTTTATTAACCACGTAATTTAAAGTCCATCTCACGAAAGAAGTCCCGCAGACGCGGCGCTCGCTAGTGACTAGTTCCAACTGTTTTATACTACTATAAATTTAAGGCGATGATAGCTCAGTGGTATGTGACGTCGGATACCGTGGCGAAGGTCGTGGGTTCGAATCCTACAATGAGCTTGAGCTTTCGGTGAAGGAAAACATCGTGAGGAAACCATAGCACGGTGGTAGGGTACTTTGTAGTACCCGACTGGCTGGCTACCACCCTCAAGTTGAAAATCTGTCGCCAAACACTTGTTGGTGTGTTCCGGCAGTTGCACTTGAGAGCCAGTTGCCCTTGCCCTTATGGCATTATAATAAGGTGTACAACACATTGGCAGTCCCCCTGGTATTGCTAATGTCTATAGGCGACGGTAGTCACTTACCATCAGATGACCCGCCTGCCTCGTTGACACCTCTAACATTAAAAATAAAAAACGTTCCTCTTTTTGCCGCGGGACTTCTTTCGTGAGACGGTCTTTAAATTACGTGGATACGTCAAGGAGGATGCTATTATTATCCTCTTTGGTAATACAGGCTGTGGAATTAACAGGATTAACTTAAGTTGCCAGTTTTAACAAAAAAAAAATTACTTACTGTTATTTGGATGGTTTTTTAGTACAGTGAACACTGTTGTACTAGTACTAGTCCAGCTGGGCCACCAAATGTCAGTCACATTGACACTGTCATATTGTAATATGTCATTTTGAAATCCAGGAATATTTGAGTATTGTCTTCTTTTACTTATAGTTGCTGTAAAGTAATGCAATGAGGAGTTTAAGACGATGAAGCGATGCGAGGAAACCACAGCACGGTGGTAGGGTACCTACTCAAATGGCTGGCCAAGCACCTATTGGTGTGTTCCGACTGTTGCACTTGAGAGCAAGTTGTCTTTAAGGCATTGTAAAAACTTCGACAACACATATTCACTCCCCCTGGTATTGCTAATGTCTACAGTCGATAATTACTGTGACTTGTAGTAGGTCCTATACAAATACCGAAATCGACACTGGCAGAAATATTCTAAAGGACCAGAAGAATGCCAGCAGAGGACTTTTTGGCGGGAACTTGCAGAGTGACGTTGCGTTTTTGTTTTATTTTCATTAAATTCGTGTATTTTGAGTTTTATTGAATAATTTCGGTGTTGTTTTATCCAATAATGATCAATCTAAGTGCACAAGTGAAGTGAAATGAAATTAAAGCGTGTATCGTGTCTTTCCAGGTTGTCCCAAAAAGTCCGTGAATGTTTTAGTGGAACAACCGCCAATTTCACTAAAGCTTGACTGGACATGTATGGACGAGGACTGGACATTACAGTGAGTTTGAGAATGTGACTATAACATAAAAGAAAAAATTAAAACTGATGAAAATGTATGCGATTGAAAGACTTTGTATTGACTAAAAGTACTAAAACTTATGGAAAAAAAATTGTGACAAATAGACCAAGACCATTTCAAATACTTTGACACTGGCAGAAATATCCTAAAAGGATGATAGCCAGCAAAAAAAAAAAAAACAGCATGACTTACGAACTATTTAAAACGAGAATTATGGATGTTCAATAAAAAATATATAATACTAACTAGTGTATAAAACATCTAAAAATACTCGAAAATAGCGAGCAGTTTGTAAAATTCAATCATTTCATGATTTTTAATTGACGTCACAAGCAAGTATTTCATATAAACTATCGTTTTGACATTTCATTAAAAGAAGCTGATTTGATATGTCTGTCAACATACATATTTATACTTTTATTGTTTGACTTAAGTTTAACTCTTAAGCGCCTATTTTTTATCCATAGCAATCTCTTGTAAATAAGAGAATATGACTTGAATATAAATATGATATTGTAAATAATAGGATTCGAAACCATGACCTTGCCTGTTTTTTTTTATATTCTGGATAAGCTTGTGTTTGACCACAATCTCACCATGGTAAGTGATGTGGCCGAAGATGGTAAGCACACAAAGTCTAGATAGAACGTCGGTACAACAAAGTACCCTACCACCGTGCTATGGTTTCCTCACGATGTTTTCCTTCACCGAAAGCTTAAGCTCATTGTAGGATTCGAAACCATGACCTTCGCCGCGGTATCCGACTTCACTGCCACTGAGCTATCATCGCCTTAAATTGGATGAATTTTACAACGTGTTCTAATATATATTTTTAGATGTAAATAAACTCTGGTTAGTTAGATAAATGTTTCTGGATCCCTATTTTTATTTATGAAATAAAAACTCACTAACCTCCTTTAAATACAAGTGAATGTACGAAACTGAATTCCAATATAACACTCAAAGCACGCAGCATTGTGTCATAAATGTAAAATGTAGGAAATAATAAAATTATATTACATTTTATACAAAACGATTTTTGTTAGAATGTTATGGCGGGCGGGGAAACCGCGGATTGTTTGCTGGACATACTGTTATGGAGGAGCGAGGTGTTAGACTCCTCTATTGAAAAGGGAAGATCTTCCGCCAGACTAGGTCATCGTGCCTGGGGACCGCGGTCCAACTGTTGATGTTGGAATCTTGTATATATGCAGATCGTATGGAAAACTTCGTAAGCGCGATGTAGGTTATTGAAGCGCCATCTATCTAGTCGTGCGAACTATATCTATGTGTAGATAGATGTCGCTACACTGTAATACTGATAATATGACTATCTGTTCCGCGCGGTTTCACCCGCGTTCCCGTGGGATCTTATCTTTTTCCGGGATAAAAATATAGCCTATAACACTCAAAAATAACGTAGCTTTCTATTGGTAAAGGAATTATCAAAATCAGTTCAGTAGATCCAGAGATAATCCCCTACAACCTCATAAACTTTACCTCTTTATAATTTTAGTATAGATTACTTAAGGGATTTACACTCTTTGGATTTTAAAGTTTAATGTAAACGTACAATTTTATTTTTTCAGGAAATCCCGGGCGACTAAGTTAGTATCATAAATATCTTGAAAGTAATATTTTTTATTGCATTTATTAAGTACCTATATTTTATTATGATCGATTATTGATTTGGTGGCAACATTCCAACCTCGTAACTGGAAAGTTATTTAAAAAAAAATTGTATAACATCTATAAAAAAACCGGCCAAGTGCGAGTCGGACTCGCGCACGAAGGGTTCCGTAAAAACGGCTAAAAATTCACGTTTGTTGTATGGGAGCCCCCCTTAAATATTTATTTTATTCTGTTTTTAGTATTTGTTGTTATAGCGGCAACAGAAATACATCATCTGTGAAAATTTCAACTGTCTAGCTATCGCGGTTCTTGAGATACAGCCTGGTGACGGACAGGCGGACAGATGGACAGACAGCGAAGTCTTAGTAATAGGGTCCCGTTTTTATCCTTTGGGTACGGAACCCTAAAAAGAACAAAATGAACACATCAAAATATTATATAATCTAATCTTGCGATTCTCAGACTTCCGAACCGACGGTAACTTCAGGGCTTAAACTGACTTTGAAATCAAATCCGTCAGTACTCGATAGAGGGCGTTAGGTTATATTTACCTTTTTACTTTGGGGGGTATTTCGCTCGCAGTGCCCGCCCAATTTCATGCACTGGGCACTCACCTTTACTCGCTCATCGATTGTTCTCAATCTATTGAAGTGAAACTAGTCAATCAAACTATGACCAATTTGAAGTGAAACTAATGATAACAGAATGTATTCAGAAGTTATCATATTAATATGACCTTACTGAAAACTTGATGGTAGCAACTGAGAACCTAATTCCCAGAAATCTAAAATAATTATGGATTTAATTGTACTTTCGAGTTAATCTAATTAATGTTAATACTATAAGAGATAAGCTACTACAACCATTTAATTTAAATAAATCTAAATAAAAAAGTGGTTGTCAGTAGGCAACGTACCCAGAATGCTGGCAGCATTGCCACGTTGGATGGCAATGCTGATTCGTTGAGCGAGGTATATGCCAGCATTCTGGTCACGAGATTCGTCGACCAGTCTTTTTTCCTTTCTCGGAAAAGGTGGTGTGCACTCGGCCCCCACGGACCCAGAGTTTCAACCCCAAACGGCTCAAATATGTAACTTGTATCTAAGTTACTGTATTTTCGCCGCTTGAGGCTCTCTGCTGACATGCCTGCACCACCGGCCCTATCCACTGTCTCTGGAAGATGAGACGGTGCTAAGGTATCAACACACGTGGCATCCCATACCAAAGGCCGACCCATCTTCCAGGGTATAAGTGTCATTCCATCGGGTCTCTTACCATCGTCACGAAACAAGCCATTTGGTTCTAAAATAGCTGTTACGTTGGCGCTGGTAAGGGCCCGACGGATGACATCATTAAGGCAAGCATGTCTCGAATATCTACCTGCGCTTTTGATGCAAGATAGTCCGTGGTGACCGAGTTGATCGACAGCAGTGCCACACTGACAGCGATGTGACGAGAAAATTGGCAAGCCCAAGCGTAAACATACTGCGGATCTAAAAGTGTTGGAGTCCAAAAGTGTACCCATATGTGAAGATGGTAAGGCCTGCAACCAAAGACCCGATTCCCAAATTAAACTTGATTAATGTTAATTGCTAATATTCATTTCGAAGTTTTTCCACTGTAATATAATTATTCTCGATTTACTATTACGATGTCAGTCGCTTATACCGAGTCTTATTCGAGTTGTATCTTTTTTACCGAGTTTATGTAGAGTTGTTATATCGTAGCCCGCTTTCCATTCACCGACTTCAAAACAAGGACCTCCTCCTTGTTCTCAATTCGACTGTTGGAACGAAGTTTATGTAGAGTTGTTATATCGTAGCCCGCTTTCCATTCACCGACTTCAAAACAAGGAGGAGGTTCTCAATTCGACTGTTGGAACGAAGTTTATGTAGAGTTGTTATATCGTAGCCCGCTTTCCATTCACCGACTTCAAAACAAGGAGGAGGTTCTCAATTCGACTGTTGGAACGAAGTTCCTTATCGCGCGTTGTGAAGGGGGGCGGAAAAAATTGTCACGACACTTTTAGTGTCAGTGTCACTTTATTATGAGCTGTGCGGCGTGCGCATGTTTCTCTGTCTGTCTCTCTCTCTCTCTCTTTTTTTTTTTTATATTCGATAGGCTTGTGTTTGACCACAATCTCACCATGGTAAGTGATGATGTGGCCGAAGATGGTAAGCACACAAAGCCTAGATGGGAACTGGCTCTCAAGTGCAGCTGTCGGAACACACCGATAGGTGTTTGGCGACAGATTTTCAACTTGAAGGTGGTAGCCAGCAAGTCGGGTACTACAAAGTACCCTACCACCGTGCTATGGTTTCCTCACGATGTTTTCCTTCACCGAAAGCTCAAGCTCATTGTAGGATTCGAACCCACGACCTTCGCCGCGGCATTCGACGTCACTTACCACTGAGCTATCATCGCAGATTTAAGTAAGACAAAATTAGTTCTGAAGCAACAAACATAAAAAAAAACTTGAGAGGTGTTGGCAAAGGTTGGTATTTATAAAATTAGAGCTAAATTGAGTGAGATGTAAGTATGGTATGAAAAGATGTAACCGAAACATACGTTTTGGTGAGTATTTTAAAAATTCTTGTGCTTCTGCTAAATCTATTTATTCAAACAGAATTTTATTATTTCACAAACTATCTACAACATCCTCTAAAGCTTGTAAGGGATCAGTAAATTTCATAACATCATGCTCTGTAGTAGCTTCCATAGTTTTTCCTAATAATTTATTAATATCTTCTCTCATTTGCTGCCGAACTTTATGCTTCTGATCGCCAACAGTAACTGTAGAATTCACAAATGATTCTACAGCTAGCTGAGTTCTTGCTACTAGTGTACCATTTCTAGGTTCTTCTAAGAGTACTTCCCTTTGGACATCGTCTGATTTGTTTGACACTTGTGTAAACGCTACTGATTTATTTAGAACGGTTATATTTTCTTCTTTAATTGTATTGTTTAGACTTACGTTAATTGTAGTTGCTTGAACGGTGGCTGGTGTAGTTATATTTACTTTAGGCGTAGTTATGAGCTCTTTGATTTTAGTTGTACGTTTCCAATATTCTAAATCATCATAAGTTACATCGTGTACATCTTTAGTTACTTCAGTGGCATCTTCAACGTCCGTACTCTTATGAGATTTTGTTATTGTCTTGTTAGAAATAGGTAATGTGTCATTATCGTTTACTTTTCTGGACAACAAATTATGTTTGGCGAGTTCATTGCTTTCAATCGCTATGCCTTTATGAGATGTAGTACGTCTCTCAAACCATCTTCTGGGATCTTCAGTCTTCTTCGACCAGTACCTTGAGGGATCGGATGATTCGTCGGTATGGCTGAAACAATAATCTTTAATTGGTCTTTTGAAAAAGTTTCCTACCGCGGCCGCTCATGTTGTGGAATGAGCGGCCGCTGTGGTTTTTGAAGAGTACAGCAAGTTTTTCAAGAAGTGATTTTTACGGGGTCAGCAACGTGCGAGTGTTACGGTAACCGCTTACCATCACGCAAGGGTATTTGCTTCCTTTGTGGTAAGAAAAATCATATTTTACAATCATTTTATTATATTGATGCTGTTAAATCCATGGCTCGTCTCAAACTACGTACAAACAATTTAATTCTGGGCATCGTGCGTGATGCAAGTTATAGATAGTCATCAGTTACCACTTTCATACTCCGACTACCTCATTATCTAGTTTGAAATTAGGTTCATCATCAGAATTGGAATCAAAATCAAGTTCTGAAAATAACATTATCTATACTAATATTATGAAGAGGTTTAGAGGGGGTAATCTCTACTGATCTACTGAATCGATTTAGAAAATTCTTTTACAAATAGAAAGCCACGTTATTTGTGAGTGTAAGAGGCTATACTTTTATCCCGGGATAAGATAAGATTCCACGGGAACGTGGGTGGAACCGCGGCGAACAGCTAGTATCAATCAAACCTAGACAAAGTACAAATATCTTACCTAGACCTAGCTCTTTGTCTATTAAAGCTCTCATTTCCTTCCAATGATTCCGAGCTAATGCTTTTTGTATTTTCTATCACCGGACTCATCCTAAGTACTGGACTGAATGTTTTCACTTTAATCTTATCCTTCTTTTCTTTCTGGTCTTTCTTATGCTTCTTCTCTGTCTTGTTCCTTTCAGGTCCATCGCGTGCGATAGAGGCCACTTTAAATTTAGGTTGCCGTTTTTTCTTTTTCTCTACATTCTTTTCCCTGTACAGTGATATTTCTATAGGCTTATCTCGGCCTGATGGTGTGTATTTTTGCTTTTTATGATGTTTACCTTTAGATTTTTCAGAAATTTGGACCGTTTCTGCAGATCTCAGTACATGTTTCTTTTTATCTTTGTTTTTGTGGTGTCGCTGTCTCTTATGTTTCTTTCTTTCGTTATTTTTATTTGTTATCAGTTCTATACTTGCTTTATTGTTGATAAAGTCAGATTTTGTGTCAAAATCATACAGTTCAAAGCTACTTTGCTTATGTTTCTGTTTCTTCTTGGATTTCTTGCCTTTAGTATCATGGTGGCCTGTGTTTGTTTCTAGATTACTCGCTTTGTTTACATCAACGATGTATTGTTTTATTGTTTTCAACAAGTTCATTTTATCGTAGTAGTTATTAATGAAATCTGTTATTTTATTTTCATTTAAAGGTTTCATTACATTTTCAGCTGTATATGTTTTAGGTGAGGTAAGTTTTATATTCCTGGCAATACTCGGCTTGCTTATAGTCCATTTGTTATCTTTAGGACTTATATAGACCGAGCAGAATGCATCCAGTTTAACTTTAAAATCTTTCTTTACATTGTCTTTCAAATCCGTGTAATGATCAAAAAGTATATTTCTGAAACCGTCTCTCATGATTTTTCCTAAATTGATTTCGGATCTTTTGTATTTATTCGTATAACTTTCTAGGTTATTAAGTACTGACGTAAACTTGTTCATGTCATAGTGTCTGTACAACGAATTTACATATTTAAAAAACATCCTTTCTTCGTCACTTAAACGTCCTAAACCTCTCAGAACATTATTTATATCCTTTCTGATATCTTTGATCGGTCTGTTTTTGATGTTATCTAATTTAATTGCTAGAAAACGTCTTATATCATGATTTTCTAGCAGCTCATGGAATTTACAGCCTCTGTAATGATACTTTCTGGATTCCTCATCGATGATTCTCACTAGCCTGCTCAAGTCATCATCATCATAGGTTTTAATGATATGTAGAGCTTTAGCAACAAATTCGGTGAATGAAAGCCCGTGTTCGTTGGATCTTCGTGTTTTACGTTTTGTATTAATCAGATTTTTGACGTTACTCAAGAAGTTTTGTACCTGATCTATGAATTTTGTATCGACGGCATTATCTTTTCTGTCGAATTCTAGAATTGTTTCTAGAGCTAGATTTACGCTTTTGGCGTTCGCCGCTTGTTTACTTGTTTGTATTTTACCTGAAAGTTAAAATACAATAGAAAGTCACGTTATTTGTGAGTGTCATAGGCTATCATTTTATATAGCCGGGAAAAGATACGATCCCACGGGAACGCGGTGAAACTACGTGAAGGAATCCTACTATAAGCTTGAGCTTTCGGTGAAGGAAACCATCATGAGGAAACCATAGCACGGGCACTTTGTAGAACTTGGCTACAACACAAGTTGAAAATCTGTCGCCAAACACCTGTTGTAGTGTTCCGGCAGTTGCACTTGCCACATTGTCAATCCCCCTGGTATTGCTAATGTCTATAGGCGACGATAGTAACTTGTAAAAAAATAACAAATTATTAGTTATCTGAACTTGGTAATTAATCGTGTCCGGTATCCTATAAGGTCTGTCAATTGTGAAGGATATTATTAACATTATTTTATAATAAAATTCTAAATAACTTTACCGAAAATCCCAAAAATAAGAAAACAAGTTAACACTTTCATTTTATTTTACAACTCCATAACATCTCGCAGCAATTTGATGTTGTATTTGGAGTTAAAAGGACTTGTTTTATTTGTAAACTAATCTTTGCGCGCTGGGATTTGTTTGACTTATTAAATGTAATAGAATACTTTGTACCAAAAAAATCTCTACTGCCTAAAAATCAAATCAAAAACGTCATTTATTCAGTTGAGTCCCTGGTAAGGTTTTTTTTTTTTTTTTTTTTTTTTTTTATGTCACAAGTGACAACGAGGCAGGCGGGTCACCTGATGGTAAGTGACAACCGTCGCCTATAGACATTGGCAATACCAGGGGGATTGCTAATGTGTTGTACACCTTATTACAATGCCTTAAAGGCGAACTGGCTCTCAAGTGCAATTGCCGGAACACACCAACAGGTGCTTGGCGACAGATTTTCAACTTGAGGGTGGTAGCCAGCCAGTCGAGTACTACAAAGTACCCTACCACCGTGCTGTGGTTTCCTCACGATGTTTTCCTTCACCGAAAGCTCAAGCTCATTGTAAGGATTCGAACCCACGACCTTCGCCGCGGTATCCGACGTCACTTACCACTGAGCTATCATCGCTCAAGGTACTTACGAACGTTACAATTGACTCTACCACCGCGACCGGTTCAACATACACTTCAACTGACGAACACTCCGGCAAGAAACTCAGCAAGACAATGTTTTTTTTTCAGTAATTTACATTTAATTTAACTGTTTTAAAAAAAAAAAATTGTTCTAATTCGTTGATATCTAATAACTAAAGATACACAATCAGAGACAAGAAACGGCCTTACCGAATGTCTACCCACTCGAACATTTGGGTGGTCTTTTAATCTAGTAGCAGTCGAACGCTCCGACGGTAAACATGCCTCAGTGCTCGTTTAACATATATTTTGGCCAGCAAGTATGAGTCGTAAAATTTTATTGCCTTTTGTACATAGCTTTGTGAATACAACTTAAAATACGGAACCCTAAAAAACTACCAAACACAATTTGGGACACTTTTGAGAGAACTTTTGCTTGGGATTGTTTATCTTTAGTTATTAGATATGAATGTTCTAATTATTGTTTTTATTAGGCACCTATTCAAGTTGGTTTACGTAACTTTTTGGAACGAAGTTCCTTATCGCGCGTTGAGAAAGGGGGCTAGACGGAAAAAAATCTCACGAAAAATTGTCACCGACACTTATGTGTCGGTGTGCTATTGTAAGCTGTGCGGCGTGCGCATGTTTCTCTGTCTCTCTCTCTCTCTCTCTCTTATAGAAAGCAAGCCAGATATTTATATATATATACCCTTGACACCTCTCAAGTTTTTTTTACCATATATTGACTTTGTATCCCTAGCCTTTAGTTGTTTCAAAACAAACAAACATTCATACAAACTGTTGCACTTTTATGATTGGTTTATCATGAACTCTAGTTTATACTGGTATAGTTTACGATATGAAACATGTTGGACAGAATGTTGTGTTTGCTGTTAGTAATAGAGTTCAGTTTCCTCACGTCACAGATATCATCGAAAGGTAAAACATGTATTAGTCTACGCAGGGAGTCGGCAAACTACTACAGGCACTAGACAAATAGATTCCAGAAAAATATCGACTTCTCAAAGAGCTTTTAGGTTTTTCACTGTATTCCAAATTTTAATAGGAAGTAAAATGTAGTAAACTGTGTTTGGGTTCAAAATAAAGAGAATTATTTGGCTCTACTGACCCTTCAAAGAGCCGCATACGGCTCAAGAGCTGCGGTTTGCCGACCCCTGGTCTAATATTATAAAGAGGAAAGATTTGTATTTTTGTATTTAACGAATAAACTTAAAAACTACTGGACCGATTTCACGCAAAAACTACTGAACGGATTTTAATGAAACGTGGCACACATGTAGGTCATATCCTGGAATAAAACATAGGATACATTTTATCCCGGAACGCGGTTGGCAGCGCTAGTAACTAGGTAGCTACATATTTGTTAATTTCACAGATATCAGGAATGGATACGACGAAAACTTGGATTCACTTACAAACGAAATTCTGCTATACATGAGGAAAAGACAACTCACCAAGTCATGGTGGCCATCCTGGACGATCACTCCTGTCGATGATATGCCCCTGGGTAACATGTATTTATTACATAACAGCTTTCCCCCGCGTTCCCGACATATCTTATGTTTTCCCGGGATAAAAAGTTTTTTTTATACCAAAAGTGTAGGGACTCCCCCAAATCCCAATCTTATCTTTTCCCGGGATAATAAGTATCCAATGTTTTATTCCATGATATGATCTATCTGTGTGCCAAGTTTCATTAAATTCGTTCAGCAGTTTTTGCGTGAAAGAGTGACAAACATGTTAACAAATTTTCACATTTTTTTAGTCCAGTCCATATTTTTTAGGGTTCCGTACCCAAAGGGTAAAAACGGGACCCTTCGCTGTCTGTCCGTCTGTCTGTCACCAGGCTGTATCTCAAGAACCGCGATAGCTAGACTGTTGAAATTTTCAAAAATTATGTATTTCTGTTGCCGCTATAACAACAAATAAAAAACAAAATAAAATAAATATTTAAGGCTCCCATACAACAAACGTGATTGTTTTGCCCTTTTTACGGAACCCTTCGTGCGCGAGTCCGATTCGCACTTGGCCGGTTTTTTTATACCACAAGTGATAACCAGGCAGTCGGGTCACCTGATGGTAAGTGACTAGCGCCGCCGACCACATTAGTAATACCAGGGGGATTGTACAACTTATTCCAAATCCTTAAAGGCTGGCTCTCAAGTGCAACTGCCGGAGCTTGACGGTGGTATTCAGCCAGTCGAGTACTACAAAGTACCCTACCTTCCTCACCATGTTTTCCTTCACCGAAAGCTCAAGCTTAGCCTGTTGGCTCTAACGTTTATCTTACAGGTCGAGTCGGAGCATTTTCTCTTCAAAGCCCTATGAGAGTTTTAGATTCAGAGTTAAAGAGCTACAAGAAAGTGCTGGGCGCTGTCACCCAAAACAAGACAACAATGAATACCCCGACTAAGAAGCAAGGAGAAGTTAACAGTAAATAATATAATCTAGCTTTTCACCAAAAAAACTTTCATGAAAGCTACATTATCAGAAAGTACAGGGGGGGGGGGTATATTTTATTTTAATTCCCTTCGTTATCAATAATAATCTTATAAAATATCTATTGCCCGAGAAGTTTAGCAAAGCCTCTGCTAAATAAAGTTTTTTTTTTAAGAAGATTTTTGCCCTGGTATCGAGACCTTTAAGCCACTTCTTTATTTTAAATATTCATCTTTTATGTTTAGTCACGTTTTATCTTTTTGGGGACAACCTGGAAAGTCACGATATACGCTTTCATTTAATTACACTTCACTCGTGCACTAAGATTGATCTTTATTTGACAAAACACCACCGAAATTATTAAATAAAACTCAAAATACACGAATTTAATGAAATTAAAATGAAAACACAACGCACTTCGCAAGTTCCCGCCAAAAAGTCCCCGCTAAATAAAGTCTGCTGATGCATAAACGTAGTGATGGGGCACGATAGTGAGTTTAGTTTAGTTCCGCCATGTTTATTTCAGTTGTTTGTGGTTACCACAAAATAAGTATGTTTTTTTTTATTTGTACGGAAATATTTATGGTATTTGACGTTATAATATAATATTTTTCTGACCTACATATAAGGTATGCGTTATTGGTCAACCAAAAGATTGTAGGTATCTACAGAGTGCACATTAAGTTTTACACTTTTTTATACAAGTAGGTTAGGTGGCAACAAGCTTACGGCCCACCTGATGGTAAGCGGTTACCGTACCCTATGGACGCTTGCAACACCAGAGGCATCACGAGCGCTTTGCCGACCTTGCATAAACCTTCTTACTCCTCTTCTGAAGAACCCCATGCTGTAGTCTCTAGGGAACACCTCTATAGGGAGCTCATTCCACAACCTGATCGTGCGCGGGAGGACATTTTTGTTGAGCGAGTCTTATTACCTTACCACCTTTACAAATGGCTTTGGTGGCTTTGATTTTGGGGGTTCTCTAGGGGGGAGCAGAGCAGCTGCTCCTCCCTACAACCTTGGCGACGCCCATTATATGTAGTATATCAGATATCTGGTTTCCATAGTACAAGGGGCAATTTCTCTGGACTCTTTCAAGGGGCAATGTATACGTTTCTATAACAAGAAGAAGAACCATCTGTGTATAGATTTAAAAAGTTAGTTAAACAAAAGTTATGTTTGAAAGGGTACTAAAGTTTCTGAATTTGTTGATGACAAGAATGCATTTAAATGAATCGCTCGCTTCACAAGCAATTTTATGAGTTTCATATTTTGTACTGTGTGAAACTATTTTTAAGAATTAAATGTAATAAATCTAAGTAGCTTTTTTAAAAAGAGTAATTGCCGAGTTTATTGCCGGCTCTTCTCAGCAAAAGCAACCTTAAGAACCGTGCATTAGAGTAAACAATATTTTGTAATATATCAAACATGTGACGATTAGAAATACTTATAATGAGTTCACTTCATAAACAGCTTTTTGAATTTGAATTTAAATTTGAAGTTCTGCTTAGTTTGTGATTAGATGTGTCAAAGAAAAGGCGATGATAGCTCAGTGGTAGTGACGTCGGATACCGCGACGAAGGTCGTGGGTTCGAATCCTACAATGAGCTTGAGCTTTCGGTGAAGGAAAACATCGTGAGGAAACCATAGCACGGTGGTAGGGTACTTTGTAGTACCCGACTGGCTGGCTACCACACACAAGTTGAAAATCTGTCGCCAAGCACCTATGGGTGTGTTCCGACAGCTGCACTTGAGAGCCACTAGGCATTGTGTGCTTACCACCTTCGGCCATATCATCACTTACCATGGTGAGATTGTGGTCAAACAGAAGCTTATCCCGAATAAAATTTTTAAAAAAATGTTTCAGCTACGACGACACCCTTAAATTCCACAACAGCTTCAACAACAGCTTTAACAACAGCTTCAACAACAGTTCAAACAACAGTTTCAACAACACAGAGCCCCATGGCGGAAGAGTTGAATGAATATATGAGTGAGAAGCGAGTCGGAATGTTCACCGCATTTTTAATTAAACTTTTAAAAATAATTAGAGGCAAAAGACCCGAAGAATTAAAGCCTATATTTGACGTCTTCGCTAAACATTTGAGCGTGTAAGTGTTGCCATTTACTGTTAATGCTACCATAGATAAAAGGAACAAAATTATATTTATATAAAAAGCATGCAACGGCAAAACTCGGAATGTTGTCGATGGATAGACTTGAATTTGTTGAGTTCCCATATTTTTTTCGGCAGGTCACCTGATGGTAAGTGAATACGGTAAATACACATTAGCAATACCAATTTTTTTTTTTTTTATTTATTAAAATAAAGAACATATTAGGGAACTGGCTCTTAAGCACAACTGCCGGATCTCACCAATAGGTGATTGGCGACAGTTCAGCTTGAGCCTTTTAATTGGTAGCCAACCAGTCGAGTACTACAAAGTACCCTACCACCAATGCAAATAAATAATAAATATAAATATGCTGGGATATTTTTCACACACGGCTATCTGATCCCAAACTAAGCAGAGCTTGTAATATGGAAACCAGATGATATACAACTTTTTTTGTAAATACATACTTAAATATATAATTACACCCAGACTCAGGACAAACAGACATGTTCATGCACACAAATGTGTGTCCTGGATGGGAATCGAACCGACGACCTGCGGCGTGATAGTTCGGTTAAACAACCACGCTAACCGGCCCGCCAAAATTTATTTAATTGGAAATCAACAGCGTTTCACAAATCTAATAATTAAAACGATTACCTTAATATAGTAAGGCTAATGACAGATTTTCCTTGAACAAACAAATCGTAAAGAAGTCACAAAAATAACAAAAAAACCGACCAAATACAGAGTTTAGAAAAATAATAATTAAGAGCACAAAGTTTTCACACAAATATAATACAAAATAAAAACCCGCAGCGTTCACCCACATAATGTTCTCAATTGACTTTTATTTCAGTTTATCTAAAGATGGCCGTATGTTCAACCTCCGAGACGAGGACATGGTCCCAACCGTCATACAATACACGCAATCGCTTAATGTTATACTTACATTAGCCCAACCGCATGATGTTCAACGTAAGTCAACTTCCACATTCTTTCATAACATCTATACTAAAATCTGTAAAATATTTGAAAACGGTCCCGGCAGACGTTGTCCTCCGGACGAGGCGGTCACCAGACGGCGAGGGCTCCCGTTGTTTAGCGTGCCTACATGTAGGACGAACCTCCTCAAGTTCTCTCCCACATCGCGTGCTATAACATTGCTGAATATGTTGAATGTGGATATTTTTGCCTGTAATCTGGCAGAATTCACAGAATCAGCTCACAGACTTTGTGAAAACTTTATTTATAAGTCAAATTTATCAATTGAATAAAACATTGATAAATTTGACAAGTTGAAAATCTGTCGCCAAGCACCTGTTGGTGTGTTCCGGCAATTGCACTTGAGAGCCAGTTCGCCTTTAAGGCATCGTAATAAGGTGTACAACACATTAGCAATCCCCTGGTATTGCCAATGTCTGTAGGCGACGGTCGACACTTACCATCAGGTGACCCGCCTGCCTCGTTGTCACTTGTGAAATAAAAAAAAAAGGGATTTGTCTTTTCCCGTGTTACAGAGTAGCTTACTTTTCCAAAGTACCGTTCTCTATTCTAAAATTCATAAAAATTAGTTCAGCGGTTTAAGAGTTAAAAAGTAACATACAGACATACAGAGTTACTTTCACATTTATAATTAGAACTTTCCAAAAATATTTTTGAAATCAGTTCATCCATTCAATAAAAGCTTTTTATATTACGGGGACATCTATCAACGATGGCAAGAAATTCTATCATGGATGGAAAAACATGATAGATATTTGCGTAATTTTCCCTTTAAGGTAAGGTGTACGTACACATTGGCAATCCCCCTGGTATTGCTTATCTATAGGCGACGGTATTCACTTACCATCAGGTGACCAGACTGCATGGTTGTCACTTGTGCTATAAAAAAATTGATTTCTAAATTCAACACCAGCGTTAAAAAGAAGCTATCTAGATACTGTACTGAGATTTGAACTACCTATCACGCCGCATGTCGTGGGTTCGATTCCCATCCAGGACATACATTTGTGTGCATGAACATGTCTGTTTGTCCTGAGTCTGGGTGTAATTATATATTTAAGTATGTATTTACAAAAGTAGTATATGTAGTATATCAGTGATCTGGTTTCCATATTACAAGCTCTGCTTAGTTTGGGATCAGATAGCCGTGTGTGAAAAATGTCCGAGGGTATATCTTCGCTTCTAATACCGTTCCTTCCTATGGGCTAAAAATAATGTTCATTTCAGAACGAGCAGCTGTCATACTAAAAATGATCGAGGAGCAGGATGGAGGTATTGCTCCAGATTATTCCTTACTTAATTCTATCGATCAGATGTTTCAATACGGCGATGCTGCTGGCATGATAAAAGCTTTACAACACATCCATGAGTTCCCAGGAAATGGGATTCCTGCTGCTGAAGTGACAGATGCAGTGATAAAGATTCTTCTAATACCATTCCAACGATCTCTATCCAGGAAAAGATATGAGGATGTTAAAATGAGAGCTGACTTAGATAACATAACACATTCAGATGTTTTAGACAAAAATGAAGCTAAATTACTGACAAATGATTGGAATTATAAAAAAGATGGTATTCCTGGGTTATTTGGTAATATTCAAAATAACTATCATAC
This sequence comes from Ochropacha duplaris, assembly GCA_951361185.1. Taxonomy (NCBI): domain Eukaryota; kingdom Metazoa; phylum Arthropoda; class Insecta; order Lepidoptera; family Drepanidae; genus Ochropacha; species Ochropacha duplaris. Next base: position 5,166,344 of record OX592720.1, on the reverse strand, counting down.
TGTGAATGAACCAACAGGAGTTAGTGAGCTTGTAAGGAGATCAGCTCTCGATAGATTTGAATCTAAATGGATACTCGATAAAAACAGAGACCTAAATAAAAGATATGTTACAGATATGAATAAGAATAAGGGTGCAGAAAGATTCAGAGAACAATCCAAAGGTAACGCTAGGAGAATTAAAAGAAGAAAATTTTCTAAAGACAAAATCTATAAATTTAATAAAACTAAATTGGAGACAAATAAAGTTAGAAGCAACATGCATACAATTGGTAATGTAGAGCAAAAATTGAGAAGGAAACATTTAAAACAAGATAATACTGGCAGAGAAGAAGTACGGCGCCACATATTAAAATATAATTCTCACAAAAGGTCAACAAAACCTAATAAAAATGCAAAGAAATTGAATGAGCAATCTGAAAATATAACACGAAAAGTTATACACAGTGATGAAGGCGAAAATACTAATCTTTTATCTAACGCAACAAGCAATGGTCGCAGAAAAATCAATATTAACATAGAAATTAAAAAAGGAAAATCAAAGGGCTTTGTAAAATCTTTACAAGTGAAATTATTTAATGCTCTTAAAGGGGAAAATGGTCGGAAATTCTTTACTAAAACTACGAGGAAGGGATTGAGTCAAGTCTCAAGTGAGAGCGATGAAGAAGTTGAGTTGAGAAATAATATTTACAAAGCGATTGGTGTACATAATGACTTTGATAAGGTGAAAATGATATAGCCTCTATTGATATACAGATAATACATAGTTAATCTTCACGCAAAATTTGTGATATTGAACAGGAAAGTTTTGGTATCTGTGACAATATTTGTTAAAAAAAAAACACATTAAAGTTTTTTTTAAAGCTTGTTTTTTTTTTATTGAATAGAATAACGAGAATACATAAATAAGTTTAATAGGGAGTCTATATTCTTATTTAGATGCTTATTGAGAGAATTGAATTTTAAACAATATGGTGGATAAATAAATAAATTAAGTCAATAATAATCCTATGAAATAACGTTCCTGAGTACAACTTTTTTGAAATTATAGCAATCAGATGTTTAGCTTAAAATCTCTGCATAAACGTAGTGATGGGGCACAATAGTGAGTTGAGTACTCGAGGAAGCCACCAATTCCGCCATGTTTATTTCAGTTGTTTATGGTTACCACAAAATAAATATTACTTGATATCCTTTCAAAATCACTCTATACTTTTGACTGTAAATCAAAATAATCTTCATAACCATTAGATTCTTCTTTGTTTTTCTTTACGCAACTTTTGTCTTTGAATACTGCCAAGTTCGGAGCGGGCAAAGAAGAACATTCCGTCATTTCATTCCTAAAAAAGAATAAAATATGATATCATCTACAAGTCTATTCATATCAAACAAGAAGTTAGAAAAAATCTTTACCCGTGAGAAGGCAGCAGGAATGCGTTAGGTTGAATAAAATCGACTTCCTCAGCATGGTCGCACATCAATCTGGACATCGTCATCTTGCGTATCTCATACAGCTGGTCTGGAAACAAGCAGTTCCTAAGGCAATGGTAGCTCAGTGAGCTTGAGCTTTCGGTGAAGGAAAACATCGTGAGGAAACCATAGCACGGTGGTAGGGGGGCTGGCTAAGGCCCTTAAGTTGAAAATCTGTCGCCAAGCACCTATCGGTGTGTTACGTTACGACAGCTGTACTTGAGAGCCAGTTCCCATCTAGGCTTTGTGTGATTACCACCTTCGGCCACATCATCACTTACCATGGTGAGATTGTGGTCAAACACAAGCTATAACTAATTCATTTTAACAAAGGTGGTCCGAATTATACTGTACGGACATCTATCTACAACATAGAGAGATACGAGTGATGGCGCCCCAATAATCTACATTGCGCTAACGTAATTTTCCAAGCAATCTGCATATTACACAAGCTTCCAACATCAACAGTTGGAGCGCTGTTCCCACGATGCCATATCCTGGCGGAAGATCTTTCCTTTTCCTTTCCTTGGAGGAGTCTAACACCTTGCTCCTCCATAATACAATTTAGGAGAAACATCGGGAGGAAGGAATGTGGTGGGGTACTTTACTGTAACTATAACATGGCGAGGGCGGTGGCTGCCACACGCGTCATACTTGTGAACAGGTCGGCACCTGTTGTCTACCATGTCACTAGCAGGAAATTATATTTATTTCTTACTAGCTGTCCCCGGTGGTTTCACCCGCGTTCCTGAGGGATCTTATGTCCTTTTCTCCAAGGTCCCATCTATCTCTTTACCAAAATTAATAAAAATAGGCATAAAAAGGTTACAAACAAACAGACAGAGTTACTTTCCCATTTATTATATTAGTATCAGAATCTGAATCAAAAATAATTTATTGCATAAATTGTACAGAATATAGGTGTCATCGATATAAATACATTTCATGAGTGTCAACAATCTCGTCCACATCGAACATGCAATATTAACTGTTGTTTTAAAAATATTTAGACAATATGGATTTGTATGCAGAGATGCCTTTTTGGCCTTCCAGATTTTTTAATAGCATATTACTGTGCTTTTTATACTCTATAATTTCTTCTTACCTTGATTGAAAGCTCCAGGGTGCGCAGTGTTCTCGTACCAGAAGCGATCAGCTTGCCTCCACCTCAACATCTGGTCTGCCATGATGCAGGCCAGAGTGGGGCCCATCGCTGAATCAGACATCGGTTCTTCTGCCATCAGACCCACGAATACTTCTATATCTTCAGGAGTATCGTAGAGGAGAGCTAGGGCTTCTACTTGCTGTGAATATGGCACAAACAAATGTAATTGCCAAAAGGTTTGCCGTTTATAGAAGAGTCCTAAAATCATTAGTGAAATAAAGGTGCTAGCTGGAAAATAATATTTTTATGAAAACAAAAATGGCGGATGTAAACTAAATTCTAATCCAACTGTATCTCATCAATCGTTGTATATTTCAGCAATGTGATTGTATTGCGCTATGAGACAGTTGTTGTATTACATTGTGGAGATGTATTTTATTAATAAATACCTCTCTAGGCATCCATTGAAGTAAATCCTTGAACTTCTCTGCCGTGGGTAGACCGCAGAGCTTGCGGTAGTGGTTGTACGGAGGAAGACCAGCCTCTCGACCCTTCATTATGTCACTTGATAGCACATCAGAAGCGAATTGGAGACGCCCGAGAACACGTTCTCCCATCTTTTGGAAGATAACATCAATTCTAGTATTTTTTTATAAGGTCGCCTAGTAAGTGACTACTGTTTATGGACATTTAAGGAACCCAACATATTAGGAGAGTTAAAAGCCCGTAGACTCCGCTGGCTCGGACACGTTGAAAGAATGAGTGAGGATCGAGGGGTGAACAGAGCGTATCTGGAATGGCCGACCGGCTGAAGGCCTGTTGGACGTCCTAGGTATCGCTGGGTGGATAGAGTGCAGCAGGACCTGCATGAGCTATCAGTTGACGACAGTTGGCGAGAGCTCGTGAAAGACAGAGAAATGAGGCGCTCTCTTGTGTCGGAGGCCAAGACTCACTTCGGGTCGCTGAGCTATCGGAGTAAGTAGGCTTAATGGACATTTGGATTATAAGAGGGATTGACAATTTGTTGCCGACTTTTCACCATGCCTACTGCTTACCACACTCAAGTTGAAATTCTGTCGCCAAGCACCTATGGTAGGGGAGGCGAATAGGGGATTTCGGGATTTACTCGAGCGCGGCAGATTAACATAAGGGGGGCAACCTTGCACCTTGTGAAGTACTCTCACCAAATATGAGCCCTCTATATAGTGTCGAATGTCTAGGGTAGCCCGTCAGATTAGTAAAAAAAAATCGATGGTTTGAAATACTCGAGCGCGTCAGATTAAGGTAAGGTAAGTTAGTTACATGCAAAATAGTGTACATTTCAATAATCTGACAATTTGGGCGTGACCAAAGAAAATTGGAGACTCGCAAAGTTGCAAAAAAAAAACGTCACCTGGATTTTCTCGAGCGCGATTAGTTTTTTTTTTTTTTTGAAGGAAATTAGTCACGAATCACGGAAATATCTTAATCTGCCGATTTGCACAAGCCGAAGTAGCTAAAATCATTATTAATTGTATAGTCCAGGAATATTATGAGTTTCACCTCAGAATGAGAGATAGTCAGCTATTAACTTGTATAAACCTTTATTTTGACACCCTAAAACTTGTCTCAAAAGCTACTCTTAGGGCGCCCGCGACTACTGATTTTTCAAGGTCAAAGGTCAAAAAAACATTTATTGCAAATATCTCGTTTCTTATGGGTTTTTTGGTATATGTATTCGTTATAAATATTGTAGAAGATTAAATTCTCTACAACTTTTGTACAAACATTTTTTCGATATCTTGAACCATTTTCGAGATTTCGATATTTTTATATTTTTTTTTTTCAAACCGTCATATTAAAGAAATTCCTCAACATAATTGTCAGATTATGGGTCAATACAACAAGGCCATTAAGAAGAACCGCCTGTATAAAAATCTGACGCGCTCGAGTAAATTAAGGTCACGATTTTTTTTTGCATTTTCAAAAATCGGCCCTGACTGATGGTCGCGTCCAAATCGTCAGTCTTTTAATTAGGAGCTACTGGAGGGTTCACTTAACATCCCTTATCAATGTCTGACGCGCTCGAGTAAATTTTTTTTTTAAATATTTTCGACCCCTTCGTACGGCCACCCCCACCACGCAAAACGGCAGATTATTATTTTTCCGTTATCAGACAGACGTGGCGCGACTACCCTATTAATATCTGACGCGCTCGAGTATTTCTTGGTGACTGTTTTTTTTACATTTTTGAAACCCTGTAGACGCTCCCCCCACCGCTGAAGGGGAAAATATCACATAACATTTTTTTCTTTATTCCACCTAATCTTCAAATTCCAGTAGGTCCCAAAGACGCTCGAGTAACTACAAAAGCATCATTGCCTCCCCTACCACTATCAATATGTTCCGATAGCTGCGAGCCATTTCCCATATATAATTTGTGTGCTTACCACCTTTGGCTACATCCTCACTTACCATGGTGAGTTTGTGGTTAAACACTAGCTTAACCAATGTAAAAAAATCTCAAGATATTGAAAGAAAATGAAAATGTTCTTCTAGATTTGAGGACTTATTAGAGGACTCTTAAATCCTCTCAATACTTACCTCAGGATCAACATTATAGTTAGAGGCCGCACAGGGCTGTCTAAAGGATCCTTGGGACATGCCTTCAAGGGTCCTATTCACAGGTAGAGCCCCCGTCCTTAGGAGGAAGTCCACGTGCGACACTTCGTTGTACAACTTGCCATCTTTTGTATACATCCTAAAAAAGCCAAAACAGATTGTACAAAGAATATTCATTGTAACCTTGCTGAATATCTTGGCAGTTCTTCTCAGTTTGATTGACTTCTTTTTCTTCTTTGTTATAATTTTTTATTGAATTTAGGCAACGTCCCTATTCACAATATTCTTTGCACCCTTCATAATATTTACAAGAAATATGAACGAACAATCTACGTGCAGAAAATTTCCTCATGGCTCCCGCTGCTGCAAGGTTCTTAGCAGGCTGGCAGAACTATATTTGGAAGGCCATGCTGATGTATTGGCTGAATAAGGTCTTTGCCCGCTAGACCCTAGAGGCCTCTATTATTTTTTGATATAACACGAGCTACCTACCACGCCAAAGGTGTTGGATTCCCATCCAGGACAAACATTGTTTACGTGAACATGTCTGTTTGTCCTGAGTCTGTAATTATTTATTAAAAAGGAGTATCAGTGTATCTGGTTTCCATAGTACAAGCTCTGCTTAATTTTTGATCAGATAGCCGAGTGGAAAATGTCACAGGAATCTCACTTGAGTCGTCCATCTTGGAGAATATGGAACCACCTGGTGCCGATGACGTACTCGATGCTGAGACGTGGCTCCAACTCCTCGTTGTAGTCCTCCACGTGCCCCCAGGTGTCGAATATCACGTGGTTCTTCAACAAGTACTTCGGACCTGGACAATTTAGTTGGATTTCCACCATTCCAAGGAGTTTTTTTTATGAACTAAACATGCTCCGCTGTGGCTTCAGAAGTAAGGTGATGATAGCTCAGTGTTAGTGAGTCCTACAATGTGCTTGAGGTTTTATGGGATGATAGTCATGTAGCCGCACAAAAGTTAAAATGGAAATAGGCCGGCTACAAAGCGCGGCTTAGAGATAAAAGATGGACCTACAATACCACCGTATGGAGAAGACCTCAAGGTAAAAGAAAGAGAGGAAGACCCTCTACCCGATGGAAGGATGAAGCCTTTACCCAACCTGGGGACCTTGCTTAATAATAGTCATGTAGCTAAAAGAGTTATGAATGTGGATGGATACATGGGTAGAGGAAGACCGAAAAAGAGATGGGTGGATTGTGTGAGAGTTAATAAGAGTAATAAAGGAGAGAATACCGATATAACGGATAGAAGGGACGAATGGAAGAAATGGACGTACACATAGCGGCGACCAGAAATAATTGGGGATAGAGCAGGGTGATGATGATGATTAGCTTGAGCTTTATGTGAAGGAATACATCTTGAGGAAACCATAGCACGATGGCTGGCTACTAATCTCAAGCTACAGGGTTCGGCAGCTACATTTAAGTCAGTTTAGCTCAGTGGTAGTGATGTCGGATACCGCGGCGAAGGCCGTGGGTTGGAATCATACAATGAGCTTGAGCTTTTGGTGAAGGAAAACATCGTGAGGAAACCATAGCACGGTGGTAGGGCACTTTGTAGTACCCGACTGGCTTGCTACCACCCTCAAGATGAATGTCGCCAAGCACCTATCAGTGTGTCCCGATTTGAGAGCCAGTTCCCATCTAGGCTTAGTGTGCTTACCACCTTCGGCCACATCATCACTTATAATGGTGAAATTGTAGTCAAACATAAGCTTATCCAGAATTAAAAAACCCCCTGACATCGCTAATGTCTATCGACATCATTACAACACTAGCGAAAGGATCCACACTTGCACTGTAAGGGATTAGGAAAAAGAGTAGGCGCGTCTTCTTGGGTGGCTCTATTTATACCATCAGGTGACTTGACTTACCAATCAGCAGAGGCATGAGTTCATAATAGTAGATTTGCACTAAATAAGCGATGTTGATCTCCCTGGCGGTGTAGTAGAGCTGGTCGTCGTCCCAGCAAGGGTTGAGGGTCGCCAGGGTGCGCGCTATGGCGTTGTGGCTCCGGTAGAACCAGAGGAACATCATGTTTGGCCCAATTAGTGTGTTTGAGCTGGGATTGGCTGGAAGTAGAGGTAACGGTGAAGTCATTTTCGAGGCTTTTTTACAGTAGGAAAGAGTAGTCATTGTCCGAACCATTTATTCAGTTTAGGCTCTAGAAGGGCACTTATGAAGGTCGAATTACAGAAGTTACCACCGGTTCGGAAGTCAGCCTTCAACTGAGAAGAACCGGCAAGAAACTCAGCAAGGTTACATTTTTTAAATATTTTGGGACCATCTGACTATATTGGCTTTTTTATTTAAATGTTTAACAATTTTATAAAGAAGTACAGGAGAATTCATCTTCGAGGCTTTTTGCAGTAGGAAAGAGTAGTCTTTTCTCTAAAGACTACTCTAAAAGAGAGAAAGAGTAGTATAGGTTTTAGTGAAATTGGTGGCCGTTCCACTAAAACTTTTTGGACCTGAAAAGTCTTACACGCTTTCATTTAATTTCACATCACTATTGCATGCGTTTTTTGCTCAATCACGCAAAAACGGGTGAAAAGATTTTGATTTTACTTGACATACAGGTACGTCTGTATATGTCTGTATATTTACGAATGCGCAGTGTTTGTTCGAACGAATATGGAGCTATTTAAAATCAGAACAAGGGCTCGTCATGATGATAAATTGTGCTCAGTGGCCAGCAAAACGCGTTTGCTACATAAAAGTGTATTTTGTAATGCTCCACATATCTTTAATAAAGTGCCTCAATAAATTCTAAAATCTGAAGATATACATGCCTTTAAAAAGCGCCTTCATGACTTTTTGAATGTAAAGTGCTATTATAATTTAAACGATTTTTTAAATGTCAAAATAATATAGGTTGATATGCTTTATAAGTATTGTTTGACAAAGATTGTTTGAAAAGTCCCTTGAACGAAATAAAAAATGTTATACTAAAAAAAAAAAAAAAAAAATTGCTTTGACTTTGACTTTGATACTTTTTATCCCACAGGATCGCGGCTAGAAGCAGAAGTAAAGAGTTTCGATACTTACGAATATCATTACACCGGGTTTCCAATGGCGGTTCATTATTAATGCATACTGGAGAACCGGTGGGTGGCCAATCGTGTCCCTTCAGCTGTTCCCAACGCATTCGACCTCCGACGCGCTCTCGGCCACGCTCGGCGCTGCTCGTGGATATACCATAGATTATAGACAGTTCTAACATGGGGGGGGCGGTGTTGATCTGAAAAATACGGTTATGTAGAGGTTTCAGTGAAGGAAAGCATGGTGAGGAAACTGTGGCGTCGCTGGGGAACTACCCTCAAGTTGAAAACCTATCTTACTGATTAGTTTTTAAGGCGATGATAGCTCAGTGGTAGTGACGTCGGATACCGCAGCGAACGTCGTGGGTTCAAATCCTACAATGGGCTTGAGCTTTCGGTGAAGGAAAAAATGGTGAGGAAACCACAGCACGGTGGTAGGGTACTTTGTAGTACTCGACTGGCTGGATACCACACACAAGTTGAAAATCTGTCATAAAGCACCTGTTGGTGTGTTCCGGCAGTTGCACTTGAGAGCCAGTTGCCTTGTAATAAGGTGTATAACACATTGCCAATCCCCTTGGTATTGCTAATGTCTATAGGCGACGGTAGTCACTTACCACCAGGTGACCCGTCAGCTTCGTTGTCACTTGTGGTATAAAAAAAACTAGCTTACCCTCTCAGTAGGCACAGACATCGGAACACACCCCAACCTCTGATACGATATCACAGCAGTCAAGTTCAAACACCTGACATTACTCCTTCTCAAATGCACATCATCATTAGCCACCCTGATGGGTATACATCTCGGGTCTTCTTCACCACCGGGCAGGCAACAAGTGGTCGTCAAAACCACATAGTTCGCCGTGTCATGGACCGTGGTAACTTCGCCCGTAATAAACACGCTGTAATTAGGAACAAGTTGTGTGAATTTTGTGTTCTCCGCTCTGCCGTCTGGTATGAGGGCTACTCTTATTGCCCGAGCGTTGGGTAAAGGCTGGCCGGATTTGGCTGGGGGATGGCTACCGTTGGCCCCGAATATAGGGGGCAGCATTCGACGGTAGGGCGTCATTTGAGCTCCTCGTGGTGGGTAGTTGAGGTTGTTGCACGAGCAATCCATTCGGCGGTATTCGTGCGGCGAACATTCTTGGACTTCCAAGCCGCAGTAGCTGAAAAGGTTAATTATCGGTTGCCCTTTACTAGAATATAACAATTAGGATTTTTCTGTGCACATTTGTGAAGTACGTCATGCATACTAGAAGGTCACCTGATGGTAAGTGACTACGGTCGCCTATTGACATTAACAACACCAGGGAGATTGCCAATATGTTGTGCACTGTTGTTACTCAATCACGCCAGAACGGCTCAACGGATCTGGATGAAATTTGGCACAGAGATAGATTACAGTCTGGAATAGCACATAGACTACTTTTTTATCCCGGTAAACGATAAGATCTCACGGGAACGCGGGTGAAACCGCGGGTAACAGCTAGTTGGATATAAGGAACAAATGTAAAAGTAGGATTACGTAGATTACGAATAATTGGCAACTTGGCAGGATGTTGTGTAATTTGGAAGTACCTAGGTTCTGAATTTATTGACTGTGTTAATTGTTTTTGTAGGTAATTGCACGTTGTAATTCTTATATTCATTACTAGAAAGAGATATTGAATTAAATAAAAACAGTTTGTGTATTGAGGTCGATGGGTAACACCAAATTAAATGATTTTAAATATTGTTTATGTAAGTACATAATTGTTTTAGTCACGCCAAATAGCTAGATGCGGTTATAGGTAATTTATACAAATATGCTTAGAAACTACAATCCAAAGATACGCTTGTATTTTAGACTAGCTGTTCCGCGCGGTTTCACCCGCGTTCCCGAAGGATCCTATCCGTTCCCGGGATAAAAAGTAGCCTCTATGCTTTTGCAGACTATATAATCTATGTCTGTGCCAAATTTCATCCAGATCCATTCCGCCGTTCCAGCGTAAATGACTAACAAACATTCATCCATCCAAACTTTCATATTTATAATATTACTAGCTGTTCCGCGCGGTTTCACCCGCGTTCCCGAGGAATCTTATTTTTTCCCGGGATAAAAGGTAGCCTATGTGCTTTTCCAGACTGGAATCTATCTCCATGTCAAATTTCATCCAGATCCATTCAGCCGTTCCAGCGTAAATGAGTAACAAACATTCATCCATCCAAACTTTCACATTTCTAATATTAGTAGGACTAGTGGGATATTATAACTTGAATCGCTTTTCCTGGTATTCAAGCAGTTCAATCCAAGGAGTTCAATCAAGAATAGGATACCCAGGTTTAAGATATACACCGTGTCCGGTGGAGATAGATAGGTGGGTCACCTACCAACCCAACAATACATACAGCTGCAAACAATGACCTCACCATTTTCGAGATATTTAGGGTCCTAGCTAGTTTATATCAATGTTACTTTATCGGAGACTTAAGGAACGTTTTAGCGCTATTGAACCATTATGAATAACACTTTTTGACAATCTATTTTTAGCGAGCTTTTAAACCTTCGATAAGTCATTATGAATAAGACCGTTAAAGATCAACACATCGTCATGAAATATCTCGAAAATTGTTACCTTTATATTGAGCTCTTGTTTATTAATATTTAATTTTTTATTTATTTTTATTTTATTATATTTTTATTCATACTTAAATAGATAATTACACCCAATCAAAGGATAAATAAATCTAAATAAAAAAGCCGTTGTCAGTAGGCAACGTGCCCAGAATGCTGGCAGCATTGCCTCGTTGGATGGCAATGCTGATTCGTTGAGCGAGGTATATGCCAGCATTCTGGTCACGAGATGCGTCGACCAGTCGTTTTGACATTTCTCGGAAAAGGTGGTGTGCACTCGGCCCCCACGGACCCAGAGTTTCAACCCCAAACGGCTCAAATATGTAACTTGTATCTAAGTTACTGTATTTGCGCCGCTTGAGGCTCTCTGCTGACATGGCTGCACCACCGGCCCTATCCACTGTCTAATATTGGTAGGTGGAGTCACCACTCGCCCGCCCATCAAGTTTGTCGTATTCTATTCTATTCTTTTCTATATACACAGATATTTGTTGAATTTGTTTGGATACTTTGTTATAGAGAGTCTGAAAGAGTCCCTAGTCTTGCTGAGTTGTTGGTACACCAAGATTGTGCTTAGCTATTATAGTGCAAACAGATGATAGCTCAGTGGTAAGTGACGTCGGATACCGCGGCGAAGGTCGTGGGTTCGAATCCTTACAATGAGCTTGAGCTTTCGGTGAAGGAAAACATCGTGAGGAAACCACAGCACGGTGGTAGGGTACTTTGTAGTACTCGACTGGCTGGCTACCACCCTCAAGTTGAAAATCAGCCGCCAAGCACCTGTTGGTGTGTTCCGGCAATTGCACTTGAGAGCCAGTACGTCTTTAAGGCATTGTAATAAGGTGTACAACACATTAGCAATCCCCTGGTATTGCCAATGTCTATAGGCGACGGTAGTCACTTACCATCAGGTGACCCGCCTGCCTCGTAGTCACTTGTGACATAAAAAAAAAATATATATATAAAACTCACGGAACCATTCCAAAAGTAGACAGTTCATCATATCTCTGTCTAGATATTTGTTTTCCAGTAAACGTATCGTAATACGCGCCGTCGACTTGTCGCACGATCAATCGCACGATCGACACAACCAAGATGGCGTACAACATGATACTGTTTGAATAGCACGCGATCTCTCACGATGCTTAACTATTCAATTACTCGTCTTTAATCGTTTACGGATATCCTTTTTAGGGTTCCGTACCCAAAGGGTAAAAACGGGACCCTATTACTAAGACTTCGCTCTGTATCTCAGGAACCGCGATAGCTAGACAGTTGAAATTTTCACATATGATTTATTTCTGTTGCCGCTATAACAACAAATACTAAAAACAAAATAAATATTTAAGGGGAGCTCTCATACAACAAACGTGTTTATTTGCCGTTTTTACGGAACCCTTCGTGCGCGAGTCCGACTCGCACTTGGCCAGTTTAGTTAGTTACTTATCTATTGATTATAAAAATTGCCGTTCTGCAGTACTGGCCATTTCAAATCAAAATAATTTTTGTTTGGCTAAGAATTCTAATTTCAAATTAATTTTATTTTAAAAACATGTTTTTCCAAAAGTAGTCATTTGTTTATTGATTAGTGTTACATTTTCATCGCATTTCAATCTGTTTCGTCATCATGGATACGTTAAAAATTCGAGTAATTATGGAATATGAGTACCGTCGTGGCAGCAACGCGGCACAAGCGGCACGCAACATCAACCACGTTTACGGAGCTAACACTACAAACCAACGCACCACCTGTTTTTGGTTTGCTCGCTTCCGTTCTGGAAATTTCGACCTGAAAAATGAACCTCGCGGTCGTCCGAAGACTTTGGTCGACAATGACGAATTAAAGGCGATTGTGGAAGCTGATGATACACAATCTACGGCTGAATTAGCAGCAGTTTTCGACGTTAGCGTCAAAACAATATTGGTCCATTTGCGTCAAATTTGCAAGGTAAAAAAGCTTGACAAATGGGTGCCTCACGAACTAAATGATCGCCAGCGCGAAGTACGCGTCGAGCCCTAGACGTGCCTTGCACTGCTCAACAGACACACAAATGAAGGAATTTTGAACCGCATTGTTACCTGCGATGAAAAATGGATTCTGTTTGATAACCGCAAGCGCTCAGCAAGTTGGTTGGATCCTGGTTCAGCACCTAAACAATGCCCTAAACGAAAACTTACCCCTAGAAATGTGATGGTCACTGTTTGGTGGTCTAGCGCCGGTGTGATTCAACACAGCTTCTTACCAAACGGGGTGAGCATTACTGCAGATGTGTACTGTGAAGAACTGAACACAATGATGGAGAAGCTGTACAAAATGCCTTTGAAGAATTTGTTGCCTCCCGTCCAGCTGATTTCTTTAAGAAGGGCATCAATAAACTGCCCCTGCGTTGGCAAAGATGCATTGATTGCATGGGTGATTACTTCGATTAATACAAATAAAAAATACATGAAAACAAATCGTTTAATAATTTTCATACAAAACGGCAATTTCATAGGTAAAGACCTAATGTTATTATTTGCGAAAGAACCGTTTTTAGAAGTTTAATTACCTATATGGAATCCATCTGCCTAAGTTAGTAGGATTTATACTTTCTAAGATTTCGTAATTAAGCAGTGAGCTGTATCCTACTAATGTTATGAATGTGAAAATGTTTTTAGCATTATCATTACTCTTTCACACACTTTGCTTAACGGATTTTGATGAAACTTGGCACACAGGGAGATCATATCCTGGATATGTTTTACCTCGAGAATGCGGGGGTAATCGCGGGAACAGCTAGTTAAAAATAAAACGTAACTCAAGATATCAAAAATACATTTATTAAAATACGTAAGAAAGAGTAAATATATAAAAATTGAAAACTTCACTTATTGACTAGGTATTAGGTACTTGATTTTAGTATCTATATTTAGCAGAACATTATGAAAATTAATAACTATTTTGGATTAATTATTGTGTCATGATTTTATTGGAATTGCAGGTACTCAAAGTTTTATTGGTAAATTAAAAATCTCAAATTACAACGTTTTCGCTGTTATGAAAACTGGCAACATCCCAATAAAAAAATTGTACATCATTCTGATAGCTCGGCATTAACTCGTTAATCCGTTAATCGTTAATTAACGAAGTTAACATTTTGATTAATGGATTAACTTTTAAAAATGTTAACGGACACGTTAACTTCCGTTAATATGCAGAAGTCCGTTAATCGTTAATCCAATGCCTAATAGTTACAACTCTGACAGGTGCCGCATGCCGGGCGGCGCGTGGCAGCGAGTGAAACAAAAATAAAACTAGATATATTTTGCCAGCGCGTGCGAGTGAGATAGAAAACTGCGAAGAGATTTGTTTCGTTTGATCATTTCATTACTTAGCGCCGGTGCTTAGAGTGACGAGTGTTTTGTTTGTTTGTTGTTATTATAGATTACTGTCAGTGATCATTTGCGTGTTGATAATTGATAAAGAAGAGTGCAGTGTTATTTAGTTAGATAGAAAAAGTGTACTGTGTAGTACTTAAAATAAAACCATATGATGGATGTTGGAAGACATGGAATCGGATCGGATTTCAGCGGATATTAACGATTAACGTTAACTTGCGTTAATTCTTCCAAAATGTAACGCTTAAAGCGTTTAACGAAGCAAATTTTTTGTAGCGGATTAACGATTAACGAAGTTAACTATTTGATTAACGGTGCCCGGTTATGGCACCTAAGTAATAAAAAACACACAATTTTGCGCAAAGAAAGAGTATAATAACATAATAAAGAAATACTACATGCTGTCAACCTTATGAAACAGAAATGTGTGCACGCGAGATCGTAAGGTGGTATTCGGACTTTTTGGCGGGAACTTGCAGAGTGACGTTGCGTTTTCGTTTTATTTTCATTAAATTCGTGTATTTTGAGTTTTATTGAATAATTTCGGTGGTGTTTTATCCAATAATGATCAATCTAAGTGCACAAGTGAAGTGAAATGAAATGAAAGCGTGTATCGTGACTTTCCAGGTTATCCCAAAAAGTCCGCGAATGTTTTAGTGGAACAACCGCCAATTTCACTAAAACTTGACTGGACATGTATGGACGAGGACTGGACTTTACAGTGAGTTTGAGAATATGACTATAACATAAAAGAAGAACTTAAAACTGATGAAAATGTATGCGATTGAAAGACTTTGTATTGACTAAAACTTATGGAAAAAAAAATTGTGACAAATAGACCAAGACCATTTAAAATACTTTGACATTGGCAGAAATATCCTAAAAGGATGATTGCCAGCAACAAAAAAAAAAAAAAAAAAAAAAGGTGGTATTCATTCTTAATCCGCGAATGTACATGGATAAATATAGGAAACTTATGAAAACTGTCGACACCTACCCAAGTTTTTGAACACACACTTTCCCAGTTATAGTATTAATAAGGAATTACCTAATAGAAATGTTTAAATCTCAATTTTGTAAATACTGATAATAATCATTGATTCAGTTTTCATTTTTTACATTTGATTGGATGTAGCGAGCGATTTTCATTTCATTCCAATTTACACTTGAGTTGGCAACACCTATAGACTGCAGACATTTATAATTTGTAGTGATGGGACTGATGGGCCAACTCGAACTATAACTGAATCGAGTAAGCCGTGTTGTAATTGTAGGTACCGAACCGAATAAAACCGATTTACCCAAAATATTGCTGTGTAATTTTGAATTTAATACAATATAGTTTTAAATCAAACTTCCCATTTCCCTTTAGCCTTGGATATCAAAGGGACAGATGTCTCAGGAAAACAATAAGATAACAATTAGAATCTATAACATACGCGATTCAAGTTATTTAACCTTTTCGCTAGCACAAAAAGTAAGATTCTAAGAATTTGATTGAAAATCACATGCCTACAACGAAATCAGTGAGTAATAATCTATGTAGAACATGTTGACTCGGATCGATTCAATTTTACCCAATCGATCGAGTGAGCCATACACATCGATCGACTTGAAATAAATAAATAAACATCACTAATAAATTTTCGACACGCCTTGTCGTTCATGTCGATAAACTATCGCATTTTCGTGTTATTTTGAGTGATAAACTGAAACTTTACATTGAATTAAAGTGATTTTTATTGGATTAAAGTGAAATATTATCATACATTAGGATATAATCCAAGAAACAATCGAAATTATCAGGTAAAAGTTTGATTACTATGTTGACCCCGTGAAACCCTGCTGAATTAGAAAGCCACATCGTGCTAATTAATTCAACGTCATTTATCAACATTTTAAATTGGTAGTATAATCGTGTAAATTTTGTACACGGATTATTGTTTTGGAGCTTTGCAAAGAGAATTATATCGAATGAAATCCGTACTTATATTAATTAAACAGTTTCTATGAAAATCAGCATTTATCAGAGTGTAATATTAGAGATTTAGAGCAAAGTAAGTAACCGTCTTATTGTTTTCGTATGACTCATGTAGAGATAATTGCTTGGTAAAAGTTGTCGATATCTAATTATTTACTGTTATGACGGCTGTTACTCATAACTATTGTTGGTAAAGTTACTCCTGTATCCTGTATTGAATGCTGAGAGAGGAAGATTGTCTAAGAGTAGCAGATCTTTGTTCAAGTGTAATACAACAGCTGGAGGTATAAACTATAAGGTTGTGGAGCTCCTGAGTGATATGATATGAAAGAGATAAATCACTTACTTCGTCACTTTGTATCACTCACTGACGCTATCATAACTCAATGCTGACTAGATTAGTAGTACAACACAGCTCGGCTCTTTGCATGCATCAAGTGATACTAAGAAAAATTTGCATGTTAAACCTACCCATTAAGGTACATAATTTTAGGGCTGAATGGAGAAGATTGGAGGAGTCCTTTGCCACCTGGCAAACGGACACACAAAAGAACAATTTACGAATAATAAAGAAATATTGTCACGTTGGAATGAAGGCTATAATCCTACTTATATTATAAATGCGAAAGTATGTTTAACAATAACAATAATAATAATATATTTAATCACCTCATCACAACACAACAGTAGGATTTACAAAAGAGAAAAAGAAAAAACAAGAAAAGAAAAGCAAAAATAAAATATTATCTTATATATTTATGTATAAAGGAAAAATTTAATTTAATTAAATAAAATGTGTGTAGTTTGGATGTGAAGATGTTTGTTACTCTTTCACGCTAAAACTACTGGATGGATTTTAATGAAACTTGGTACACCAGTAGATCATATACTGGAATAACATATAGGATACTTTTTATCCTGGGAAAATATAAGATCCCTCAGGAACGTGGGTGAAACTGCGGGGCGGAAAACTAGTAATAACATAATTTTAAAGAAAATCATTGCACAGATAGAAATACTGTACATACAAATTTACTTTTAAATAAATAATAATAAAGCCTTTTTATTTCCAAATGCAAGTACAATAATTACCTACATTTTGCCATTAATAATTTTTTACTAATTGTTAGTTTTGTTAGTGTTTAGTTATTAGTATTAGTATTGTTAGTTCCATCGATTTGGACCCCTCTCTGGGTGTAGGCCTCCTCCAGTCTTTGCCATGCCTCTCTGTTTTCCACCTTCCTCAACCAGTCCTTTCCAGCAGTCTCCACTATGTCGTCTGTCCATCTTTTATAGGGTCTGCCGACTTTCCTTTTTCCAATGGGACCTTTCCATCTTGTTGTGAGTACTGTCCACCTTTGGTCTCTATATCGAGCCAAGTGTCCTGCCCATCGCCATTTTAGTCGGAGAGTTTGGGTGAGTGCGTCTTGTATTTTGGTCTTGTCTCAAATGTCTGTGCTTCTAATTTTTTTGTTTCTTTTTTATCTTAAGCATGCTTCTTTCCATGGCCCTGTGTGTAGTTCTTATCTTATGTTTGATTCTGTTGGTGAGGGTCCATGTTTGACATCCATAGAGAAGACTTGGTAAGAAGCAGGAATCCATCACAACTTTTTTCAGGTTATTTCTGTAATTTCCTTTGAGTATTTCTTTAAATGCCCAGTACTTTTTCTAAGTTATGTTGATTCGTCTTTCTACTTCTTCCTCGTTGTTAGTGTTTTTGAATGATATTTGTTTGCCCAGGTAGGTGTAGTCTATAGTTCGACATAGTCTATAGTTTTGCCTTTGGTAGTAATTGGGACTTGATGGTTGTTTGTCATAACTTTAGTTTTGCTGGCGTTCATGTGCAACCCCACTTCTATGCTGACATCATCCAGCTGGCTTATCATCTCTTCAAGTGCTACGGCAGATTCTGCTATGACTACTATGTCGTCTGCGAATCTAAGATGATTTAGGTATTTGCCGTCTATTCTTATGCCCCTCTTTTCCCATTGCAGCTTCTGAAATATGCATTCCAGTACAGCAATAAAGACCTTCGGCGACAGATGGTCCCCTTGTCGTACTCCACGTTCTACTCTTATTTGATCCCCTCTCGACTCCAGTTTGACTCTGCTGGTGCTATTTGCGTATATATTTTTGGTCCACATTGGTCTTCCTAAGCGCGTCCCAGATTGCACTGTGCCGTAAGCTGTCGAATGCTTTACTGCCTTACTTTTAAATACGCCAACCTAATTCTCCAAGTGTTTACTAAGCATATCATACTCAAATAAATCTAGTTTCATTACACTTGAGTTAACATCTAATAAATGAGGAGTGAAAGAGAATGTGAGCGAGAGAAGTTTATATTGATAGATTGTTTTCACTGAGCGAAATGATCTAAATGAGTGAATGTATCAAAACTATATGTATCTATATTTTAAGTACAGTGAGCTATTTAATTCTGATAAGCTTTATTTTGGTTTAGCTAGACAGGTTTTTTTCTTTTTTTAAAGATTTTTGGATTAGTATCTAGACCTTTAAGCCATTTCTTTATTTTAATTATTCTTTTATGTTATAGTCACGTTATGTTGTCATATTCACTGTAAAGTCTAGTCCTCGTCCGTTCAAGTCCGTCAGGTTTTAGTGAAATTGGCAGCTGTTCCACTACTTCCACTAAAACTTTTCACTGACTTTTTGGGACAACCTGAAAAGTCATACACACTTTCATTTCACTTCACTTGTGCATTTAGATTGTTATTTAGTCTACCTAACTCCACTGATATTATTCAATAAAACTCAAAATATATGAATTTCATGAAAATAAAACGAAAATGCATCGTCATTTCGCAAGTTCCCGCCAAAAAGTCCAGTCACACAGGGTTAGGAATGCAACAAAATCAAAAATCAAGTTGATAATATTGCTCTTTCCAGTAACCATGGCAACGATGACAGACCAGTATGGCACGACTGGGACCCTCTCTTTGAAGTGGGACCCTCGAAACTTGGAGATCCGCACCATGTCAGTGGAACGCACCTTGGAGCCACTCGTGCTGCAGGTCACCACCCTCGTCAATAATAAGGACAGGGATGCTAAGAAGAAAAGGCGTGAGTGTAATAACCTTTTCTATCTAACACTAATTTCTGAATGGCCAGCCAGCCAGTCGGGTACTAAAAAGTACCGTACCACCATGTTATGTTATGGTTTCCTCACAATATTTTTTTACAGTGAAGCTAGTGTTTTACCACAATCTCACCATGGTAAGTGATGATGTGGCCGAAGGTGGTAAGCACACAAAGCCTAGATGGGAACTGGCTCTCAAGTGCAGCTGTCGGAACACTGATAGGTGCTTGGCGACAGATTTTTAACTAGAGGGTGGTAGCTAGCCAGTCGACTACTACAAAGTTCCCTACCACCGTGTTGTGGTTTCCTGACGATGTTTTCCTTCACCGAAAGCTCATGCTCATTGTAGGATTCGAACCCACAACCTTCAAACCGGAAATCATTATTACTTGGAATGAAAGGGTGGTAAAGGGAATCAATAAAAAAAATGCTGCCCAAGTTACTAATTTGAAAAAAAAACGCCAATATAGTCAGATGGTCCAAAAATATTTAAAAAATGTAACCTTGCTGAGTTTCTTGCCAGTTGTCTGACTCGACCCGGTGGTAACTTCTGTAATTCGACCTTCATAAGTGCCCTTCTAGGGCCTAAACTAAATAAATGGTTTTCACTTTTAATTCCACATAGACGAAAGTGGCAGTCAAAAGCTATATTATTTACAAATTTTTTTTATTGAGACCGCCAATAACAGGTCTCCATTAAAATTTAAATCTACTTTTTTTTTTTTAATTATTATTTTGAAATTGTTCACAGCGGGTAAATCGAAACGTGCAAGCGCTCTAGTAGCCACTGTAGAGCGTGCCACTGACATATTCATAGAGAGAGGACAGAGCATTGCATACGAGAACCCTGAGATCACACAGCAGATGCTGTCAGCCGTTGAAGAAGTCCGGAAAGCTGGTAAGTTAGTACTCAACACAAACTTTTGCCAGTATTCATTTATTTGTTAACTTACATGCAACTTGCGACCGTTTCAAAAAATTATCTTAATTTAATATATTAAGCCTCAGTTGAAATTGCTCTATAGTTAACTTCCCATCTAGGCTTTGTGTGCTTACCATCTTCGGCCACATCATCACTTACCATGGTGAGATTGTGGTCAAACACAAGCTTATCCAGAATAAAAATAAAAACTTATCTGGTTGTCCATAGTACAAGATCAGTTTAGAATCAGATGACCGAATGAAGAATGTCACAGGATATTATTATTATTTGTACAAGATATTAGTATTAAGGCGATGATAGCTCAGTGGTAGTGACGTCGGATACCGCGGCGAAGGTCGTGGGTTCGAATCCTACAATGGGCTTGAGCTTTCGGTGAAGGAAAACATCGTGAGGAAACCATAGCACGGTGGTAGGGTACTTTGTAGTACCTGACTGGCTACGAGTCAGTTCCCATCTAGGCTTTGTGTGCTTTTACTACCTTCGGCCACATCATCACTTACTATAGTGAGATAGTAGTCAAACACAAGCTTATCCAGAATAAAAAAAAACTAAAAAAAAACTTGAGAGGTGTCAAGGGACACCCGGATGGAACGAAGTTATATAAGTTATATAAGTCGAGAGAGTATATATATATAAAAAAAAATATCTGTCTTGCTTTCTATAAGAGAGAGAGAGAGAGAGAGAGACAGACAGAGAAACATGCGCACGCCGCACAGCTTACAATAGCTTACTATAGCAAAAAGTGTCGTGACAACTTTTCGTAAGATTTTTTTCCGTCTAGCCCCCTTTTACAACGCGCGATAAGGAACTTCGTTCCAAAACTTTATCGAGTTTGTTTCGCAGATATATCGATCGAGAATAGCGTAGAACGCCCTAGTACATTACGACAGATACCAGATGGCGGTAGTAGTGTGATGTAGTTCCGCTACTGAGTAATAGATGGCGCTATTTTAAATGTTTATTTTTCCTGCGTTACATGTAGGGGCGGCTATGAGTCTGGCGGCGCGCGAGTTCTCCGAGGAGCCGTGCGCGTCCGCCGTGCGCTCTGGCATGGTGCGCGCGGCGCGGGGTCTACTGTCCGCTGTCACGCGACTCCTCATACTGGCTGACTTCGTCGACGTTCACTTGCTGCTAGCCAAGCTTAACACTGTACGTTACATTACACAACATAACCATCACCAGGCGCTGATAGCTCAGTGGTAGTGACGTCGGATACCGCGGCGAAGGTCGGGGGTTCGAATGATCCACTGCTGTAAAAAAAATTAGTTTCTTGCCGGAGTGTTCTCAGTGTAAGTGTATATTGAACCGGTGGTAGAGTCAATTGTAACGTTCATAAGTGCCCTACCAGGGTGTAAACTGAATAAATGAGTTTTGAGTTCCTATGAGCTTGAGCTAAGGTGAAGGAAAACATGGTGAGAAAACCACAGCACGGTGGTAGGGTACTTTGTGTACCCGACTGGCTGTGAAATGCTGTCACCAAGAACCTGTTGGTGTGTTCCGATAGCTGCACTTCCCATCTAGGCTTTGTGTGCTTACCACCTTCGGCCACATCATCACTTACCATGGTGAGATTGCGGTCAAACACAAGCTTATCCAAAAGTAAAAATACACCATAACCTCAATCAACTGCTGGCTCAACAAAACCTTGGAAAAAAGTTTAGTTTAAGTTAGGCCGATTAAAAAATAAACTTCTGACTAATCGTTGTCACAGGTGGAGAATGATTTGGACAAGCTGAAGTCTGCCTCGTCCCAGTCGGAGCTGATGGAGTCGGCTCGTCAGTTTGGTCGTTCTGCCAACGAGCTCGCTGCTCAGGCGGCCAAGAGACAACGGGAACTGAAGGAGCCAAGAATGAAGGATGAACTGGCTGCTGCCAGGGCTGTGTTGAAGAAGCATTCCACCATGCTGCTAACTGCTTCTAAGGTAAGTTTGACTGTGGCCAAGTTCGATGACAGCCAAGGTTTTGATGACGGCCAAGTTTTAGTTTTGGTCTTATTTTGAGTTATGTCGAAATTATTATGTTGCGTTTAGTTATCGTAGCAGTCGAAGCTTAGCCAATGAGCTTTTTGGACAAACGAGACAATGAGATATTGAATATTTTCATTTGATATGTGTTTATGTTCGTGTAGGTATACGTGCGTCACCCAGAGTTGGCGGCGGCCAAGGCCAACCGTGACTACGTGCTCCGTGCGGTCTGTTCCGCCGTCGACACTATATCGTGCGTCGCACAGGGACAACCCACACCACAACCAGGTATACAGAGAAAACACACACACAACAGAACACTGTTGCACTTGCATTTGATCTCGGCCAAGTATAGTCAAATGGATCAAAACAACCATTTATACAGAATATCATTAATTTTTTTTACCTTAGGATAAGCTAGTGTTTCCCGCAGTCTCACCATGGTAGGTGATGATGTGGCCGAAGGTGGTAAGCACACAAAGCCTAGATAGGAACTGGCTCTCAAGTGCAGCTGTCGCAACACACCAATAGGTGCTTAGACAGATTTTCTAGTTGTGTGTCGAGTACTACAAAGTACCCTACCACCTTGCTATGGTTTCGTGACGATGTTTTCCTTCACCGAAGCTCAAGCTCATTGATTCGAACCCATGACCTTCGCCGCGGCATCCGACGTCAGTACTACTGAGCTATCATCGCCTTCTCTTGTTTTTTTTTTATACCACAAGTTGCAACCAGGCCTATACACATTAGCAATATTATGTTGGATTCCCAATATGTTGTACATCTTATTACAATGCCTTAAAGGCAAGTGACTCTCAAGTGCAACTGCCGGAACACAACAGGCGCTTGGTGACGTCACTACCACTGAGCAGTAACTAGGTAGTGAGTTAACCAACAACGCCGTCCAGAATAAATAGATATTCTAATGTATTTTTCGTATAATTTCAGGTGGCAATAGACCGGTAGATGGACCCGGTGAATTGGCTCAAGCTTTGGACGATTTTGATGTGAGTATTTTTAACATTATTATAAAATACTAGTTTTCCGCCCCGCGGTTTCATCCGCATTCCCGAGGGATCATATCTTTTCACGGGTTAAAATGTATCCCATGTTTTATTCCAGCATATGATCTAACTGTGTGCCAAGTTGCATCAAAATCTGTTGAGCCGCTTTTACGCGATTGAGCAAAAGCATAATATTAATAGGATTGTTTTGGCATTTAATAAAAAAAACTATATATACATATTATTTGTAGGAGCGTATGGTGATGGAGCCGCTGGCCTACTCTGAGGTACGCACGCGTCCCTCGCTTGAAGAAAGACTGGAGTCCATCATTTCTGGCGCAGCACTAATGGCCGATAGCTCTTGTACTAGGTAATTCTGCCATTAATGATTATAAGTATGATGCCTTTATTCACCAAGATCAGCAGTTTATTATATATAGCCTATATTAGACAGTGGTAATGCAGACATTGGTGAATGATTTTTTTTTTGTCCAACACAAGCGTATTTTTTTATTTTGAATTCCTCACCTCTCGCAGCAATAACAACCTAATTAAATAGAAAAACACGAAAGGTTCCGTAAAAAAGGCCAAAAGTGATTTTTGGCCTTAAATATTTATTTTATTTAAATTTTATTACTTATTATTAAAGTAAAAATACAAGTGAGTATTTTGTGAATATTTCAAGTGCCTACCTGTTGCCATTATTGATATCGAGCAAAAAAGGGCAAAAAAATTGCGTTTGTTGTATGGGAGCCCCCCTTAAATAGAAGAAGAAATAGAAATATGTTTTATTACTGCAAAATACAAATCAATCCACATCTCATAAAGTTTACAAACAATAATTATAAAGTAAAGTATAACAATAATAACAAAATATAAAAAGACATAATTATAGTTTTGAATTTGCATTTGCAGACAAGTTTATATTCGTAGGTGGTAATAATTGTCTTTAGGATTCCTCACGAGGCAAGCCTGTATCGCGGAAGCCTAATATGCTCTTTGTTTAACCCTTTTTTTCCTTATTTTAATATGCCTCAACAGTGGACATATTTATTTTATTTTGTTTTTAGTATATTTGTTGTTATAGCGGCAATAGAAATACACAATTTGTGAAAATTTCAACTGTCTAGCTATCGCGGTTCTTGAGATACAGCAGAGTAACAGACAGACAGACGGACAGACAGCGAAGTCTTAGTAATAGGGTCTCGTTTTTACCCTTTGGGTGCGGAACCCTGAAAATGATTCAATATGTGAGTGTTTACTTACAGGGACGAACGTCGCGAGCGCATCGTGGCCGAGTGTAACGCAGTGAGACAAGCGTTACAAGACTTACTGCACGAATACATGACCAATGTAAGTATATTGATGTATTTGTTACGTAAGTACAGCTCAGTGGTAGTAACCTTGGACCGCGGCGAAGGTCGTGGGTTCAAATCTTACAATGAGCTTGATTTTTTTTTTTTTTTTTTTATGTCACAAGTGACAACGAGGCAGGCCGGTCACCTGATGGTAAGTGACAACCGTCGCCTATTGACATTGGCAATACCAGGGGATTGCTAATGTGTTGTACACCCTATTCAATGCCTTAAAGGCGAACTGGCTCTCAAGTGCAAATGCCGGAACACACCAACAGGTGCTTGGCGACAGATTTTCAACTTGAGGGTGGTAGCCAGCCAGTCGAGTACTACAAAGTACCCTACCACCGTGCTGTGGTTTCCTCACGATGTTTTCCTTCACCGAAAGCTCAAGCTCATTGTAGGATTCGAACCCACGACCTTCGCCGCGGTATTCGACGTCACTTACCACTGAGCTATCATCGCCTAAAACGCCACGTTGAGCTTTCTATGTAGGAAAACATCGTCAGGAAACCATACCAATATAGGTGTATTCCGACAACTGCACTTGAGAGCCAGTTCCCATCTAGGCTTTGCGTGCTTACCATCTTCGGCCACATCATCACTTACCATGGTCTAATACACACAAGCTTATCTAAAGTAAGAATAAAAAAGTATATTTTTATAGCTGCCAAGTTATTGACCTCGACCAAGTTGTAACATTTGACCTCGGCCAAGTTTAATATTGAATCTGATCCCCACAGGCTGGCAAGCCGGAGCAGTCTTCAGGTTTGGAGCGAGCCATAGAGAACATGTGCCGGAAGACCAGAGACCTCAGGAGACAGCTCAGGAAGGCAGTCGTAGATCATGTCTCCGACAGGTACGTGAGGAAAGATACTCTATGAAACGCAGGTCGTGGGTTCGTCAAGGTCGGCAACGCGCTCGTGACGCCACTGGTGTTGCAAGCGTCCATAGGCTACGGTAACCACTTACCATCAGGTGGGCCGTAAGCTTGTTTGTCACCTAGTGGTATAAAAAAAAAAAAAAAAAAAAAAAAAAAAAAAAAAAGAGTATGTCTCACCTTTGTTTTTTTTTTTCGATTAGCAATAGGGAGAGAGACTACTGTACGATATACAATACACAAATACACCTCGATAAAAACGTCAAAATTTTGGAGATATTTCGATACTTTTACTAAGGTTATTTGTTTGTATGTTGGTAGGTGACCCGCCCACCATCTCCCCCTAAGGTTGTCCGTACTGTTTACCGGACACCTAGTACTAGGATATCAGAAGTTTAGTAGAGTCATCGTCAATACAATGAGATAGGCGTAAAATACAGAAGGCGAATAATTGATAAGTACCAGGCAACCAGAACGTAGAAGGAGACCTCTTTGTATCTGTGATGTGATCGAGTGCTACGGCACCGTAGCGCGTGTCGTAGCGCTGTCTACGGGCTGTGTGCTACGAACCTACCAGTGCTACGAGATTGCGCCCCTACCTTTATACAATTTTTATTTTTTTTTGTTGCTGGCAATCATCCTTTAAGGATATTTCTGCCAACGTCAAAGTATTTGAAATGGTCTTGGTCTATTTGTCCCAATGTTTTTTTTACATAAGTTTAAGAATGTAGTCAATACAAAGTTTTTCAATCGCATATATTTTCTTCAGTTTTAATTTCTTCTTTTATGTTATAGTCACATTCTCAAACTCACTGTAATGTCCAGTCCTCATCCATACATGTCCAGTCAAGCTTTAGTGAAATTGGCGGTTGTTCTACTAAAACATTCACGGACTTTTTGGGACAACCTGGAAAGTCACGATACACGCTTTCATTTAATTTCACTTCACTTGTGCACTTAGATTGATCATTATTGGATAAAACACCACCGAAATTATTCAATAAAACTCAAAATACACGAATTTAATGAAAATAAAACGAAAACACAACGTCACTCTGCAAGTTCCCGCCAAAAAGTCCTTTATAAAATTACTCCTTTAAACTTCTAAGACACTGGTACACTACATAACGCTTTTTTCTTTCGTGACGATTTTTGCCTGTTTACTGCGGTTAAGTATAACGTAACGCAATTGGAAAATTTTGACCCCCCCTCCCCCCATGTAACGCGCCGTCACGTTTTTCTGTAACCCCCCTCCCCCCTAGTAAAACGTTATGTAACCACCAAGTGAGAATTTTTACCTAAAAGTCACAATTATGTGGCGTAAAGTACCGAAAATGTAAAAAAAAAACTTGAGAGGTGTCAAGGGACACCCGGATGGAACGAAGTTATATAAGTTATATAAGTCGAGAGAGTATATAAATATAAAAATAGAAATGAAAATATCTGGCTTGCTTTCTATAAGAGAGAGAGAGAGAGACAGACAGACAGAGAAACATGCGCACGCCGCACAGCGGTCGGTGACTTTTGTCACCGACACAAAAAAAAAACGTAAGATTTTTTTCCGTCTAGCCCCCTTTCACAACGCGCGATAAGGAACTTCGTTCCAAAAGTTACGTAAAGCGTAGTTCAAACCTCCCGCCCCTGTAACGCATCGCTACGTATTATTAGACCCCTCCCTCCCCCAAATTCGTTACGTAATACTTGAACGCTACCTAAGCCGCTTAAAAGAAAACTCGGGAGGGCATTGTCCGCTGTATCGAACTTTTTTTTATTCTGGATCGGCTTGTGTTTGACTACAATCTCACTATGGTAAGTGATAATGAGGCCGAAGGTGGTAAGCACACAAAGCCTAGATGGGAACTGGCTCTCAAGTGCAGCTGTCGGAACACACCGATACGTGCTTGGCGACAGATTTTCAACTTGAGGGTGGTAGCCAGCCAGTCGGGTACTACAAAGTACCCTACCACCGTGCTATTGTTTCCTCAAGATGTTTTCCTTCACCGAAAGCTCCAGCTCAATGTAGGATTCGAAGCCACGACCTTCGCCGCGGTATCCGACGTCACTATCACTGAGCTATCATCGCCTTAAAATTGTAATAACTGAAGTCCTTCTCTGTTTGTCAGTTTCCTGGAGAGTAACGTCCCCCTGCTGGTGCTGATGGAGGCCGCTCGAAATGGTAACGAGAAGGAGGTCGATGAGTACGCGCTCGTCTTCACCGAACACGCCAACAAACTTGTTGAGGTAAATACTACCACTAGTTTTTACACTTACACTCATACTAGCACTAACACTACAACTACCACATACACTAACACTTACACTAGCACTACCGCTTTCACTACCACTAAAACGACCACTTACACTTCCACTAGCACTTCGACTAGTACTACCATTAGTACTTACACTTATACTACCACTAACACTAACACTTACACTACAACTGTCACTAACTAGCTCAGTGATAAGTGACGTCGAATACCGCGACGAAGGTCGTGGGTTCGAATCCTACAATGAGCTTGAGCTTTCGGTGAAGGAAAACATCGTGAGGAAACCATAGCACGGTGGTAGGGTACTTTGTAGTACCCGACTGGCTGGCTACCACCCTCAAGTTGAAAACCTGTCGCCAAGCACCTATCGGTGTGTTCCGACAGCTGCACTTGAGAGCCAGTTCCCATCTAGGCTTTGTGTGCTTACCACCTTCGGCCACATCATCACTTACCATGGTGAGATTGCGGTCAAACACAAGCTTATCCAGAACAAAAAAAAAAACACTAGCACTTACACTACCACTACCACTACCACTAGCACTTAAACTAATACTAGCACTAGCACTAACACTACCACTAGCATTTAAACTACCACTAGCACTACCACTTACACTAGCACTAACACTCATCATATACAATACTATGTACCATACTCTAGCTGGCTGATTAAATAATCCAGATAATAAAGGTCTGAGCAAAATAATGACAAAACCGGTTAATAACATTCAATAACCGGTTATATTTAAACCAAGTGCAGATGTAGAATGAGTCATTCTGAATGACGTAGGCTTTTATCGCGTCGGAACCAAGATTGAAATTGGATTCGATTTTTTTTTTAATTCTGGATTGTGTTTGACCGCAATGCCCCTATGGTAAGTGATGTCACCGAAGATGATAAGCACACAAAGCCTAGATGGAACTGGCTCTCAAGTGCAGCTGTTGAAACACACCGATAGGATACTTGTCGACAGTTCAACTTGTGTGTGGTATCCAGCCAGTCGGGTACTACAAAGTACCCTACCACCGTGCTGTGGTTTCCTTACCATGTTTTGTTTTACCAAAAGCTCATTGAATTTTTTATGTATTTTTTTTATTATTGGTCCGGGCACTTTTTGGCCCCGCTCGTTAGCTCCTCCGACATAATCGGAGACCTTTTTCAACTATATAAAGTTTTTGCGTGTCATTATCACATTTTAGGGTTTTCGTTTTTAGGGTTCCGTACCCAAAGGTTAAAAACGGGACCCTATTACTAATACTTCGCTGTCTGTCTTGCCGCTATAAAAATACTAAAAACAAAATAAAATAAATATTTGGGGGGCTCCCATACACGTGCTTTTTTTGACTTTTTACGGAACCCTTCGTGCGCGAGTCCGACTCGCACTTGGCCGGTTTTTAGTTTACGTTTATCTTCTTTCTTGAAAATTCTGTTATTAATATTTCAATTTAACTTATTAAATGTTTATTTGAATGTTTTATATTGCAGGTAGCCAACTTGGTGTGTTCCATGTCAAATAATGAAGATGGAGTGAAGATGGTGCGTCACGCCGCCGAACATATAGAGGCGCTATGTCCTCAGGTATTATTATATCTTTTTAAATTATTTTTAATTATTTTTTTAAATTGGTAGTAGTACATATGTAGTATTTAGGCTTAGCAAAGTTTCATAAAGATATACATCGGTGGAGATTTGTTATTAGCATTAAGATATTCATTTTCTTTGTTAGATAATTTTATTTGCTGTAAATCTTCCTAAAAATAAATAAATAAATAAAAAAATAAATCCTATTTTATCTTCTCGAGGAAATTAGAATTAACTAGCTTTCCGCCCGCAGCTTCACCTACGTGGACTACACGATTTTGACTGATTCGTGTTTTCCAGTTCTGGATTTCAAATTATCCAAAAATAGTCTTTTTATTTGTCATACAAACTTTAACCCCCCTTTTTACGCCCTTAAGGAGAGAAATTGAAAAAATCCTTAAATACGTGTTTCTTTGATTTTTAATGAAGAGCATAAATACTTTTTGAAATTCTGATAATTAATACTCGACTGGCTGGCTACCACCCTCAAGTTGAATCTGTCGCTAAGCACCTGTTGGTGTGTTCCGACAGCTGCACTAGAGAGCCAGTTCCCATCTAGGCTATGTGTGCTTACCACCTTCGGCTACATCATGACTTACCATGGTGAGATTGTGGTCAAACACAAGCCTATCCAGAATAAAAAAAAAGGTCATTGCAGGATTCGAACCCACGACCTTCTCACGGTATCCGACGTCATTTACCACTGAGCTATTAGCCTTTAAGATATTTCCCTCGGGGTTTTTTTTTGTTTTATTTTTAAATTAATACACGTTCAAAGCTACCGTTAAGCCATATAATTCCAAATCGACGTATTTAGCACTAAAGAGCGTATTAAGTTACATTGATAATATTATTGATTGTCTCCAATGATCACATAAACCCCCCTATTCGAACCAGGTGATAAACGCTGCCCGCGTGCTAGCGGCTCGTCCTAGGTCCCGCGTGGCTCAAGAGAACGCCAGCGCGTTTGCGCGCGCGTGGGAAAGCGCCGTTAAACTGCTCACCGACGCGGTAGATGATATAACTACCATCGATGACTTCCTAGCTGTTAGCGGTGAGTCTACTTCTTAATATTTGGTATAGAATATTAGTTTTTATGTGTATTTGCCATCTGTGGGAGTCATCATATCAACCATTAGAGGTCTACTGCTAAGGAAAGGCCTCCAACAAGGATCTCCGCGATGACCAGTCTTGCGCTATTCGCATCCAGTGGCTTTTCGCGACCCTCACAAGATCGACGGTCCACCGTGTTGGAGGCCTGTATACTTTTTATCCCTGGAAATGATCGTTCAGAAACGCGAATGAAACAGCGGGGGATATATAAAATTGTCGTGTCATAGTGTTAGTAACCGAACTCCTCCGAACCGGCTTGACAGATTTATACGTTTTTTTTTGGTGTCTAGACTGAAAATAGATCGTTAAGTATATTTCATACCGCTAGAACCCACGGGGACGCGGATCCTACGGGAAGGCGGGTGAAACCGCGGGGGATAGCTAGTTTTTGTTATATAATCTAGAAATCAGAACATTCCTAAACGTATAGTGCCGGATTAATAAGACTACTGTATCCATACTAATATTATAAATGCGAAAGTGTGTCTGTCTGTCTGTTACCTCTCCACGCTTAAACCGCCGAACCGATTTAGATGAAATTTGTTATATGGATAGTTTGGATTCCGGGAAAAAACATAAGTTAGTTTTTATTCCAAAAATCACCCTTTAAGGGGGTGAAAAGGGGGGGTGGATGTTTGTATGGGAAATCAATTACCGCATACATAATTTCTGCATACTCAAAACAAGGGTGTCAATATCCTGTTGTGGAATACTGTCCCAAGTCCTGCTAAGATGCAAGAAAAGCTGGTATTCATGCACAATATCTTCAGGGAAATTCCTAAGAGCTCTTCTCTGAAGCATATCCCAGGCATGCTCAATAGGATTTAAGTGAGGGGATTGTGCAGGCCAGTCTAAAGCTTGGATATCATGCTGTTGTAACCAACTTGTAACGAAACGCGCCGTATGTGGACGGGCATAAATTTAAAAACAACTTAGAAGAAGAGGAAATACTCTCTTCTTCTAAGTTTTTTTTAAATTTAACTTTATCTAAAAGTTTATTATCAGATTAGATAGGCTATTAAACAAGGTTTATTTTAATGTGTAGGTGTCTTAACAAAAAGTTTGTAGAATTTTAGTTATTTAGGTTTAATTGAAATATCCCTAGACCATGTTGATGTGTGTAATTCGAAATATAGACCTTAAGGTTCATTTTACTAAAGAATTTATTTAATTAACATACTTTAATATTGTATTGAATGTTAGTGTATATTATGTTGACGTATAGTGATACAAATGATATAATAACAGAGAACCACATCCTGGAGGACGTGAACAAGTGTGTGGTCGCGCTGCAGGAGGGAGACCCCGACTCGCTCGAAAGAACCGCCGGAGCCATCCGAGGGAGGGCGCACAGGTAACACTACCACTAACACTTACACTACCACTAGCACTAACAGTAACACTACCCACTACCATTAACACTAGCACTACTACTGCCACTAGCACTAAAACTAGCACGAGTGCTAAAACTACCATTAGCACTACCACTGCCACTAGCACTAAAACTAGCACGAGTGCTAAAACTACCATTAGCACTAAAACGAGCACGAGTGCTAAAACTAACATTAGTACTACCACTAGCACAAAAACTACTACTAGCACTAAAACTAGCACTAAAACTAGCACTAGTGCTAAAACTACCATTAGCACTAAAACTAGCACGAGTGCTAAAACTACCATTAGCACTACCACTGTCACTAGCACTAGCACTAAAACTAGCACTAGTGCTAAAACTACCATTAGCAATACCTGTTAGAAAGTCACTTGTTTATGATGACGACATCAAATAAACTAAATAATAATAGTAAATCGTAAGCCATTCTCGTACAGTAAGTATCTTGTTGTATAAATGTTGTTCACGTTTGTAAATGTTGTTGTCGTTGTTTATACAGGGTGTGCTCAGTGGTGACTCAGGAGATGGATAACTATGAACCCTGTATATACACCAAGAGGGTCTTGGAGGCGGTCACCGTGCTGAGAGACCAAGGTCAGTGGCTGTACTCAACTTAGCCCTGCAATAAATATGTACATGTTATGAGATAGATCAGCAATGGATCCATTTGTTTTTTAACTCTTTTTAGGGTTCCGTAAAGCAAAAGGAAAACTGAACCCTTATAGGATCACTTTGTTGTCCGTCCGTCTGTCTGTTTGTCAAGGTCCTTTATCTCGGGAACGCGTGGAGGTATCGAGTTGAAATTAAAAGGATATAATCAGGTCTACAGTCTCTTGAAGCTGTGAAAAAATCAAACTTGCTAACGTAAAACAATGATACAGCCGCAAAAACGTATATTTCGACGTATATTTATTTGACGTATATAAACGTATATTATGCCGCAAAAACGTATATTTCGAAGCTCTCAAGGGAATCAAAATTTATAGGGTACTAGCTTTTGCCCGCGACTCCGTCCGTGTGGAATTAGTAATTTGCGTAGCTTATTTTTTATACAATCTGCTTTTTAGGGTTCCGTACAAAAAAACGGACCTTTATAGGTCCACTCGTGCGTCTGTCTATGTCACAGACTTTTCTCCGAATCTACCAAAACCAAAGCAGGTGAAATTTGGTAAGATGGTGTAATTCTATGACCCAAACGTGCAAAGTAATTTTTTTTAAAAGGGTAGTATTCGGGGGACAAATTCGGCAATTTAAAAAAAATGATATGCTAACGTTACTGTGTCATATATCAAATGAAAGGGCTCGTTAAGAAAACCCTAAATATATGTTTGTTATTATTGTATAATAAATAGTTTTGATTGTATTCATGAAAGTAGACGAAAATTGACCATTCCCCCCCTGATCTCCGAAAATCGGTTCGGCGGTTTAAGCGTGAAGAAGACAAAACAGAAATTAGTTCAGCAGTAATTAATTTCCCATACCCTTAAAGGGTGATTTCTGGGATAAAAACTATCATAAAAAATAGGTGAACCTAAAACTTTTTACCCCTTTTTAAGAAAATTACGCAAACGGAGGAGTATGCAATTTGGTAGTTAGAGTTTATATGGAGAAGGAGTGCAGAAAGCTAATATTTTCATAAAATATGCTTTAGAAATAAATTAAATTAATAAAAAAAACATTTCACACACACCCACACACACACACACACACACACACACACACACACACACACACACACACACACACACACAAACTCACACACACACACACAAACTCTTTTATTGACAGTTATTGAAGAGACTTTTTTCCTAAACACTTTTTGGTCGAATTTCGATCAGAGCACTAGTGTAATTAGAAGTCCGTAAAGTCATTATAAATACCCAAAATAAATAAATAAATAAATATTCTCGGACATTTTTCACACACGGCTATCTGATCCCAAACTAAGCAGAGCTTGTAATATGGAAACCAGATGACTGATATACTACATATACTACTTATTTTTTTTGTAAATACATACTTAAATAGATAATTACACCCAGACTCAGGACAAACAGACATGTTCATGCACACAAATGTTTGTCCTGGATGGGAATCGAACCCACGACCTGCGGCGTGATAGGCAATGTGTGAACCAACCACGCCAACCGGCGTGGCAAAATAGTAATCTATAATATAAAAATGAATCGCAAAATGTGTTGGTAAGCGCATAACTCAACAACGCCTGGACCAATTTGGCCAACTCTTTTTTTAAAATGTTCGTTGAAGTCCAAGAATGGTTTTTACGGCGAGAAAAATTCGAATAATTGCCGGGAAAACCCTAAAAACAGCCCTTTTCTTTTTCCCATACAAACCCCCAGCTGTCAAACATTTGACGTCAATCGAAACAAAACAAAGACGCGTTTTAGAGAAATAGGGCAGAACAAGGTCTGCCGGGACAGCTAGTATTGATGATAAAAATAACGAACTAAAACCTTTGTACTAAATCTTTATTTTTCATCGTAAAACAATATAAGAATTTATTGTACTTGAGTATTTTAAGATAGTTCTTATGCTAAATATTGTACATATAAAGCCGACAGACGATCTGTTACAATCGACCGTTTTCTTCATGTTTCATCCTGCTCAGATTTACTGACAATAATTATTAAAGTCAGATAGCGTTGGTTAAACGCTCCGAAAACCGTTTTACCGTACTTCCCACATTGCAGCTCAAAATATGCTTAATTACTTTGAGGGGTCAAAGACAAATTGTCTTGTCTTTAACTACTTCAGTGCAATTCTATTATCTTTACATTTGGTCTTTTGTTTGTGTGTGAAATCTATTTGTATAAAACATGAAGATAATGAAGAATATTACTAGGTATACCAAATCGGTTGAAAGTGTTGTTACAGTGAAGCTTGTATGTATACAAATACACTAGGTTTGATTGTAGTCAAAAATACCTATTAGTTTTGATTTTATAGACATTTAAACTTACGATAAAATCGAGTTCCGCTAACAGTCACGTGACCGCATGTGACGTCAGTTTGCAACGCTCCGCTATGAGCGAGTGTTGTGAGATGACGTCACACCGTCACACGAGTACGTCACATCGAGCACGAGTCCGCATCGCACGTTTACTTCTATAAATCGGAAACTAATTGACGTATCGAAGTAATTCTTTCGCTTGTATTTTTTACTTTTGACAGAGAATATGGAGAGCTAATATTCAAAATTAGTTAACATTTTCCATTTTCGTCATTTGAACTGCAGTGTGGGGCATCCTTAATGATTGAGTTTATTTAATTATCATATTCTGATGGTTGTGGAGGGTGCGACCTTATGTACTCCAGCGCCCTGAGGATAGCTTGCGGGATCGGTGGTGGAGTGGGGATGTGGGATCCCTGAAAGAGAAAGTTTAAAGTTTAAAAGGATATTTTTAGTATTTAGTCCTTATGTTTCTTTTTTATGTCACAAGTGACAACGAGGCAGGCGGGTCACCTGATGGTAAGTGACTACCGTCGCCTGTAGACATTGGCCATCGCCAGTACACATCAACAGATGCTTGTCGACAGTTCAACTTGTGTGTGGTAGCCAGCCAGTCGAGTACTACACAGTACCACCACAGTGGTTTCTTCGCGATGTTTTCCTTCACCTCAGCTCAAGCTCATTGTAGGATTCGAACCCACGACCTTCGCCGCGGTATCCGACGTCACTACCACTGAGCTATCCTACAATGAGCTTGAGCTGAGGTGAAGGAAACATCGTGAGGAAACCACAGCACGGTGGTAGGGTACTTTGTAGTACCCTACTGGCTGGCTACCACCCTCAAATTGAAAATATGTCGCCAAGCACCTATCGGTGTGTTCCAACAGCTGCACTTGAGAGCCAGTTCCCATCTAGGATTTGTATGCTTGCCACCTTCGGCCACATCATCACTTACCATAGTGAGATTTTAGTCAAACACAAGCTTATCCAGAATAAAAAAAAACAGTGCAAGATTCGAAGTTAATAATGTTAGTAGTTATAAAAATCGACTCACTTGTGGTTGGTAACCGTTCTCATTGGCCACGTACGTGAGTTGCACCTGTTCACCTTCAGGTGATGTCCAAGTAGCTTGACCCTGGACCTCTTCCGCAGCATCCTCCTGTCAAAGTCAAAACCATTTATTCAGTTTAGACCCTAGAAGGGCACTTGTGAAGGTCGAATTACAGAAGTTACCACCGGTTCGGAAGTTAGACAACAACTGAGAAGAACCGCCAAGAAACTCAGCAAGGTACTTTAGGTACTTTTTAAATATTTTTTGACCATCTGACTATATTGGCTTTGTTTTTCAAATGTTAAAATAAAGTTGAGTGAAACAAGACTTTTTGGTGGGAACCATCGTGACTTTTCAGGTTGTCCCAAAAAGTCCGTGAAAAGTTTTAGTGGAACAGCCGCCAATTTCACTAAACTACAAAAGTTATGTAAGAAAGGCTACCATATTGTTTCTCTTGTGGTCGATAAGAATATCGGGAAAATTTACCGATACCTACTATATTTCAGCCACATGGAGAGGAACCCGGTTCTCAAGATACAGGTTTGACCTAGTTTGAGGATCAGGGCACTTTTGTCAAGTGAATGAATTAAATTTATGTATAATGCAATATTGATTAAGATATATGTAAAAACTCATAGTTATGTTTTGGTAATAAATATGGGCCTCCTTAGAAAGCTCAAGATCACCCAAAGAGCAATGGAGAGGGCTATGCTCGGAGTTTCCCTGCGAGATCGAATCAGGAATGATGAAATCCGCAGGTGAACCAAAGTAACCGACATAGCCCGAAGAATTGCCAAACTGAAGTGGCAGTGGGGCACATAGCTCGTAGAACCGACGGCCGATGGGGTAGAAAAGTTCTCGAGTGGCGACCACGAACCGGAAGACGCAGCGTGGGCAGGCCTCCCACACGGTGGACCGATGATCTTGTGAGGGTCGCAGGAAGCCACTGGATGCGGAGAGCGCAAGACCGGCCATTGTTGTGATCCTTGGGGGAGGCAGTCCAGACGTCTTCCCGCTGACATGATGATGATGATGAATAAATAAATAATTGTTATTACCGATTGTGGATTCTTAAGTGCTCCTTCCTCACTCTGTGATATGCCGTTGCTGGTCTCGAAACTACTTCTGTATTTGCCTTCTTGATCTATATCCATCGTTTGGCTTACAATCTGGGCGTCCTTGTCAGGGTTGTTAGTCCTGACTACGTGAGATACGTCGCCGAGGGCCGCTGCCACGCACATTGCTACGATGAAAAGTTTCTGGAAACAATAAATACCATTTAATATCATTGCCCTTGACGATGATGTGTCAGATCCCTTTTTGGCGGGAACTTGCGAAGTGACGTTGTGTTTTCGTTTTATTTTCATTAAATTCGTATATTTTGTGTTTTATTGAATAATTTCGGTGGTGTTTTGTCCAATAAAGA
Organism: Ochropacha duplaris; assembly: GCA_951361185.1. Lineage (NCBI taxonomy): Eukaryota > Metazoa > Arthropoda > Insecta > Lepidoptera > Drepanidae > Ochropacha > Ochropacha duplaris. Next base: position 5,129,096 of record OX592720.1, on the reverse strand, counting down.
TCAATCTAAGTGCACAAGTGAAGTGAAATGAAATGAAAGCGTGTATCGTGACTTTCCAGGTTGTCCCAAGAAGTCCGTGAAAAGTTTTAGTGGAACAACCGCCAATTTCACTAAAATTAGACCGGACTTGTACGGACGAGGACTAGACTTTACAGTGAAAGTGACAAAAAAACGTGACTAAACATAAAAAATGAATATTTCAAATTAAGAAATGGCTTAAAGGTCTAGATACCAAGCCAAAAACCTTGAAATAAAAGATACCGCGGCGAGGTTCGGTTTAGATATTTTTACAAGCTTTATATTAGCTTGCAATGTATGTATGTTTTTCCGGGGTGAATCTTGCAACTCAATTTTGAAGATATCTTTAACTGATTGAGTTGAAATTTTGTAAACACGTTTAGTTTAGATGACAATGCATGGTCAGCTGTGTGACGTCATTCTAAATACAACATGGCGGAACACCTAAGATAGCGGACTATTATTTTTTAATGCAATCCTACAATATGGGTATCAAATGAAAAGGCTTGGTGAGTATAACTCAAAAAATAAAGTGACGTCACTCTGAATCCAAAGCTTGTTTTTAAAAAGTTTTTTTAACTTCTAACTTTTTAAATTCCGGATAAGCTTATGTTTGACCAAAATCTCACCATGGTAAGTGATCATGTGGCCGAAGGTGGTAAGCACACAAAGCTTGGATGGGAACTGGCTCTCAAGTGCAGCTATCGGAACACACTTATAGGTGCTTGGCGACAGATTTTCAACTTGTGTGTGGTATCCATCCAGTCGAGTACTACAAATTACCCTACCACCGTGCTGTGGTTTCCTTACGATTCCTATCATTACGATATTTTCTTTAGGTGATGGAAAATATCGTGTGGAAACCACAGAACAAATAAAAAAGGTAGAAGGAGTGTACGTAAACAATAGTCTCCAATGAAGTGAAGCAACGTGCACCAAGTTGTGTGCGTGACCTGAACGTACGTTATCCGTGACTCGTGTCACACAGGAACACGATCGGCTTCCTTTACTGTGCTTCACTTTATACTATTAAAAATCCAATAGGCCCGATTTGACAAGAGGGTGTCTCTTCTTGTCTCACTAAGTTTGTCTCTTTTTGGCACATTCATGTATATGTGCTGTCAAAATGACCATATTAGATTGTAGATACTTTAAGTGCGTACTCTGTATAACTTTTTTATTTGTTCTGAGGTGGTAGGGTACTTAGTAATCGGCTGGCTACGCTTAAATGTAAGGCGATGATAGCTCAGTGGTAAGTGATGTCGAATACCGCGGCGAAGGTCGTGGGTTCGAATCCTACAATGAGCTGGAGCTTTCGGTGAAGGAAAACATCGTGAGGAAACCATAGCACGGTGGTAGGGTACTTTGTAGTACCCGACTGGCTGGCTACCACCCTCAAGTTGAAAATCTGTTGCCAAACACCTATCGGTGTGTTCCGACAGCTGCACTTGAGAGCCAGTTCCCATCTAGGCTTTGTGTGCTTACCATCTTCGGCCACATCATCACTTACCATGGTGAGATTGTGGTCAAACACAAGCCTATCGAAAATTAAAAAAAAAACTGTCGCCAAGCTACTGTTTGTGTGTTGCACTTGAGAGCCAGTTTAAGACACCGAGGTACAGATGGCATCCGAGTATGTACTGAATATCGCAATGATTGTTTTCAGATACTAAAAGGTCACGGTCAAATATAATTTAAATAAAATTTGACTAATTACAATTGTGAAAAATATAATAACATGTATACATATAAAGCCCATGTTACGTTGCGTAGGCGGTCGCGATTTCATATTTATAAATAACGAATCTTCTAAACTAAAACCAACTTTCTAATCCGACTGTATCTCATCAATCGTTGCATATCTCAGCAATGTGATTGTATTGCGCTATGAGACAGTCGTTGTACAACATTGTGGAGATAATATTTTAACAAAACAAAGAATGGCGGATGAAATCTTAATTATAATCCAACTGCATCTCATCAATCTTTGCATATCTCAGCAATGTGATTGTATTGCGCTATGAGACAGTCGTTGTACAACATTGTGGAGATGTTATTTTAACAAAACAAAGAATGGCGGATGAAATCTTAATTATAATCCAACTGCATCTCATCAATCTTTGCATATCTCAGCAATCTGATTGTATTGCGCTATGAGACAGTTGTTGTACAACATTGCGGAGATGATATTTTAACAAAACAAAGAATGGCGGATGAAATCTTAATTATAATCCAACTGCATCTCATCAATCTTTGCATATCTCAGCAATGTGATTGTATTGCGCTATGAGACAGTCGTTGTACAACATTGTGGAGATAATATTTTAACAAAACAAAGAATGGCGGATGAAATCTTAATTATAATCCAACTGCATCTCATCAATCTTTGCATATCTCAGCAATGTGATTGTATTGCGCTATGAGACAGTCGTTGTACAACATTGTGGAGATAATATTTTAACAAAACAAAGAATGGCGGATGAAATCTTAATTATAATCCAACTGCATCTCATCAATCTTTGCATATCTCAGCAATCTGATTGTATTGCGCTATGAGACAGTTGTTGTACAACATTGTGGAGATGTTATTTTAACAAAACAAAAATTGCGGATGTGAACTAAATTCTAATCCAACTGTATCTCATCAATCGTTGCATATCTCAGCAATGTAATTGTATTGCGCTATGAGACAGTTGTTGTACAACATTGTGGAGATGATATTTGTTATTATTAAACAATTTTAAAGTTAAAACGCGACTCGCTATGCACCCCGCTTCGCCTATCACTATGATTCGAGCTATATGAAATCGTTGTTCAAAATGGCAGCCGAATAGACAGACTGACCTGTACGGAGACCTCAGAATGTTAAGTGTTATGAAAGGATTGTTTATCTCACGATTTAACAACTAGAATTGCGTCCCGCGGATTCAGCCGCGATCTCTTTTATTTATTTTACAGTTTAAGTGGAAACTTAAAGCCAGTTTTTTTTTTATATCACAAGTGACAACGAGGCAGGCGGGTCACCTGATGGTAAGTGACAACCGTCGCCTATAGACATTGGCAATACCAGGGGATTGCTAATGTGTTGTACACCTTATTAAGGCGAACTGGCTCTCAAGTGCAATTGCCGGAACACACCAACAGGTGCTTGGCGACAGATTTTCAACTTGAGGGTGGTAGCCAGCCAGTCGAGTACTACAAAGTACCCTACCACCGTGCTGTGGTTTCCTCACCATGTTTTCCTTCACCGAAAGCTCAAGCTCATTGTAAGGATTCGAACCCACGACCTTCGCCGCGGTATCCGACGTCACTTACCACTGAGCTATCATCGCCTTTATTTATCGCCAGTTATATATATGGGTTAATTACATCACACGCTCATACAGTTCCATCAAGTTCGTTTCGAATTTACGTCATATTGTTCGTTTATCACCTCTTCATCAAAGCGAAGGTAATTCAAATTAAATTGTAGAAAATTAATTAATTTAATTGTAGCTGGCAGCATTGCGATACAGCGAGGAAACGCTGCCAGCATCTTCGGAACCATGCCGAAGGGGCCTAACTTTTTTAATTTATTTTAGTTATTAGTTTTAGTTTTAAAATGTATTTATTTAATTATTATTAGTTTATATTAAAGATAATTGAATATCATTGTATAGATAGATAGTTGGTATATTTTATTAAAGTAAATACTAATTGTACATTTGCTTGTATAATTGTAGAAAAATAATTGTATGCATATATTTTTAGTTTTTTTTTTATATCACTTTGATGACTTTGTTTACTACTACAACTATTGGCAAGGTTATCAATAAAAAAACCGGCCAAGTGCGAGTCGGACTCGCGCACGAAGGGTTCCGCAAAAACGGCAAAATAAACACGTTTATTGTATCGGAGTCCCCCTTAAAAAGTATTTTAATTTTATTATTTATTATTGAAGTAAAATTACAACTGAGTATTTTGTGAATATTTCAAGTGCCTACCTGTTGCCATTATCGATATCGGGCAAAAAAGTGCAAAAAAATAGTGTTTGTTGTATGGGAGCCCCTCTTAAATATTTATTTTATTCTGTTTTTAGTATTTGTTGTTATAGCGGCAACAGAAATACATAATTTGTGAAAATTTCAACTGTCTAGCTATCGCGGTTCTTGAGACACAGCCTGGTGACAGACAGACGGACAAACAGCGAAGTCTTAGTAATAAGGTCCCGTTTTTACCCTTTGGGTACGGAACCCTAAAAATGGAACAAGACATTTTTTTTTTTTTTCTAAAAACTGTATGGTCGAACTTCGATCAGTGGCGTATACTAGTATAGTTTAGGTCAAAGCTAAATCCTAAATGCTATGTAATAAATAAATACGTGACTCACCATTTTTTTGCTGTTCGGTTAACACTATCGACTGTGCTCAAACGATCGACTGCACGCTTTTATAAACCGTATTCAAAGCCACAGTATTGTACGTAACAAATGCAGTATGTAGATTCATTTCTTAATTTTTTGTGAACGATTTGAAAATGCAGAAAGAATTATGGTAACGTATGTACGATGCAAAAAATTAACCTGTGATTTTTTGTGTTTTATTAGGGGCACACTTTAATTACATATAAGCTGTTTTTCTTTCAGTTTAGACTCCTCTCTTTATTGAGATTTGATGGAAACCGCCACCCCTCGTCAGATTTATGCTATAGGTAATTGTGAAAGGACTACATTTATTTTCATAGAGCAGCAAAGTAATACAACGCTTTTGATCGATGCAATGTGAATAAAAGGAGTTTTTTTTTTCATTATAAAGTATTTTTAGTTTATATGCGATTTTCAAACAAATATGCCCCTCAGTTTACATCAGATATTTCTAATATTGATAGCTCAAATATTTTTTTTATTCAAATAGACCTTCTGGACTCTTACACCCGGTTCGGAAGGATGCTTTTGCTGAGAAACTGCCAATTAACTCAGCAATAACTCTTTTCATACACACACACACACACACACACACACACACACACACATCCATCTCATTATTTTTAATTTATTTTTATATTCCTTTACTCTAATTTCTTTTTTTTTTATTCCGGTTTATATCCATTAGAAAGAGCGTGTCTCCCACGACACAGGGTGATCTAATGTGGGAGCGCAGCCAAAAATCTAAGTGTACTATAAATTTTTTGGAATAAATTATTTTCATTTTTCATTTTCATAACAAGATACATTTAATTTAATTCGATAATCTGAAAACAGTCTCAGACACGTCAAGTAGATTTACGTTGTACTAGTTCTTTGCCATGCAGTTTCACTCGCTTTCCCGGGGAAATTAAATAAAATATTACCCAGCTTGCTGTAGGTGAAAGAATTAAAAAACTTTTAAGTAATTTTTGAGGTCAGCCATTACAAAAAAAAAACATACAAAAACCAAATCTTTTTCTTTAAGTATATATATTTTTTTATAATAATAATGTTTATTAATGAGTGAGAGTGAACGATGCGATCGCCTTATTCCTCGTGATTTATTAAAGTGTCACCTTTGTATTACTGTTTTCGCATGAACTGTGACATTACTACGAAGATTCACCTTAAGTGTATTTTTAATCATAAATACTTTTGTATGTGATGATTTTATATCACCTGAATTAAACCTTCACCTAATTAATACGCTGGTCGCTTACTATCAGCAGTACTCTTACAGATGTTTCAAATATCATCTCCACACTGTACAACAACTGTCTCATAGCGCAATACAATCACATTGCTGAAATAAGCACAGATTGATGAGATACAGTTGGATTAGAATTTAGTTATAATCCGCCATTTTTATTTTGTTAAAATATCATCTCCACAATGTAGTACAACAACTGTCTCATAGCGCAATACAATCACATTGCTGAGATAAGCACAGATTGATGAGATACAGTTGGATTAGAATTTAGTTAAAATCCGCCATTTTTATTTTGTTAAAATATCATCTCCACAATGTAGTACAACAACTGTCTCATAGCGCAATACAATCACATTGCTGAGATAAGCACAGATTGATGAGATACAGTTGGATTAGAATTTAGTTAAAATCCGCCATTTTTATTTTGTTAAAATATCATCTCCACAATGTAGTACAACAACTGTCTCATAGCGCAATACAATCACATTGCTGAAATAAGCACAGATTGATGAGATACAGTTGGATTAGAATTTAGTTAAAATCCGCCATTTTTATTTTGTTAAAATATCATCTCCACAATGTAGTACAACAACTGTCTCATAGCGCAATACAATCACATTGCTGAGATATACAACGATTGATGAGATACAGTTGGATTAGAATTTACTTTACATCCGCCATTATTTCGACTCAATATATCGATTTCAATTCGCGAATCTTTGCCATTTCCAGTGATTACTTACTGAGTATGTCCCATGTATTTTCGCAATAAGATTTCATCACGATCAACTGGTTATTTGTACATAATATTATTATGGAAAATACTAAGATGAGTCGGCATATCGACAAGGTCGCTTTCTTTACATCACAACTAGGTGTCCCCCGCGGTTTCACCCGCGTTCCCGTGGGATCTTTTCTTTTCCCGCGATAAAAATATAGCCTAAGACACTCACAAATAACGTGGCTTTCTATTGGTAAAAGAATTATCTAAATCGGTTCAGTAGATCCAGAGATTACCCCCTACAACCTAACAACACTTTACCTCTTTATAATAAAATTTTAGAATAGATATAAAGTCCGTTAAGTAGTACGACATAGTTAAGGGGGAGATAGGTGGGGGGGGGGGGGTCAGCTACCAACATATAAGCGATGATAGCTCAGTGGTAAGTGACGTCGAATACCGCGGCGAAGGTCGTGGGTTCGAATCCTACAATGAGCTTGAGCTTTCGGTGAAGGAAAACATCGTGAGGAAACCATAGCACGGTGGTAGGGTACTTTGTAGTACCCGACTGGCTGGCTACCACCCTCAAGTTAAAAATCTGCCGCCAAACACCTATCGGTGTGTTCCGACAGCTGCACTTGAGAGCCAGTTCCTATCTAAGCTTTGTGTGCTTACCATCTTCGGCCACATCATCACTTACCATGGTGAGATTGTGGTCAAACACAAGCCTATCCAGAATAAAAAAAAAAAAAAAAAAAATATACAAATATGACTAGTAAAAGTGTCGCCATTTTCGAGGTATTTCTATATTTAATCAATCTCTTTTAACCCTCCTTATGGCATGCCCATACCAAGTCAATCTTTTTTCTTTCATCCTTATTAGTAAATTGTACTATATTGGTAGAAAAATGGTTAAATCGTTAAAAAAACGGTCAAGTGCGAGTCGGACTCGCGCACCGAGGTTTCCGTAAAAACGTGTAGACTGTAGATAATTAAATTTTTTCAATTGTTTTTGTTTTTTTTTATTCGGATGTAATTGCAAATTTACGGTTTTCGGATTTATTCCTTTTCTTGTACTACATTGCTTCTTGTATAATTTCATGGTTCGAGGTCAACGGGAATAGGTTTTGTTTCCCTTGCGAGAGTCAAAATATGCAACGGATCATAAAAGTCCGTATCTTTTGATTGCTTTGACTTAGAAGTTTGATTTTTTAACTGCTCCTAGGGTTTGCAGGCCTAAGTATTTGATATTAATTTCAACTTGATACTTCCACGCGTTCCTGAGAAAAAGGGTCTCGACAGACGGACGACAAAGTGATCCTATAAGGGTTCCTGTTTTTTCCTTTTCAGGTACGGTACACTAAAAACTAAATTTTCATCGTTAATTTAACTGCCCTGTAACAGCTATTTGCAGTCACGTGGAAAAGTAAATAATTATTAAAAATGTATCCAATTTATTAGGGTTCCGTACCCAAAGGGTAAAAACGGGACCCTATTACTAAGACTTCGCTGTCTGTCCGTCCGTCTGTCTGTCACCAGGCTGTATCTCAAGAACCGCGATAGCTAGACAGTTGAAATTTTCACAAATTATGTATTTCTGTTGCCGCTATAACAACAACTAAAAACATACTAAAAACTAAATAAAATAAATATTTAAGGGGAGCTCCCATACAACAAACGTCATTTGTTTGCCTTTTTTTACGGAACCCTTCGTGCGCGAGTCCGACTCGCACTTGGCCGGTTTTTTTATTTACAAAAGTACAATATATTTGTGATTGTAGTCAAATTTCTGATTAAAAAAAAACCTTCATTTAAAAAACGAAGCAAAAATGTCGGTGCGCAGTTGCGTTGCGTAATAAATGCGTGCGCATCTCGAACACGTTTCCCGAGGTTATGGCTCGGTGACAGACGGACGGACAAAAGGGTACGCCGCGAACATGTGGCGATTCGATTTATGAAATACCTACACACTTGAAATCTTGGTGTACCGAAATATCAGTTCAGTAATGTTAGGGACTCTTTCACTGGGCCCCTAACTAAACTGTTTAAGGCTACGATAGCTCAGTGGTAAGTGACGTCGGATACCGCGGCGAAGGTCGTGGGTTCGAATCCTACAATGAGCTTGAGCTTTCGGTGAAGGAAAACACCGTGAGGAAACCACAGCTCGGTGGTAGGGTACTTTGTAGTACCCGACTGGCTGGCTGCCACACACAAGTCGAAAATCTGTCGCCAGGCACCTATCGGTGTGTTCCGACCGCTGCACTTGAGAGCCAGTTTCCATCTAGGCTTTGTGTGCTAACCACCTTCGGCCACATCATCACATACATGGTGAGATTGTAGTCAAACACAAGCCTACCCAGAATTAAAAAAAAACTCAGACTCTGGACAAACATGTTCATGCACATGGGAATCGAACCCACGACCTGCGGCGTGATAGACGCTGACCGGCCTGTCAAAGACATCTATTCGTATAAAAAATTAAGGAAGTCATAGGTATTTAAAGACGACATCTTGTTATTTTTTATATTAAATCATAATTTGAAATATTACAACATAAATACTTAATATATCATTTCGTTTTGTGAATTAATTTAAATTATTTTACATTTGATTATTAATTCTCGATATTTGTGATGGTAGTTAGGTAAAGTGTGAAAAAATATAATACTAGCTTGTGTCCACCGGTTTCGCCCGCGGTGGCGAGGAATTATGCAATTATTAGATTGGTACGGCCGTCCCACTTAACAACCAACCGGTTAATAATAAATCCCGGTATAAAAAGTGTCCTTATTCCTGGATATGAAATATAAAAAAAAATCCTTACGACCGACATACTTACCGCGTTCCCGTGGGATTTTATATTTTCCCGGGACAAAAATATAGCCTATGACACTCACAAATAACGTGGCTTTCTATTGGTAACAGAATTTTCAAAATCGGTTCAGTAGATCCAGAGATTACCCCCTACAACCTCACAACACTTTACCTCTTTATAGATATTAGAGATAACGTCATTTTAATTTAAATAAATAAATATCCTGGGACAATTTTCACACACGGCTATCTGATCCCAAACTAAGCAGAGCTTGTAATATGGAAACCAGATCATTGATATACTACATATACTACATTTGTAATTTTTTTTTTTATTCTGGATAAGCTTGTGTTTGACCACAATCTCACCATGGTAAGTGATGATGTGGCCGAAGGTGGTAAGCACACAACGCCTAGATGGGAACTGGCTCTCAAGTGCAGCTGTCGGAACACACCGATAGGTGCTTGGCGACAGGTTTTCAACTTGAGGGTGGTAGCCAGCCAGTCGGGTACAAAGTACCCTACCACCGTGCTATGGTTTCCTCACGATGTTTTCCTTCACCGAAAGCTCAAGCTCATTGTAGGATTCGAACCCACGACCTTCGTCGCGGTATCCGACGTCACTTACCACTGAGCTATCATCGCCTTTAATACATACATACTTAAATAGATAATTACACCCAGACTCAGGACAAACAGACATGTTCATGCACACAAATGTGTGTCCTGGATGGGAACCGAACCGACGACCTGCGGCGTGATAGGCAGTGTGTTAACCAACCACGCCAACCGGCCCGTCAAAGAGATGAAGATGAAATAGAAGTCGGCTCGACGTCTGTTCGTCCTTAACCTTTTCACACAGTAATAAAAACAGCTCGCAACATTTTTTTAAACATGCATTATGGATGTAACTACGCAATTTCATTAAAATTTAAATGCTATCTACGTATTGACGGGCCGGTTGGCGTGGTTGGTTAACACACTGCCTATCACGTCGCAGTAAGGGTTCGGTTCCCATCCAGGACACACATTTGTGTGCATGAACATGTCTGTTTGTCCTGAGTCTGGGTGTAATTATATATTTAAGTATGTATTTACAAAAGTAGTATATGTAGTATATCAGTGATCTGGTTGTCCATATTACAAGCTCTGCTTAGTTTGGGATCAGATAGCCGTGTGTGAACAAATGTCCGAGGATATTTATTTATTATTTATTTATCTACGCTTTAAAGTATTGTGGATATTATAAAAAGTGTAAGATCGTTTCTACCGGCAGTTTTTAGGGTTCCGTACCCAAAGGGTAAAAACGGGACCCTATTACTAAGACTTCGCTGTCTGTCCGTCTATCTGTCACCAGGCTGTATCTCAAGAACCGAGATAGCTAGACAGTTGAAATTTTCACTGATGATGTATTTCTGTTGCCGCTATAACAACAAATACTAAACACATAATAAAATAAATATTTAAGGCTCCCATACAAAACGTGATTTTTTTTCATTTATACGGAACCCTTCGTGCGCGAGTCCGACTCGCACTTGACCGGTTATTTTTTAAAGATTTATGTTAGACTAGCTTTTACCTCCTTTAGGGGTTGATTTTACGAAAAATCCTTTCTTATTTCTCGTCTAACAACACCTGTGAAAAAAAAACAGGTTTCTAAGTCCAAGTGTTTAGACCAGAGCCTTAAATACACCAACAGGTGCTTGTCGACAGTTCAACTTGTGTGTGGTAGCCAGCCAGTCGAGTAAAAAAGTAGATTCCTCGCGATGATCTCCTCCGAAAGCTCAAGCTCATCGTAGGACTCGAACCCACGACCTTCGCCACGGTATCAGAAGTCACTACCACTGAGCTACCATCGCCTATCTGGTTCTACGTAACTTTAGACCAGAATTAACTAAACACCGAAAGAATAGGGTAGTGTCCTGGGTCAATAAAAATGAATTCTAATTAGTTCGTCGGTGAGATTATCAAAAAATATTGGACACGTATTTTTTGCTTTATCAAATCAATAAAAATATACAAAGTTATAGCGCATCAAAGTATAGGAGTGGGGGCTTGTGACGTCACTTCGTGGTCAAATTTGTACCACGGTGTGACGTCACGCGAAATTTCAACGCACTGTATCCTCGTCATTTTTCGTTTACGGAACAAAATAAAAAATACGTGTCCAATATTTTTTGGTAATCTAACTGACGGACTAAATAGATTTTTTTAGGACACTACCCTATTGTCACAGAATTCTGTTATTGGATCATTACCAAAAATAGTTAAAATTAATGTAAGCATTACCTCCAAATATTGACCGAACGTTATTATGAATTATTCATGCAGTCCCATCTCGACATTTATAACCAACCGCGGGGTTAAGGTCGCAGCCTCTCACAGTATATGTGAGACCTGAGACAGTAGTGTAAGTGTGAAACAAGTTTGAATATCCTGTGACTTTCTAACACACCGCCATCTGATCACAAACTAACTACTATGGACCCTATTACTAAGACTTCGCTGTCTGTCTGTCATCAGGCTGTGTCTCAAGAACCGCGATAGCTAGACAGTTGAAATTTTCACAAATTATGTATTTCTGTTGCCGCTATAACAACAAATACTAAAAACATAGTAAAATAAATATTTATTTTAATACTTAAATAGATAATTAGTCAGACTCTGGACAAAAAGACATAATAGGTGATTTTAAGCTTATAGGGGTGTTAAGTCAAAGTCAAAACCTTTTATTCAGTTTAGGCCCTAGAAGGGCACTTATGAAGGTCGAATTACAGAAGTTACCACCGGTTCAGAAGTCAGCCTTCAACTGAGAAGAACCGGCAAGAAACTCAGCAAGGTTACATTTTTTAAATATTTTTGGACCATCTGACTATATTGACTTTTTTTTTTCAAATGTTTAACAATTTTATTCTTAAACTAATACAAAAATACATAAAAAATTATTAAGTGAAATATTTGAATCGGATTATTTTTATTTAATGTGAAAGCCATAGGAGCTTTGTATGGAGTACTGGCTTGTGACGTCATAATATACCTATATACCGTCATCTACTCTTTGTTGTTAAATTGGTTATTATGTTATCAATTTTACAACGTATTCACCATATTAGAGTATTTATAGATGCTTTATTATACTTGTTAAGGTTAGATTGGATGTTTGTTCCTCAATCATGCAGAAACGACAGAACCTATTTTGATGAAACTTTTGGCACACAAGTGAATTAATGAAAATGTTTTTTATTCAAATAGGCCTTTACAAATACTTATGAACAGTCTAGACTCTAATGCTCGGTTCGGAAGGTTGCTTTTGCTGAGAAGATCCGGCAATAAACTCAGCAATTACTCTTTTCAAAAACAACTTACATTTAATCATTATTTATTTATCTAGTCTCGCTGACAATATTTGCGTGTTAAGGCGGCAAAACAATAATAAATAAAATTTAATTATGAATGACTAAGTAAATAACAAACTCAAGCAGACCAGCCCCCACAAGCAGCACCTGTTCACAAGTATGACGCGTGAGTAGATGATATCCTGGAATAAAACTTGGCTACCTTTATCCTGAGGAGAGTTAAGATCCCTCGGGAACGCAGGAGAAACCGCGGTGCGGACTCAGTCCTGAATATAAGTAACATTACAATTCACAGCGCACGCATTTAGAAATCCTTACCAACGCCATCTAGCGATTGTTTTTTTTTTTATGTCACTCGTGACAACGAGGCAGGCGGGTCACCTGATGGTAAGTGACAAGCGTCGCCTATAGACATTGGCAATACCAGGGGATTGCTAATGTGTTGTACACCTTATTAAGGCGAACTGGCTCTCAAGTGTAATTGCCGGAACACACCAACAGGTGCTTGGCGACAGATTTTCAACTTGAGGGTGGTAGCCAGCCAGTCGAGTACTACAAAGTACCCTACCACCGTGCTGTGGTTTCCTCACGGTGTTTTCCTTCACCGAAAGCTCAAGCTCATTGTAAGGATTCGAACCCACGACCTTCGCCGCGGTATCCGACATCACTTACCACTGAGCTATCATCGCCTTAAAATTAGAATTAGAAAAATCCGTTTTTTATACCACTAGGAGGCAAACAAGCTTACGGCCCACCTGATGGTAAGCGGTTACCGTAGCTTATGGACGCTTGCAACACCAGAGGCGTCACGAGCGCGTTGCCGACCTTGCATAAACCTTCTTACTCCTCTTTTGCTGTAGTCTCTAGCCTTACTGATCATATTTGTACTGTGACAAAAACTGTAGGGTCAGGGCGACCTTACGCAACGCCTAAAATTCCATGCGATGACCGGATGTATCCAAGTTTATGAATATATCATAAGTTCGTCTTTAATTAACTAATAAACATAACGTTACATAATATGTTAAGGTAAAGTAGACTTTATTGACAAACTAGTTTTCCGTCCGCGGTTTCACCCGCGTTCCCAAGGGATTTTATCTTTTCCCGGGATAAAATGTATGCTATGTTTTATTCCAGGATATGATCTACCTGTGTGTCAAGTTTCATCAAAATCCGTTCAGTAGTTTTGGCGTGATTGAGCAACAAACATTCACATTTATAATATTAAGTAGGAATAGCAGAATCATTCGTTCGTCATTAATCCTATCCTACTTCCTATCCTATCCTACTTCCTATCGTATCCTACTAATATTATAATGTGGAAGTATGTTTGGATGGATGGATGTATGCATGTTTGTTATTCTTTCACGCAAAAACTGTTGGACGGATTTTGATGAAACTTGAAACACAGGTAGATCATATCCTGGAAATAAACAGGACACTTTTAAGCCCGGGAAAAAATATCTCTGGAACGCGGCTGTAACAGCGGGGGACAGCTAGTTTAAATATTTAAATATATAACGTAAAAATAAAATAGACTTTCATAGCCTTCAACTGAGAAGAACCGGCAAGAAACTCAGCAAGGTTACATTTTTTAAATATTTTTGGACCATCTGACTTTATTGGCTTTTTTTTTTCGAACCTATAAGAAATAGAAAAAATTTAAAACTACCCTCCTTTCGCAGTGATGTCAAAGTTCGCGGTGCGCGTGGACGCAGCGGTGTCCGGGCTCGGGGGCCCGGGGAGTGCCGGCGGCGCGGGGGGAGGTCTCGATGAGAACGAGTTCATCGACGCCTCGCGGCTCGTGTACGACGCCGTCAGGGAGATCCGCCGCGCTGTGCTCATGAACAGGGTAAGATGGATGGACTGACTTCAGGGAGATCTTAGGAGACAGTCGTTTCTGTATATATAAGTATTACGACTTGAGGGGGAGATAGGTGGGTCACCTATCAAGTATATAAAAATTACCTCAATAAAAGTATCACCATTTTCAAGATATTTTATGTCTTAACGTTAAAAAATCCGGCTCGAAGGACCATGAATAATCCCACTAATATTATAAATGTGAAAGTTTGGATGGATGTTTGTTACAGTAAAAAAAGAAATATATCTCAAAAATGGTGACACTTTTACTCGTGTCATTTGTTTTATATGTTGGTAGGTTACCCCCCCCCCCCCCCCCCCCCACCTATCTCCCCTTTCAGTTTGTCGTACTACTTACTTACCGGACACCCTGTATAAAAGGCAATCGTGAATGACTGATCAATCAACACAGCTCAAACCAACTGATTCCACTGATATTCGGCACCCCCTGGGCGCAAAGCTAGTCTTATATAATGGGTGTGTTCTTAGATTCTCTCCATCTTACTGGCCAGTAGCGATGGTAATTAATGCGAATTCGTATTAAGTTCATGAGCATACGAATTGACGAGTATTAGCATGCTAGTTGCTATTGCTATCTGCTAATAATTAAAACGACTTAAAATATCAAACGCATTCATTCAATATACGACCCTAAAGTACAAGCACATCAAACATAATCATTGCTTAACCTCAATTTTAGCATCACCTGCTAATTTCACCTGCGACCGTGAACCAGATAGATTTAGTATTCCCGTGATTGCGACGGACGACGCGCGCGGCCGGCCGCTGGTGTATGAAGCGAGTGATAAATTCGCTTCATATAATTTCGCAACAACATTTAATTTGCTAATGACACATTCGCGTGCTAATGTGAATGCTAATTAATTCATTACTGCTGGCCAGTACGGTGTAATCACTGGATAAATTTTAGCTCAAAGATAAATCATACAATGGAGAAAAAGTAGATATTTAAATGATTGTATATGAATCTTAGGATGAAGAGGAATTAGACCCTGAAGATGTGGACTTAGATGAACAGTATACCCTGGAGACTCGCAGTAAATGTGAGAGCAATATATTGCTTTTGCTGCATCTGTGTGGGCGAACATATTTCATTGTGTTTTGTGTATAGATGTCATTATGTGGTTTACAGCAAGTCTTGTGTAGTACTTGGTGCTGTTTGATCGAAATATTTACTGTTCTGTTGTGATGGTAAGTGAATACTGTGTTGCCGAAATTTTTAGAATGCCGTAAATGCAACTGGCTCTCAAGTGCAATTGCCGCAACACACCAACAGGCGCTTGGCGACAGTTCAACTTGTGTGTGGTATCAAGCCAGTCGAGTACTACCAAGTACTCTACCACTTCCTACACTGAAAGTTCAAGCTTATTGAAGGATTTGAGCCCACGTCATACCAATGGGCTATTATCGCCTTGCAAACTATCATGGCTGGCTACCACCCTCAAGTTCCTATACCATCTTAATTTAAAGATGATGATAGGTCAGTGATAGTGACGTCGAATACCGAATGTCGTGGATTCGAATCCTACAATGAGCTTGAGCTTTCGGTGAAAGAAAAAAATGGTGAGGAAACCACAGTACGGTGGTAGGGTACTTTGTAGTACTCGACTGGCTGGCTACCACCCTCATGTAAAAAATCTGTCGCCAAGCACCTGTTGGTGTGTTCCGGTAGTTGCACTCGAGAGCTAGATGCCTTTAAGGCATTGTAAAAAATTCTATAGGCGACGGCATTCACTTACCATCAGATGACCAGCCTGCCTGGTTGTCACTTGCGGTATATAAAAAGAACTGTCGAATAATGTGACGTTATTTAGTGTTTCAGTCAAACAGCGTTATTGTTTATGTGTTTAATAGCATGCTACGAATTAATGCGGCTTAAAAAACTGTTTGGAACTGTCGGAAAATGGTATCTAAATGATAATTCATAAGGAGCAGATCGGTTTAACACGGGTTAATTTTCCTCCCAATCCTCTTCTAAAATTGCAGATTTTGATATTTTACGTAATTTTTTTACCCCTTAGAAATTAGCTCGGGGAACTAATCTACAGTAAAGTATTAAAATCTGTTATGATCTATCAGGATACCATGAAAATAGTTATAATTACTGTAAAATAATGACCGCCAGAAAACATTTCCAGGCAGTTTCTTAATTATCGACACAAGTGGATTACTTCGGATATTTCTGTTACGTATTGGATTGCATGTGATTAGGAATGAGAGAGTCAATGATATAATGATTTGTACGAAAATTAGTCAAGAAGTTAACATTACGAGTGAAATGTTGACTGTACAGAATTTTTCAAATGCTTTTGGGCGTGGAGGGCCCAAAGCGAAAAATACTGATAATTAAAACTGCTTCCCAGAAATTTATGCTTATTGTCATTTTTCAAATTCAGCGGTGCGAGTGCTGGCTAGGAATATTGTGTTTTTTCCAAAAAATCCAATGATGCAGTTTTAGTTTTCATCCAAAATCGGGTTCGAGTTCCTTTTAAGTTTTTGCGCTTTGTTATAGTTTCAGGATTGGCCAGCCACGCCCATGTTTATTTTCTGAGGTCCCAATAAATGGAGCTTGTTCGTCCCTAGTACGTAGCTCGGAGAATACTGAGGCCAATTACTAATAATCTGCACGGTGGTACGGTGGTAAACATAAGTTTTACCAACCACCTACCTGTATTACATAAACAGTATTTTAGTCAAATTGCCTTTGTAGTAAGGCCCTTAGATTATATTTTTGTTTTGTGGGTCTCGAAACATGTAAATCCCTCAAAGCCTAAAGACTTTTACATGTAAACAGCGTCCGTGTGGCAGGCTTTAGAATGACTGTACAGTCCGATACGGGAGCGACAGTAGCATACGTATTTCTAACACCAAAACTGAGGGTCGATAGATGGGTGAGTTAGTGAAGCGACTCTCGCACTCATGTGTTTGCTAAATTCTGAAATCAGTACCTATCATGGGTTTTGCGTCCACCAACGCCCTCAAATCTTTATATGTACAAATCCATGATTCTTTAAAATGTGTTTAATTTGTTTATTCATCTCATGGGTTCATTCTGTGTGATAAAGGAATTACGATTATGCCGCGGCTTCTTTTAAATCGTAAGTTTCTACGAAAACGGGAATTTCAAAGCGTTTTGTTAAGTTACGTTAGTACGACCGACTTAAGGGGGACTCAGAAATTCAAAATCAATATACAAATCAAAAATATCACGAAAATGGTCAGACTTTTAAAGCTAGTGCCGTCCACGAAGAAGCGCCCCACTCTTTTTCCTAATCCCATCATGTACATCCTTTCGCTTTAAGTATATATCGATACTAGCTGTCCTCCGCGGCTTCACCCGCGTTCCCGTGGGATCTTATCATTTCCCGAGATGCCTTTCATCCAGATCCATTCAGCCGTTCTGGCGTAAATGAGTAACAAACATCATCCATCTATCCAAACTTTCACATTTATAATATTAGTGGGATGTACACACTTGCACTGCAAGTTGAAAATCTGTCGCCAAGCACCTATCGGTGTGTTCCGACAGTTGCACTTGAGAGCCAGTTCCCATCTAGGCTTTGTGTGCTTAACACCTTCGGCCATATCATCACTTACCATAGTGAGATTGTAGTCAAACACCAGCCTATCCAGAATTAAAAATCATCGTCATTTTTGTATATTTGTTAAGTGACTTACTATCTCCCTCAAAATTTGTCGTACTTCTTACCGGGCGAGCGGCTGTATGAGCGGCTAGGTTACCTCCATTATCACACCATCAAGCATGCATGCTTTATGTGTTCGTGTGTGTTTGTCCGCATGATGTGACGTCACTAACAGACGAGCGATGACCTCGACACCGACACTGAGTTCGAGCCGGTCGAAGATATGACCATGGAGACCAGGAGCCGATGTGAGTACAACCAGGGAATTTTGGTCTGCTATATTTTTGTGCATGTCTATAGAAATTGCCATCTACGAAACCATCATCTTCTCAGTTGCCTGACTTCCGAACCGGTGGTAACTTCTGCGATTCGATCTTCATAAGTGCCCTCCTAGGGCATTAACTGAATAAAGGCGATGATAGGTCAGTGGCAAGCGACGTCGTATACCGCGGCGAAGGTCGTGGGTTCGAATCCTACAATGAGCTTGAGCTTTCGGTGAAGGAAACCATAGCACGGTGGTAGGGTACTTTGTAGTACCCGACTGGCTGGCTACCACCCTCAAGTTGAAAATCTGTCGCCAAGCACCTATCGGTGTGTTCCGACAGCTGCACTTGGGAGCCAGTTCCCATCTAGGCTTTGTGTGCTTACCACCTTCGGCCACATCATCACTTACCATAGTGAGATGGTTGGTGGAATGCACAAGCTTATCCAGAATAAAAAAAAACTAAATTTATAAAATTATTTCAGCGGTTTAGGCGTGAAGACAGACAAACAGACCGTTTTACTTTCGCAATCATAATATTAGTATGGATGTAGTTAGAGTCCTCAACTTTACCAATGAAAATGCCTCAATTCATTCTAAGCTTCCTGAGGTGGCAAGGACTCGGAGTATTGGAAATTAACAAAGAGAAATTAAACCATAATTCGTGTGTTACAGCAAGCGCCCACACTGGAGAACATGGAGTCGATGAATATCCAGATATTAGCGGCATCACTAACGCGAGGGTAAGACAATATTTTATTACCTTATGGAGGAGGTAGTGTTAGACTCCTTAATTGAAAAGGGAGGATCTTCCGCCAGGCTAGGTCATCGTACCTGGGGACAGCACTACAACTGTACATGTTGGAAGCTTGTATATATGCAGATAGTCACTTACCATCAGGTGACCCGCCTGCCTCGTTGTCACTTGTGACATAAAAAAAAAAACAAAAAAAAGTTTCCTTCTAAGCTTTGTTTGCTTATCATCACTTTCCATGGTGAGATTGTGGTCAAATACAAGCTTATCCAATAGTAAAACTAATAGTTTGTTCCAGCACTTACAGTAGAGACCCGTATAGTCTGGGTATTGTAAAAGGTCAGCAAAACATTTTTAATACCCTCGTTATAGTTCATGATAGTTGACTGTATTCGCTTACCATCAGGCCAACTACTAAACGAAGGTTATTCCATAGGAAGCTATGCGAAAGATGACAGAGGAGGACAAACGCAAGATCCTCCAGCAAGTTGAGCTGTTCAGGCGCGAGAAGATGACCTTCGACAATGAGGTGGCCAAATGGGACGACGCTGGAAACGACATCATCATGCTCGCCAAGCATATGTGCATGATCATGTTGGAAATGACTGATTTTACCAGGTTAGTTGGGGGGACTTGGCTGTAACTTGGCCAAAGCTTGGCTGAAACTTGGCCACAACTTGACCAAAACGGTTTAGCTTTTTGTACAAGATTTTGTTATAACTTGTAGTGACATTGGATACCACAGCGAAGGTCGTGGCTTTTGAATCCTACAATGAGCTTGAGCTTTTAGTGAAGGAAAACATCTTGAGGAAAACATAGCATGGTTGTAGGGTACTTTGTAGTACTCGACTGGCCGGCTACCACTCGAGTTGAAAATCTGTCGCCAAGCAATCTTAAGAGCCAGTTGCTTTTAAGGCATTGTAATAAGGTATTCAACACTGGCAATCCCCCTGGTATTGCTAATGTCTATAGGTGACGGTATTCACTTACCATCTGGTGATCAGCCAGCCTGTCACCTGTGGTATATAAAAAAAAATATTTGTCAAAAACGTAAAAAACAAAACAAGGCCAACAAAAAGCTTCTCCGTTTAAAAAATGTCTTCCTAACTAACATAATCGTATTAGGACAGGACCATTGAATACCCAAAAAAAATTGTCCGTGTCTATCCTCAGAGGCCGCGGTCCACTTAAAACGACAATGGATGTAATCAACGCTGCCAAGAAGATCTCAGAAGCTGGCACCAAGCTTGACAAACTCACCAGGGAGATCGCTGAACAGGTACGTAGTTGTTCCAAGCCTGTGACCTTTACAAAATACTCCTGGGCCATAATTCTCGACTAACAAGAGGCGGCTACGGTCATCACAGGAAAATTACTCCGTACGTTTATAGCCGTATCTTTTGGCAAAAGGAACCTTCACAACTGCTGTAAAAGCCATTTTATTACGCTCCACCACTTCAACATTTCTTAAAATTTTATGCTTCTTGAGATTTTGTGATTAATCTGTAAGTAGTATTTCGCCCTTAAGTTTGTCATACTACCTACCGGACAAAAGTCAAAAACAACTTTCACAATTATAATACTAAGATTGTCAACAGTGTCCGGAGTCGTCGACCAAGCAAGATCTCCTCGCGTACTTACAACGTATAGCGCTCTACTGCCACCAGATACAGATCACCAGCAAGGTGAAGGCTGATGTGCAGAACATATCCGGAGAGCTCATCGTTAGTGGGGTACGTATCATTACCACACGGTGGGGTACTTTAGTACCCACCTGGCTGGGTTAAGTTATTTGGGACCAAGTCTCTCGAAATTTCAACATCGAATACGTGATAAAATGTCTACGATAATAAAAAAAAAAGTATTAGTTTTGATGGGAGGCAATCTCCCTAGACAAAAGTTGGCAACACTCCATCAGGAGGACCTCGAGATACTTTTACGTTAAAATTACATATGATGTGTTGTATTGAACATAGATTTCAAATAAGCCTTTGAAAAAATTGATCATGACTTATTGTTAAAAATGATTTACAAATTGTGAAAATATAGTATTACTATGTTTTCTTTTTCTTTCCTTTCATGTTTTTTAAATAGAGATCGAAAAATATCGTAATAGAAATAAACTTGTATGTACTATTATTGTGTTACTTTAGGTGTTTTTTTTTTTTTTTTTTTATTTATTTATTAATTTATTTATTTATTTATTAGATCACCAACAAGACACACACTATACATTCAAAGACAACAGGTACAACATTAGGTATAAATGGTGCCCCAATTAGAGGTGACGACCACAATTAATATAAAAAAAAGACAGACAACAGAAACCGAAAATTAACTAAAATAAAGTAAAATAAAATTAGACGAACAAATTACATTTAAAAACACACCAGAATACAAATTTAAAAATATAAAAATATAAAAATCAAAAATATAAGGACATTTAAGATATAGCAATAAAAATAACAAAAATGGAAAAAAAAAATCATCACAATCATTACTCTTTAGTCAATAAACTATTTTTTTTGAAAAGGTTCAATCCATCGCCAAATATATCGATATTGCTTTGCCTGGAAGCTGAATTATACGCCTTAAGCATTCGATTTATTGGCGAGTAGAGTCCCAAATTCGACTTTGCCGCTTTTTCACTGAAAAGTTTATATTTACAGCGTCTAGGGAATTTCATGGGTGCACTTATGTCAACACGCGAGAGCAACAATGGAGAATCAAGGACGCCCCTCACCAATTTGAAAAGAAACATGTTGTCCAGCAGCACTCTTCGTTCAAGAAGAGTTTGCATTTTGAAATAACGCAGTCTGTCGGCGTAACTAGGCAATTTTTTAGACAACCCGCAACTGTTCGATAGGTGCCACAAGAAACGCTTCTGAGTACTTTCCAACCTCTTTATGTATACGTCATAATGTGGGTTCCATACAGAGCTACAGTACTCGAGTCCGCTTCGTACCAGCGCATTAAAGATGGTTATTTTTGTAATAGGGTTTTTAAGATTCTTACAATTACGCAATACAAAACCGAGGGTCTTGAAACCTTTTTTGCAAATAAGATCTATGTGAGTATTGAACCGGAGCTTGGAGTCTAACGTTACACCTAGGTCGCGAATATTGTGAACCTGCTCCAGTGTATTGCCTCTCAAAGTGTAAGGTCCAGCAAAGTCAGACTTGGACCTCGTGAAACGGACAACGTAACATTTCTTTGTATTTAGGATCATAGAATTTCTCTCACACCATATATCCAGATTGTTTAAATCATCTTGAAGTAGCGCAACGTCATTTAAGGAAGAGATAGATCTAAACATTTTTGTTTCTCAAGGATCTACTTTTAGTCCGGTACTCTTAATTGTTTTCATTACTGGCATAAATATACAATAATTTAGTTTTTTTTAATATTTCCAGTTGGATAGTGCAACGTCCCTCATCCAAGCTGCCAAGAACTTGATGAATGCAGTCGTCCTCACAGTTAAAGCGTCCTACGTCGCTTCAACCAAGTACACCAGACAGGGCACCATCGCTGTAAGTATTGTTTATAGGGCCCTTTTCCTTTACAGCGGAGAAAGATATTGATATTACTTTACCAGATTTTATAGATACGAGAGATGATATTCTTCGTTAGTGATGTCTTATTGATTTATATTCTAAACTAGCTGTCCCTCCCGGTTTTACTCGAAATCCTGAGATAAGAAATAGATTTGTAATCTATACTATAACTAGATGACCTAGCAGATATTGTCCTGTCCTGAAAATTAAAAAATGTAATCCTATTGCAGCTTCACCTACTGGGTCCAATGGTGATTCTAAACCAAACAAAAAAAAACATCGAAATTGATTCAGTCGTTTAGGAGAAGTTCAGTGACAAACACCCGTACAGAAGAATTATAAAACTGTAGAGTTTGGACACTTATCTCAGGAACTACAAGCCCGATAAAAAAAAATTTGGCGTCATAGATATTATTGTCATTCATTAACTAAAGTTAAAGTCCACTTTTCTAGTAAAGCCGTGGGGATATCTAGTCATATTAAAAAGGCGACCACGTTTGTGTCAACGTGTGATAACAGCTAAGGACTTTATATTCTAGCGTATATTTCGCAGTAAAATTTTCTATTGTTTTTTTTTTCTTTTCAATAATCCAAGGGGCTGGGTAAGGTCTTGACGACTATACCAATATTAAACCCGTCCCACTACCTATTTGTCTGTTTCACAACCAAATAACTTATCTGTTAAATATTGTGATTTGACCTGTCGAGCTTCGAGAACATACTCGAAAACATGTATTTTTTAGTCGATATTGAAAGAAACCTGCAATTATGATATGAGCTGCCACACGCGTCATACTTGTGAACTGGTGCTGCTTGTGGGGGCTGGTCTGTGCGAGTTTGTTGTTTACTAAAACACTCGTAATTAAATTCTATAGATTACTATTTTTGCCGCCATAACACGCAAATATTGTCAGTGAGACTAGATAAATAATTATTGAATGTAAATAGGTGTAAGTTGTTTTTGAAAAAAGTAATTGCTGAGTTTATTGCCGGCTGTTCTCAGCAAAAGCAACCTTCCGAACCGAGCATTTAGAGTCTGACTATTCATAAGTGCCTGTGAAGGCCTATTTGGATGAATAAATGTTTAATTTCATTAAAAGAAAGCTATCACTAATTTACCATGTAACGATTAGAGTATGAAAGAGCATGAGTATGGATATGGATGTAGAGGAAGGCCGAAGAAGGTATGTATGGACTGCGTGAAGAATGATATGTTTATGAAAGGTGTGAGTATTGAGACGGCTAGTGATAGAGTGGAGTGGAAGAAAACATGTTGTGCCAACCACACCTAGCTTGGGATAAGGACAAGAAGAAGTATTTCATAGTTATTCTTGCCAAAGATAACATAGTATAGCGCTATGGGAAATTAATTAATCCAAGATCTGCTTCTGTGTTTGTATGTGAAACAAGTTAATTTACGTTTCAATAGAATAACTGCCTTATGCGGTAGCGTCGAAGGGTCAAATTGCAATATTTATCTTTGATAGTGTTATCCAGAGACTGAAAAATAACCCTAATATAATAATAGTCTACTTTAAGTATGCTTTAATAAAATCCAAGAACTACGAGGGCGGCACTGAAAATTTCGGGAATCAAGGAAGTGACACAACATTACTATTTAAAAATGTATTTATTGCTTTTCGAAGTATTCTCCGCGAAATTTGACACATTTTTCCATACGATGGAACCAATCATTGAAGCAACCATTCCATTCGGAAGTTGGGGTCTCCAAAATGGCCGTTTTGTAGGCGTCCGCAGCTTCTTCAGGTGATGAAAATCTCTGACCACGCAATTTATTCTTTATTTTAGGGAAATTATAAAAATCATTAGGGCTTAGGTCGGGGCTGTACGGCGGATGGTCTAATAATTCTATGTTTTCTTGCTCTAAAAACTCTTTTGTTCTGTGCGCGGTGTGAGAACTCGCATTGTCGTGATGGAGGATGATGCGGCGGTTGCAGTTCTCTGTACGGAGTTCAGAAACGACCTGTGGCAAACAAATGCTAGCATACCATTCTGCATTAACCGTTCTTTGTCCCTCAAGAGGAATAGTCGCAACATGGCCGGTTTTGGAGACAAACGTGGCCACCATTTTTTTTTGCAACACTCCGTGAACGAACAATTTTTGTTGGCTTTAACTCATTTTCGAACACCCAAACTCGTGACTGGTTTTTTGTTTCGGGTTCGAACGCGTATATCCAGGATTCGTCACCTGATACGATGTTGTATACAGCATTTGAGGATCCTGCGTGGAATCTTTCGAGAGTTCTGACGCACCAAGTAACGCGAGCCGCTTTTTGCTCTTCACAGAGATAATGCGGTATCCATCGGGAAAACAACTTTTTTACACCTAATTGTTCATGCAAGATTATTTGTATTTGACTCATGCCAATGTCTAAAGTTGCCTGAATTTCGCGGTATGTCACATGTCGATCTTCCTCAATCAGCTTACGCACAGCATCAACGTTTTCTTGGGTGACTGCAGATTTTGGACGACCTTGACGGGGATCATCACTGAGCTTGACACGTACACGTTGAAATTCAGCAAACCAGCGATAAATTGTGGTTTTGGATGGGGCTTCATCACCAAATGCAGAAATCATCCGGTCAACACACTGTTTTTGTGTTAAACCACTTCGAAAGTCATAATAAATCATCGCTCTTGAATTTTCTCGAGTCAATTCCATTTTCTCAACGACTAAACAAGTTTGACAAAACCTTGTGACAAGACCGAGAATCTTCTTTTAAATAAATAAATGGTATTCGATTTTTAAATAAAACCAAGGAGTTTTCAATTAAAAATATTTTAATATGACAGGAACAGTGGAAATATTCCATTCCCGATACTTTTAGTGCAGCCCTCGTATATACAGCGTGTCCGGTAAGTAGAACAATAAACCTGAGGGGGAGGAAGGTGGGCGGGTCATCGACCAAATATACAGAAATGATCTCAATAAAATCGAGAAATTTCGATATTTCTGATTTTTATGTATTGATTTTGCAATTTTATATCTCAAAAATGGTGACACTTTTACTGAGGTCATTTTTGTATATTTTGTAGGTGACCCCCCCCCCCCCCCCTATCTCCCCCTTAAGTTTGTCCTACTACTTACCGAACACCCTGTATATACAATAGATTGTTCCATTACCAAAAAACCTCGAGTTCTCAATCTAATTTGGAAGGTCCCCAAAATCAGCATGACTTACCGATAGTGCATTCCGAATCACGCTAAAAGTGAACGTTCCGATTCACCGTGAGCGCGATAACGATGTAAGGTCAGATGACGACATCACATGCTACATTTAGCGATTATAACGTCCATTCTCCATGCTAATATAACGATAAATTATTGTTAACTAGGGAATGCAATACCGGTTTACCGGGATCCCGCATTCAATGAAGAATGTTACCTAATTTTGAATATTAGCTCTCCATATCTTTCTCTAAAATAAAAAATACAAGTGAAAGAATTACTTCGATACGTCGATTAGTTTCCGATTTATAGAAGTAAACGTGCGATGCGGACTCGTACTCGATGTGACGGTGTGACGTCATCTCGCAATACTCGCTCATAGCGGAGCGTTGTAAATTGACGTCACATGCGGTCACGTGACTGTTAGCGGGACTCAATTTTATCGTAAGTTTAAATGCCTGTAAAATCATAACTAATAGGTATTTTTGACTACAACAAAAACTAGTTTTGCAATAAAAGATATTTTAAATATAATTTGTCTTATTTGCAAAATAATTGTTGGCAATACTTTGTTGCCCCAGGGCTTCCACACCTCTAAATCCGGCCCTGTCTAGGTTAGTCTAAGTTTGTCTTTTTTAAATAACAATGATTGTTTTTGAAAAAATTGCTTCTTAAAATTTTATTTAAGGCCCTTCAAAAGTTAAACGTTTTCATAATATATTTGCGAATAATGACTGACAAAGCGGAATCCAGAATACCAAGTCCCGCAAACACTGAGATTGCATTCTCTAACGTGAACACCAAAGTCGATGGGGTGATTCGGAACGCACCCGATCAAAAATAATCGTCTTTAAAATTGAACCTAAGCGTTTATAACTGAACCCTATACAGCTTAATGCAAAGCTTAGCATAATATATTAGGAATGTGCTTCATAATATAATTATATATTAATAAAAATTATATCGCTTGTTATGCTGCCCGAACAGAACTACGTAAGTTTATGTGTTGCATGAATTAGTGAAATGAGGCATTATTTGAACCAATTTAAGCCGATGAAAGCTTAGTGGTAGTGACGTCGGATACCGCGGCGAAGGTATACAATGAGCTTGAGCTGAGGTGAAGGAAAACATGGTGAGGAAACCACAGCACGGTGGTAGGGGACTTTGTAGTACCAGACTGGCTGGCTACCACACTCAAGTTGAACTGTCGCTAAGCACCTGTTGGTGTGATCCGGCAGTTGCACTTGAGAGCCAGTTGCCTTTAAGGCATTGTAATAAGGTGTACAACACATTGGCAATCCCCCTGGTATTGCTAATGTGCATAGGCGACGGTCACTTACCACCAGGTGACCCGTCAGCTTCGTTGTCACTTGTGGTATAAGAAAAAGTCAGCGTCAGCTCAAGCCCTTAAAGGGTCGACCATTAATCATGTGATGTTTTATAGCTACGTTTTAACGTCGGTGATCATTTTTGAGGATTTAGATAAACCCTCCTGCCCTTTTGAGCCTCTACACGTTATATCTCGCTGCACCCTCAAATTGAAAATCTGTCGCCAAGCACCTGTTGGTGTGTTCCGGCAATCGCACTTGAGAGCCAGTTCGCCTTTAAGGCATTGTAATAAGATGTACAACACGTTGGCAATCCCCTGGTGTTGCCAATGTCTATAGGCGACGGTTGTCACTTACCATCAGGTGACCCGCCTGCCTCGTTGTCACTTGTGACATAAAAAAAAAAACCCTTATATTTTGTGATTTTTCCGAAACCCCTCCCCTTTTAAGCCTCACGTGATTAATGGATGATCCGTAATCAAGGTAGCGCGAGATTGTCTTTCGGCGCCGACTACGATTTCTCACCATACATTGTGACAGTTTATAGCTGCCTGACGATAAAGTCCTCTTAAGCTTATGCAATTTTTAGTTAAATTGGTAGCATTAACTAATAATTTTATTTAACTTCCACACCGTACTTTAAAAAATCTATAGCTGTATATAATTCATATTTGTAGTTAATGATATAATAAGTTAAAAGGTATCGGTGTACGTAACCTATCTGTTTATAATACACATATGAATTTAGTTCGCGAAGACATTGCGATTCAGTTTAAGCATATAAAATATATAAATCTTTACATATTTAATGCATGTTTCTTTAGAAATTTCAAACGAATTTACACAAAATTAAAGACTTTAGACAATCACTTTTAATTTTACAGCCTAAAAGTTTATTTTCGCTTGCACGTAGTAACAGAACAAATGAATTATTCCACATTTTGTTACTCAGTAAAAATTCCATTAGAAAATCACTTTAATTCACCTTAAAGTCTATTTTTGCATAATATGTGGGTAGTCATATATTTTTTTGTCACAGTCGCCAATAGTAGTATGGCGAATGAAAGCCCCAGAAAAGAAGCCGCTAATAAGGCCGGAAAAACCCGAGGAAGTACGAGCGAAGGTCCGAAGGGGCAGTCAGAAGAAACAGCCGAGTCCGGTACACGCTCTCGCGGAATTCCAAAGCCCTAGTGAGAGTGTTTGAGGTTAGTAGTACATATGGGACATACACACACATATCTCACAAAACTAAGCAGATAATTGGGGAAGGTCGTGGATCCTACAATGAGCTTGAGCTTTCGGTGTAAGAAAACATGGTGAGGAAACCATAGCACGGTGGTAGGGTACTTTGTAGTACCTGACTGGCTGGCTACCACTCTTAAGTTGCACTTGAGAGCCAGTTGCCTTTAAGGCATTTTAATAAGGTGTACAACATAACAATCCCCTATTGCTAATGTTTATAGGCGACGGTATTCACTTACCATCAGGCGCCTTGTTGTCGAATACAAACAAATTAATCTAATATTCCTTTGTATTTCAGAAGCTGATAAAGATGGAAAGAAGAATATTTATTCTAAATTTTAAACGTTTGATATTGCAAAAGCTCATTTTATTTTAACCGCAAGCGTGATTTGTTTAAACGAGTTTTTATTAGAATTTTGCGCTCATTTTTGTGGTAATTTTGATGCATTTTTTATTGTTCAAAGTTAGGGATTGTTCGACACAAGATATCGTTTTAAATTAAATATATATACAACTCACTGATTAATCAGGAAATCTCGGAAAGTATAAACGCTACAAACTTGAAATTTGGCAGGTTCAAAGATCCATGAAAATTTCATCCGTTCTTGATTTAAAACAGCAAAAATTAAAATCACAAAAAAAAACTTATTTTTATTGAAATTAATTTATTAAGAAATATACAGGGTGTCCGGCAAGTAGTACGACTTAAGGGGGGATAGGTGGGGGGGGGGGGTCACCTACCAATATATACAACAAAATACATTTCTGATTTTTTAATTATAGATATTAAATATCTCGAAATTGGTGACACTTTTACTGAGGTTATTTGTTGGTAGGTGACCCCCCCCCCCCACCTATCTTTTTTTATTATTATTTGTTCAATATACATAAAAAAACACATACAAAAATAAAAGACTTGCGCACATAGAAAACCTCACAGGGTTTATCTGTGTACGTGGAGTGCGCTCTTTACAGCATAGTTATATACATACGTAGTTAATTATTAATTTGGAATGCATTACAATAATATTTTTTTCACTCCTCTTGCTCAAAAAGACCGTCGCGGTGAAAAAATAGCAATTCATCCTCTAGGGGAAAAAGTATTTCTTTTTTATTTTTGTGTGTCAAATGACAATGAGCCTACAAAAACGAAAAAGTCTTTAGTCATAAGTAGGATAATTATGAATAAAGACTCGACTTATTACTGTTACATAAAAAAAGAACTTCATTTTAATTTTGAAAATCTCTGGTAGAATGCATGCAATGTGTTGCGGCTACAGAAGAAACAAAAAAAAAGAAATTATAAACTACATATTTCATATTGTATTGGATTGTTTTATTTTTTCGCAATCGTAGTGAAAAGTTTAGTGTAACACACGGCGCTAAAACCCATTAAAACTCGGTTTCTATTTAGTGCCTCGCTAAAGCTCGGGAGTAAAACTACCTCGTATATAATGGGTCATTTTAGCCCCTTGTATAACAATCTACTATTAAGCTTCTGCTTGAACCTGCCACCCTGTACATAAATGTTTTGAAGTTCATCCGGTAACTGATTCAAGAGTGTTGGAATCCCTCCCTTCAGTTTATTGTAATACTTACCTGACACCCTGTATATGTTGTCGAACAAGACTACATTAGACGTCAATAATAATTATAAAGATAATGTGTATTATTGAACAATAATTATTAGCCAAATCTTTATATACGGTATACAAGTAAAATTAATGATGTCAGTTTACATTAATATTAATAACTTTTACTATTTTATGAGGCTATTTCTTTTATTAGACCGGTCGGTGTTATTGGTTAACACACTACCTATCACGCAGGTCGTGGGTTCGATTCCCATCCAGGACACACTGTGTGCTATTTTATATTATAGTGTGATATTTTATATTGCACCATCGGCGCCAAAAATTAAAATTAGTAAAAGTTTTTTATATTAAAAAGTACCTTTAAAACATCGGTTCCCATCACTTCGTCAAAAACTGACTTTTTATATCCTAAATATTAATATAAAATTAATGTAGATAACATAGGTACTTCAATTTATAACTTATACCTATTACCACGGTTTCGCCCGCTCGTCCTTGATATCTAATGTCCCAGGATAAAAAGTATCCTATGTTTTCCTAGATATGATCTATCTGTGTGCAGAGTTTCATCAAAATCCGTTTAGTAGTTTTAGCGTGAAAGAGTAACTAACTAGCTCTCAAGTGTTTGGCGACAGATTTTCAACTTGAGGGTGGTAGCCATGTTTATTGAAGAACCCCATCAAAAGTTATAAATTGAAGTATTATTGTAGTAATA
The DNA here is from genome assembly GCA_951361185.1 of Ochropacha duplaris. Taxonomy (NCBI): domain Eukaryota; kingdom Metazoa; phylum Arthropoda; class Insecta; order Lepidoptera; family Drepanidae; genus Ochropacha; species Ochropacha duplaris. The sequence goes on along the minus strand of OX592720.1, from coordinate 5,098,364 downwards.
TTATGAAACAATGAAATCAGCTAAAAAAAAAAGTATTATTAATTATTATGTATTGATTGGGGCGTTATTGTATTGAAATGTATCATTCGTATTCATGGGCTGGATTTGGGTAAGGGCGATTGGGCTTTTTTTTATAAAGTTGTAGCATTGATGCGCTCTCATGCCCCCGTATGTCGGTGTAATTAAAAAAATATTTTTCTATATAAAAAAAACATATAGCGACATGTCCATTTCTTAATCATTTTCATCGACATTCTAGTATACAATATAGCCTCTGGTGTTACAAGCGTCCATAGGCTACGGTAACCACTTACCATCAGGTGAGCCGTAAGCTTGTTTGCCACCTAGTGGTATAAAAAAAAATTCAAGCTACAAAACGATTGGATCTTCTAAAACTTATCAAAAGTTATTAGAGAGTAAAATTCAAGCTAAAAAGAAACAAGTTTGCTATAAACTATACATTCATGAATTCTGCTAAATCTTTGGTTAACAAAATGGTGTAAATTTTGAAAAAAATGAGTTTTTTTTATATACATAGCCGTATAGAAAATATAAAATAACGTCTCATATGTCTTAAATATGTTTCGGTGACGGCAATCTTGCATTCAACTTGTAATATCAAATCCAGAAATCTTTGGTAATCGAGAAAAATTTAACTAAATAAAACCCATTTTTTTTTCAACAGATTGCCGATTTAGTTTCTACATGACTCCATTACTAGTGTAATATTTGCCCCAAAATGCCCCTCTCTACCTAAATCCGACCCTGTTAATGAAGTTAGGTTTATTTTAATACAATAATGACTAGTATTTGCATATGTAGAGATAGTAGATAAGTAGTTTCGAACTATATTAAAATAGTTTTTTTAAGCAATATTCATAGTTATGTCGACAAATAATGTTTATATTTTGGTCCGACGTTTTTTCAAGTTACATATACTAATCGCCAGGAAAACATATGAATTTTAGTTGAAAATACTTTCCATATTTTTTATTGATAACACTAAAAGTTCGTCAATTGTTACCTCTTTTTAGTCGCCTTCGGAGCGCTTAAACATATCTACTCCTTTTATTTAACTTATATCATTGATTATATGTTGCAAATATCGTTCATTGTAGCGCCATCTATCTAGTAGTGCGAGATACATAATGTTTCGATGATAATGACATTATTTTTATGTTATTTTTTATCCTTCCTTTTCCAATAAGGTTATATTAAGGTTAAATTTTTATTAAGCATTTAATATTTACAACAAATGTACAAAATATACATGCAAATGTACAATTACAATACATAAAAAACATCTTCGAGGCTGCCGCTAAAGTTAAATTAACTATAGAATCAGATATTAAATGTATTTCAAAGGTCGCGTCGGGCCAGCCAAAATGATTATAAAATGTGATTATATTTATTTTTTTGTATTTTAGTTTAGGTGTTAGATCTATGGGACGTACACGTTTGTATCAGGCAACTAGATTGTAATTTTTCCAATTTTCTACAGGTTAAGTTTTAGTACATTAAACTTATAACCGAATATATTTTGTTTTATTTAGCTAGCAGAGCTGTCCCCCGCGGTTTCACCCGCGCTCCCGACGGATCTTATCATTTCCCGGGATCAAAAGTATCCTGTTTTATTCCATAATATGATCTATCTGTGTGCCAAGTTTCATCAAAATTTGTTCAGCCGTTTTTGCGTGATTGATCAACATACAAACTTTATAATATTAATAGAATAGTAGACATGGCTAGGGGAGAGAAATTTTTACTCAGTTAAAGAGCTTTTGACATATAAGTAATGACGACATTTAATAATAACTAATAATTTTTACAAATATAATTGAAATAATTTTCCATTATTTTGTTAGTTTGATGTATGTACTCACGAGCATGCCTGCGAGCTGCGACAATTAACTTTTGCATGCCAACACTGGCAGAATATGTGAATCACTCGTTTAATTTCCATCTTATGTTACCATATTCTCGCAAATAAAAATCTTTATCTTTAGTAACTTTAATAGCCAAAAAATAGGGGTTTTGTGGAAGAGTGAAATAAAATTAAAATTTATCAAAAAAAATTTTATTTTAAAACACAAATGAAAACTTAAATGCGATAAAAAATATTATAGTAATTAATCAAATAAACTAACAAACTAATTAAAAATAAATAATGCTCTTGCTATATTAATTAAGTTTTACTTCCATCATCATTTATTCGAAACGAAACCAATTACTAACTCTTATGGGTTACTAATACTAACCGGTAAAGCAAACTACTAGACTGGCGAAATAGTTAGTAACGCCATATTGAAGTTATACAGGATGTCCGGTGAGTAGTAGGACTAACTAAAGGGGGAGATAAGTGGGCGGGTCGCTTAACAAATATGGCATTAGTATAAAAATGACACCATTTTCGAGATATTAAAAATAAGTAATAAAGAAAATATATATGTATAAAAATCATAAATATCGGAAATACCTCGAAAATTGTGACACTTGTATAATTGAGGCATTTGTTGTATATGTTGGTAGGTGACCCCCCCCTCCCCCCACCTATATCCCCCTTCAGTTTGTCGTACTGCTTACCGGACACCCTGTATAGCTTCAATATGGCGTTACTAACTAGTTTCGAGTGCTAATCGCCAAGTTTCTGACGCAATCAAATATGTTATTGATAATAATTGTTTACTAAATAGTTAGTAGTTTCTGTTAGTAATCGGTTCATTTTCTTTTAAGTAGATGATGTGCGGAGTTATTGTATTTGCCAAACATTGTTAAGAACCAAGATCAATCTAGACTTCATTGATTAATGGGTGAAAAACAACAAAAATCAGACTCCACAAAAAATAATCATAAGTATTTGATATAATGCTCAGATTACAATACATCAATGTAAGAGGTAGAAAAATGGTATGCGCTGAAAAGAGTTCAAAATCATCAAAACAATATACAAAATTAAATATTTAACTTTTGTTTTTTTGTCATCGTCAAATTTTCTGTCGATTTCAAAAAATGTGGACACAATAAGAGACAATATAAACATTTTAAGTACCTATATATACATCAATTATATGGGAATTCCTTAAAATAAACTAACACAATTCCATAATAATAATCAACATTTATTCTTAATACAAAAATACTCGGGTATTTCAAAAATATTTACAATTTAATTAATGTTACATTACAAATTATGTGTATTCTTCCGACATTTATATTATCAAAAGTCGAGTACCTATGTTCTTAATGTGCGAAAATAGACATAAACAAATTATCTTTTTAATACACGTCATTCAGCCATAGTTACTAAAAGTACAGTGAAAAAAAAATGACGTCAGTAGACGCTTACAATAATTTTTGCTTTTACACTTCTATATAATTCAAAAGCGATTCTCGCGGTATAAAAGTTTAGTAATCGCACAAAGTTAGTAAAACCTTGTATTGTTAGTAATGGTTTTCAATAGTTACGGGTGATATTTAAATTTTGCGGTAAATGGAAAGGCCATAAATAAAATTCAAATCTAAAACTAAAAATCCCGGGAAAATTATCGATAAATATGTGTCCACTTAAACAGTGTTTAGTTTTAAGCAAATTTTATTCGGTTGTTTTAGTATTTTTATTCATGTCACACGCAAAATGGTGTCTTAATGTCTGTTTTGACGTACAAATGGATGAAAAAAGAAATGCCATTGGGAATTCATACCAACCGATCTTTCATAACATAAATCGCGATTAATTTCCTCAATATTGCTTGTCTAAACACAGTCCGACCAGCGTCATCGACGACAACGTCAATATAAAAAAATGTGCTTTTATCTTAACTAGACTGCCAGTTTCAAGCAATCACATAAAGTCTTTCGTCGACGAAGACACAACATTCTCATCGTCAATGCAATTCATAGCTACATCAGAATCATATTTAGTTTTCTTAGCTGCACTTTCTATCACAACATCATTTGAATCGGCAATCGTTGTAACGTCAGCTTTATTCAAATCATTTGTCGATTCTGTGTAATCTGATTTATTAAGATGACGAAGCCCTGTGTCAGTAAACTTCACCACTTTTAATTCTTCTTTTTTTAGCTTCATTTTGTAATGATGTATGAATTGGTGTTTCATCAAAGAAGCCTCCGTGAACGTGTATTCGCACTCTGGACATTTCATTGCTGATTGCATGTCGTGGTTCGTCGGGCAGTAAATATGCTTCAGCCATGTCGCTTTAGTGACAAAATGTTGTGGACACCTATGACACTTGTACAAGTTGTTATCGTAATGCGATTTCAACATCATCGTATACATTTTTTGCGAAACACCATATTTTTCACCAACTTCCTGATCAAAAACTACATCGAGAACAAATTTGCTTGTAGCATTTGATGAATTCGCCACATCTACTGCATCAGAGTCCATAACTTGAACATGAAAATCGTTGGCACGATTCTTATGATGCATCTTTTGGTGATAGACCAGTGCTTTACTGGAATTATATTTTAACTGGCACATTTTACATTTAGCTGGGCGACGTTTCATTACATGCCCTATCTCTGCATGAAGATACCAACTTGCCAAATTAGTAAAATGTAGATTACACGGGGCACATTTAAAAACAGTTTGTTCAATTTCATAATTGGAATCTCTCGAATCAACTTTTTTAGAAATTGCATCACCTATTACATCATAGACGACGAATTCATTATCTGTATCATTAACAGTGATAATATCGTTTTTAATGTACTCAGTGCATTTGTGGGCTTCAAAAGAATCCGTGTGGAATATCTTATTGCAACCGTGACATCTTTTTCCATTATTTGTACCGCAATCTAAATGTTTTATAGCGTCTATTCTATTAGGGAATAGCAGCGAGCAGCGCGCACATTCAAACAGTTTCACTTGTTTAATTGGAGGCTCGACAAGCTCCACGACAATTTTACGATCACTTTCGCGATGATGTTTTATTAGGTGGCTCACTAAAATATCAAAAGGGAATAAAAGATTGCATTTACTGCATTCTGAAGACGGTATTTTTTCGCGCGTACACAAATCGAAATGCTTTGCTATCGTCAGCATTGAAGTGAAATGCAAGCCACATTTGCATTTGTAGAGTTTCGTTACAGGCACCGAATTTGGCACAGCTGGCTTTAGTACCTTATTCTTAATTTTAGAAGTTATTTTCGATGGATATTTACGAACGGGTTTATAATTAGGATTTGTATAAGGGTTATAACCTGAACTGCTGAATGAAATAACATTAATTGTGTGTTTATTGAAATTAGGTAGAGTCAAGTGAAATTGTTCGTGCTTTCTTTGTATCAAATATGGTAGATCACACTTGTTGCAGTGCCACGCTTTACGATTCACACATATGTGGCGCCCCGTGTTTTGTCTATGGATGAGTGTAATGCCACATTTGTCGCATTGGTACACGTCATAGAGCTTTCCGACACCTTTAGGATTATTAACCACAGCTAACTCTTTATTGGGTGCATTTATAATTTTAATTTTAAGCGTGCTATTAAATTCTGCATCGAGTCGGTCCTTAAAACTGATGATTCTGGAGTGTTTTCCTACATGAGGTGCTTTTGGGACAACTTCCAATGAGCACATTTCGTTATGAGTGTGATGGTAAACTGAATTTTCATCGATGTAATGTTTACATGTTGCGCATTGATAGAACATCGGCCCTGGACCGATTCGAAGTACTTTCATGCGTACATTCCTAGTCTTTTTATACATGCTTCGCGATATTAAATAGTTGGCATGCTCTTTAGGTAAATCCCCGAACATTTCAAACCAGCTGCTTTTTAGGAAATTTAAATAATTATATTTGAGAATTTTGAAAGGGTTTCGTTTTATATCTAGATTTGTACCGTTGTGCAGTTTTATGTGTCTCAGATAAGCTTTTAACTCGAAATCATAGCCGCAATGTTTACACTTCTTCAAATTAGCTTTATTGTTATTTACAATATTGTTAATGTGATTTTGACTATGTTCGACAGCATGATCGTAATTGTCTGTCATCGTCTTACACACTTCACACGAATATAGTATATTCCACATTTTCTTTAGAGATTCGTACTTTTGAAGCAGCACTGGCATGTCTTCACTTATATCGATCTCATTTTTTTGGGCAAGTTTACCGTACAAATGGAACTGTGTGTGAAGCATGAACGCGTGTGGACTGAATTTCTTACTACATTCACCGCATACCTTAAAGAGCTCTTTTCGGCAATCGTGCATAACAATTTGCGCCTTATTCACAAAATACACATTACACTTAGGACACTTCGGATACTCGGGAGCTTTGGGGATCACTGTACGAGATTTGATAAAATCAACAAATTTGAAGTCGTGTAACGTTATGTCCGTCAGTTTGTGTACGTTTTTGTGTCTTTTATACATGCTTGTTGTGAAATACAATCCACAGTACGGACACACCTCTTTTAATATCTTCGTACATTCCGGGAATATTTTTAAGTGCCTCAAAGAGGCAAAGGAGCACTCGCATATGTCGCAATAACGCAATGTCATTTTAGGTTTCTTTTTCCCCTGTGTTTTGTTTCTAATTTTCGCTTCCCCTTTAACATTTTTATTTAGAATACTCGCTTTATATATCATAGACTTCGCTTTCTTGGAAACTTTTTTAGGTAATACTTGACCCTTCTCATTTTTATATGTCACAACAGTTTTGCCATCGTCAAGTGACACAAAGTCGATAATTATGAAATCGTTAACTGCATTGCCATGTTTTAGTTTATGGGCCTCAATATTTAGCGCAGAAACTAGTATGTCACATTTTTTACAGTAAAACGACTCGCTCTCACCGCAACTGTCAAAATGAGTCCAAAAGTTTCTGTCTTCATAACAAATATCACATTTGGGACATTTGCACAGCGTTCTATCTAAAACCCTATTGCTAATGTCATAAACTTTAATTTTGTTCGACACTTTATGTTGATAATCGTGTACATATCGGTCTTCTATGCGAACCATTCGATTGCATTGCTTGCATTTAATCCTTCTAGAGCAACGCATTAAACATATGTTAATGTGTTTCATAGTTAGAGATGCGGATATGAAATGCAAACTGCATTTTTTGCATCGAAACATTACCGATTTTGGTATTGGAGTATTTGTTATTTCAATAGTACGACTTTGCTTGTACAATGTTACGTCTAAATGTCTTCTAGGTACCTCATTTTCAACATTAGTCGATGTTTGGGTTTTTAATTTGGTATCCACTGCCTTAGCAATAACAGATTTACGCACAATTCTCTTCAAAATATGCTGGCTAGACATATTTTGGTGCATTTTCTTCCTATGGTACCTAGCTTCACTATATTTTTCAAAATGCACTTTGCATTGCAAACATTTATAGCCGACAGTTTTTTGGTTAATATTAAAGTATAGATTTTGATGTTTATTTTGCACATGAGCGTTGTGCGACTTCAGACTTGACGTTCTTGATAGACAATATGCACACTCAAGAAGTAAAGGATAGGGTAGAGGAGGGATAGCAAATTTCAAGGGATCCGTACCTAAGTAACCATGATTGCATTTAAGATGCTTTATAAATGCCTTTACCCTGATAAAAATGCATCCACATTGTGGACACTTATAAAGAGTATTAACTGCTTGCTCACTACTTGATTCTTCCATTTCATCATCGTTATCTTTAACACCTAAAATCTCATATAAATGACGAGTCAAAGCATCCACGTCAGGAAACATTAATTTGCAATGAGAACACTGCTGCCCACTAAAAGTTTTTCGAACAACTGTACTTTTCTTAGCGTAATTCCTTTCAACGACTTTATCTTCATCTACCTCTATTAAAAACGAATGAGATATCATTTTATGTGCATCCAAAGCGTTGATTGTTGCAAATAGTGTGCCGCAATCTTTACAGAAACACGGATTTGTTTTTAATATAGTGTCCCAGTTTTCTAAGCAAACCCGCGTATTGGAGTTCAAAGCTGCAATGTATAAATCTGTTTCTGGTAGTACTACCTCGGTTGTTAGACTTGGTTTTGAGCCTATAATGATTTTGTTACTATAGAAATTGAAGCTTGGCGTTGCCGTTGCCTCATCAAAATCCATTTCATGACTATCATCATTAAATTCATCACAATAATCATCTTCGAGAAGATTATCTTCATAACATATCTGTGACGAGTACCCCACATGTTCATCTGGGTCTGAAATGATGTAAATAATATTTACCTTCACCTGCACATTCTCCTACTACTGTTCAATGAAAAAGGATAGAAATATTTAAGTACACTGCTTCTATATTCTTTTTTTATATTTCTTCTTTATATTTTGTATTAGTTTAAGAATCAGTCGTTTCGACTATGAGCAGATGTGTTCAAAGTTAATTAGCAGGTAAGTTATCCCTCATTAGGAATAACTGCAATATAGATATGGTAGCTCAATCATTGCTGCCGAGTTTTAGATAGTCCAAAAATATTTAAAAAATGTAACCTTGCTGAGTTTCTTGCCGGTTCTTCTCAGTTGAAGGCTGACTTCCGAACCGGTGGTAACTTCTGTAATTCGACCTTCATAAGTGCCCTTCTAGGGCCTAAACTGAGTAAATGGTTTTGACTTTGACTTTTATATGATATACAAGATGAAAATTCTACGTAAGTCTAAATCCTCTCCACGTATCCCTAGAGGGAAGGGGGGGGGGGGTCCCAAAATTTGCTAAAATCTTCACATGATTAATGTACAACTGTATCGGGGCCTAAATTGAATTGTCAGACTGAATTTACCTGATTTATAATCTGGGACTTCAGTCTTGATCTGCGATATATCTGGAAATATGGTACGAATCCTCGGGTTATCAAAGACATTATGCTCCTCTATATCTATATCATCCATGGAAATGGTTGGGAATCTGAAACAGAGAGGACACTATGAGAAAACATTTTTAGATAATTTCAAGGTGATGATAGCTCAGTGGTAGTGACGTCGGATACCGCGACGAAGGTCGTGGGTGTCGAAGCTTGAGCTTTCGGTGAAGGAAAACATGGTGAGGAAACCAGAGCAAGGTAGTAGGTACTTTGTAGTACCCGACTGGCTGGCTATCACCCTCAAGTTCAAAATCTATCGCCAAGCACCTATCGGTGTGTTCCGACAGCTGCACTTGAGAGCCAGTTCCCATCTAAGCTTTGTGTGCTTACCACCTTCGGCCACATCATCACTTACCTACTATGGTGATATTGCGGTCAAACACAAGCTTATCCAAAGTAAAAAAAAAGAAAAATCACCACATGGAGATGTACATGGCATTCTTAACATGGTTCATTCTAAGGTTATTCATAATTGCACGGTGGTAAGGTATTTTGTAGTACCCGACTGGCTGGATACCACACACAAGTTGAACTGTCGACAAACACCTGTTTGTGTGTTCCGGCAATTGCACTTGAGAGCCAGTTGCCTTTAAGGCATTGGAATAAGATGTACAACACATTGACAATCCCCCTAGTATTGCTAGAGAGAGAGTAGCCTGGATTCACTTGTGGTATAAAAAGAAAGTTTTTTTTCAACAGGTTTATTGGAGTTATATGATTACAAACAAATTTACTGTTGGAATGTTCACCCTAATCTAAATAAACATCAACAGCTTGGCGACAATCAGGCTTGCTTTCAAGGATAAGTATTTGCAGTAAAATATTTCTATCTCTGTTCCTATAATAATGAAGGGTTGGATTATTTTACTCCTAAATTAAGAAAAAGCATCTTACCTATACTAATATTATAAGGAGGAAAAGTTTCTGAGGTTTTAATGGGTAATCTCTAGATCTACTGAACCGATTTTGAAAATTATTTTACCAACAGAAAGCTACATTATCCCTGATGAACATAGGTTGTATTTTGTCCCGGGAACAGATAAATGCCATGGGTATGCGGGTGAAACCGTGGGGGACAGCTAGTCTAGAATAAATTTCAATTAGACGTTTTATTCTAGTTTCTCAAAATTCAAAAAAAATCTGTGAAAGTGCTGAAGCATGGGGCATTAGTTTATTAGAGCTGCATTTGAATACAATAAGGGACAAAATTGTTTATCATATTCAGGGCAAAAAAATACTCTATTTAAATAAGGGTCATATTTGATGACAATCTGACCATAGTTATTAATGAAATGAAATGAAACCGTTTATTCATCCAAATAGGGCTTCACAGGCACTTATGAATAGTCAGACTCTAAATGCTCGGTTCGGAAGGTTGTTTTTGCTGAGAAGAGCCGGCAATGTCAGCAATTACTCTTTTCAAAAACAACTTACACCTATTACATTCAATAATTATTTATCTAGTCTCACTGACAATATTTGCGTGTTATGGCGGCAAAAATAGTCATCTATAGAATTTAATTATGACTGACTTAATAAACAACAAACTCAAGCAGACCAGCTATTGATGTCTTGTTAGAGGAACTGGCACAAAAGCAGCTGCTGATATACTTAGAACTGACTTTGTGATGCTTTCTGTCAGCAAAAGCTAGTAGGATGTCAATCAATGACCTTCTTTGTGGTAACAAGTAGTTAGTATGCAATTGGGTTGAATAACTTTATGAGTAGGTAAATAACATTTATTTCATTTCCTAACCTCCAACTTATTTATTTTATCTAAAATGATTCTATCTGAGCATTGCAAAAGTATATCAACAGGTATAGATAGTGTTGAGAATGGCGTGGAATGCGTTATGATGAAATAAAATGAAAGTAAGTTTTAAACTAAATTTTTAGAAGTTATCTATTTGGTATTTCTTACCTTATTCCAAAATATTTAAATTAAATTACTGTTGTCTTAAGATATATACTGTTTGTTTAGTAAGTCAAATGTATTTTCCAATTTCTTTTTGATGTAGTACAAATCAGTAAAAATAATAACGAAACGAAACGAACGAAATAGAAAATAAAAAATGGAGGTGAATGCCAAAGAGTATATGTAACAGATTACTGATATGTAGCTATGTACAATGAAATAATGTGAATGCTTTGGTGAATGGTGAATGGATGAACTGAGAAAATGAAACTGTTACAGATTAATAAAAGTCAAAATTATCGATAAACCGATAAACTCGACTAATTTGAAGAAACGCATCAATTGTCGTGAAAATACATTTTCTTATCTTGATGGATTATTGAGAAATGTACCAAACAAAAGTACCTATTTGGTGCGCCTAACTTGTAACCCTGAGGTCACATTATCGGGATTCGTCGAAGTTTTCAATTACTTCGCCAAACCCCTTTAATATAGTCGTAGCATAAGTACAGACGTAACGTATAACTTACCAGTGTCTGGTATAATATTTATATTCGGATGTCTGGTATAATTTAATACTCAAAGATTTAGTTTTTTTTTAAGGTTTTTATTACAGGACTATCAAACCTAAACCATATCTTTATTTATTATTCTTCTTTTATTCTTCTTCTATAGTATTGTTGTATCACATTCACAGTAAAGTCTAGTCTTCTTCCATATAAGTCCAGTCAGGTTTGAGTAAAATTGGTGGTCGTTCCACTAAAACTTCACGGACTTTTTGGGACAACCTGAAGAGTCACGATACAAGCTTTCATTTCACTTCACTTGTGCACATTATTGGATAAAACACCACCGATATTGTCCATTAAAAATTAAAATACACGAATTAAATGAAATAAAACGAAAACACAACGTCACTTCTCAAGTTCCCGCCAAAAAGTCCGCAAAAAAAGTTCATAAAAAATGTGATTTGACTGACATTGACTGAATTTGACAGTTTTGTTTGACTGACTGACACTTGACAGATAGATATTTTTTCGCGCTTAATCGCGCCTTCCAAACCAACTTGATTTTTCTTTCTTTTTTCGGGTTTTCTAATTAATCCAACCGTTCGTTATATTTATTAATTGTGTTGAAACATATCCATGGCGCGTACAAAAGCGTCCGTTGGTTCTAAAGGTAAGGTACGGCTTGGTAATAACTTGGGTAACCTTAACTCTGAGTCCCAGTGTTTTAGAAGCCCCAACATGAAGTGAAGTGATTGAACCGTGGTCAAAAGCTTGACACGCTTTAGGTATGGTTGTAACCTATCTGTTAGATGTCCCTAACTACCTAATGATTATATTCTCTGATGGTAAGTACAGTATAGTTTGGCTAAAGTGGTCCAAACAGAGATCTACCTATACTAAGGCATAGAATATACTCCTCGTTTGGAGCAGCCTTAAAGATAAATGATCATCCATGTGAATACTGGCCTCGCAGAAAGTTGCTTAATTTCCGTTTTGTTACAGTGGCTGCTGGGAAGAGTAGCAAAGCAAGATGCAGTGCAGCACCACCCCCTAGCAGTTATGTGGCAGTTAGTAAGTTATTGTTAACATAATGAAAAAATAATTATCAAAGGGACACTCCTCGCAAACAGAAATTTGTTATATTTGGCAACAATTCGAAACATTTAAGTAGTTTATTGGCTGAAGTAAATTTAAATTTCTTGAACTTTCACATTTGTAATAACATTGCCATTCTACCATTGCACTGCTCGCCGGCGATGTGGAGCTCATCCTCATATCCTCGAGACTCCTCAATTATCCACCGAACGATTCAGCTGGACGTGGACCATTAGGATATCCCCTCCACCCTTTGATATGGGGATTTCAAAAAGGGCGTTAAAGGAAATCTTCGGCAATCACCCTGGTATTGTAAATGTCCATAGGCGGCGGTGACCACTTACCATCAGGTGGATCTGCCTGTTTGTCAACCTAATGACTTGAAAAGACTTATATAAACTTTAATGAAACAGGTAGCGGTGATCGGAGTTCCCGTAATCACTCTGGAGGAAACTCAGTCTGTCCAAGAGAGACACCAAAATGGCAGAAACCTATCACCAAATTCTTTATCTGCAAAGATACAAGTCACTCTAGTACAGAGAATGAAATAGAGAACGAAGTGGCTGGTAAGTTTGATGTTTTATTTAAATACCAGCTTTCCGCCCGCAGCTTCGCTTACGACTCGATTTTGGCTGATTCTTTTCCAGTGCTGGCGGTATATTTCAAATTATCCAAAAATAGTCTTTTTATTTTTCATAGAAATGTTAACATTCCTTTTTACCCCTTTAAGGGGTGAAATTCAAATAATCCTTGAATACATGTATCTTTAATTTGATTGAAGAGCATAATACTAACTAATTATTTGCTTGAAATGGGCTCCTTTTTCTGGGATACACAAATGTATTCTTGTAACGAATTCATTTTTAGTAACCTTTAATAACGTGTTGTGGTGGATATTATAAATCGTATCCTGAACTTCTACTCTCAACTTGATGAAATTCGCATAAAATTTAATGTAATTTTTTTTAAATTCCCTTCAAAAAAAATCTAAAGGGAATCTTCCTTTAATTTTATTTATAGTTTGTTAGAGAGATTTCATCCTTATAATTGACCTTAAGATAGATGCAATAAAAGTACAGGTACTGTAGTTTTTACAGCTTTTAGTCGGTTCAATTCCCGGGTGTGGCAAGCGAATTTTCAAAAATCTTTTAATGCCGTTTTGTTTCTTTTCAAAAATAAAGGAATGTTTTCTTTGAGTAAAATTTTCTATCTACAGTATTAAGAGTACTTTCCCTCCAGGCACAGATTACTAAATAGTTACTGGCATTACAAAATTCCACCCTGTATATAAAATTCAAAGTCCTGACTGACTGACTGACTGAGATATCAACGCACAGCCCAAACCGCTGAACCTAGACTCTTGTGAAATTTTGCACATAGATACCTTATACAGTGTAGGCATCCACTAAGAAAGGATTTATGGAAATACCACCCCTAAGGGGGTAAAATAGGGGATGAATGTTTGTATGAAAGTCCGTCAGATTTGAAGTTAGGATCTTCAAATTTTGTATTTAGGCTGACAATTGATAATTAATATCGACGTGTGTCAGCGTTTTTGACAATTCCACCCTTAAAGCGGTAAAAAGGGGTGTTAAAGTTTGTATGAAAAAAAATTGCTTATTATCAGAATTACTCAAAATTTAGTATTTATGCTCTTCAATCAAATTAAAGAAACATGTATTCAAATAATCCTTGAATACATGTTTTAATGTAATTCCATTAAATTACAGCTGGCAGCTCAAAACAAAAGCAAAAACGTAACGTAATAGAATCAGACGACGAAGAAACAGAGAAAGCTAACATTCCAGTTTCAGACGAAGAAAATTCCCCGGAGAAAGCTAAAAACACAGTATTAGATGATACAATCGAGCTAGAGCCTCTAATAGGTGATGATAGTCATAAAATTGAAGAGTATTACACTAAAGGTTCTAAAGGGAAGGGTGTTGGCAAAAAAACTAGAGGTAAAGAGAATATAGATGGCAATGAAAGAAAATCTATAAAGAGAGATAGAAATGATATAGATACAGGTGTAAGTGAAATTGATAGTGTTTCTAAGAAGATTAAAGTTAATTGAGGGACAAGTTATGAAGTTAATGATCTGTCAACATTGTCCCAGTGTTGCCATTCGTTAAATAAACTGCCCAAAAATGTGTTAAATCGCTTCCACATTATGTATTATGTTAATTAATTAAGATTTGTTAACTTATTTAATAATATGTTAGGGATGAATGTTTACGGATTCCTTCGTGATGTAGATCTTAGGAGTATTTTGTTAAATGGACTTAATAAATAAATGTTTATGTATCGATTGAAGTTTTATTTCTACGCTAGCTGTTAATAAAGGCGGATAATTTATTTACAGCTTAGGTTGTGGGTTCGAATCCTACAATGTGTTTGAGGCGAAGATAGCTCAGTGGTAGTGGCGTTGGATACCACGGCGAAGGTCGTGGGTTCGAATCTTACAATGAGCTTTCGGTGAAGGAAAACATGTTGAGGAAACCACAGCACGGTGGTAAGGTACTTTGTAGTACCCGACTGGCTGGATACACAAGTTGAAAATCTGTCGCCAAGCACCTATCGGTGTTCCGACAGCTGCACTTGAGAGCCAGTTCCCATCTAGGCTTTATGTTCTTACCACCAGCTAGATCTTCGCTTACCATGGTGAGATTGTGGTGAAACAAGCTTAACCAAAAAAAATATCAACTTTCGGGGAAGTATAAAAAAAATCTAGCTCACAATATTTAGAGGTAAGTTTTTTGTATTTAACCTAAATGTGGGTAGGTGGAAAATAAAACAAAAAAAGTAAATAAAATACATAATGTATGGTTAGAACGATATATTTGTTTGTCGCGTGCAAAATACAAAGAAAGTGTACTCAATTTACAAGCGTAAAAATCACATTTGCGTATGTATGTTATTTATTGAACTAAATGTGCGAGGTTGGCGGATTAATCACAGCAAGTATAAAAAGGACAGATACTGAGCCTAGTGTCACATACGTTGCGCGCACATTTTAATAGAGCGGCTCAAAATAGAACTTTATTTACTACACATATATACATATTTAATTGTGAGAATTCAGATACGTAGCGCCGCGCGAAGTCACTGGCCTCTCCTAGTATTGTCGCGTCTCGGTGTGAACTGACTCTTACTTTTAATTGCACTCGGTACGTGAAGTGCATCCGTTGATGCGGACGCGCGCGACACTGGTCAAGTTAGGCTAATTAGCCACTCTTTAGCTTCCCGCTTTCGGAGCGCTTATTACCTATCTACCCCTTTTGATTTATAATATCATTGGTTCTCACACTCTCGTATTACTTACCCTTAGAATTAAAATATGTTTTGTACTAAAATGTTCTAACGACACTGGTACAGATTCCGTCGTTTGCAAAACAACGTCTCTTGCTAAAGAACGAAAATGATTTCTATTTATGCCTCTTAAAATTAAATCCTATACTAAAATTTTAAAGCAAAAAATATTGTACCTTGAAGTTTTAAAACATTTCTGAAAGCTGTACTTATTTGATAGGAGATAATATAGAAGCGAGGTGTTAAGACTCCTCCATTGAAAAGGTGAGATCTTCCACCAGGCTAGTAACTGTAGATAGCTTAGAAGGGTTACTAGGTACCCCTTTCTTTTAGGGTTGGGGGGGGGGGGGGGCATTTGGCCCCTTCTGCGTACTTCCGCGGTCCCTGGTGACTCATGTATTTAATGTTTTTTTTTTTTTTTATGTCACAAGTGACAACGAGGCAGGCGGGTCACCTGATGGTAAGTGACAACCGTCGCCTATAGACATTGGCAATACCAGGGGATTGCTAATGTGTTGTACACCTTATTAAGGCGAACTGGCTCTCAAGTGCAATTGCCGGAACACACCAACAGGTGCTTGGCGACAGATTTTCAACTTGAGGGTGGTAGCCAGCCAGTCGAGTACTGCAAAGTACCCTACCACTATGCGAATGTGTTATTCTAAATTTCGTTAAGTTTAATTTTATTAATTCAATAATTTACTACTTAGTAGAAATACTTCGAAACGTTAGCGAGGAACATAAATTTTATCTATTCCATCAACTAAGTCATTTGTGACTTTAGAATGTCATAGGAAACTGTACCCTATTTCATTTGGATTAAGGTTCAACTGAAAGCGAGAAAAACAACGTCTATACTAATATTATAAAGAGGACAGATTTGTTTGTTTGTTTGCATCGATTAGGCTCTGAAACTACTGGAGCGATTTGAAAAATTATTTCACCATTAGAAAGCTACATTATCCCTGATGAACATAGGCTATATTTTGTCCCGAGAAAAGATAAGATCCCACGAGAACGCGGGTGAAACATTGATGGTAATTTTTGAAGAAAATCGAGAAATTCACAAAGAATTAAGGTAATTGCAAATATATAAAGCTATAATGAACAATTTCAGATGCTTTTCTAAAACCTATCAAAAACCTTATTAGATTAGATTCACTGTGAGTCAGTGTATTAATTATCAGTAAAACGAAGAATCAAAATAGTACAGACTATAGGGGTCATACATTAGTAAGGACGATTGTTGCCCCTCCAATTAATGAATGGCCCCTTTTTACAGAAAAATAAAAGTCAAGTTTTGGATTAAGTAGAAATCGAATTTAAATTCTCCACTTAAGACATTTGGTTGATTTTTGATTAACATTATAAATTCTACATAAAATCTTCATTAAAACTGTCCAAATATTAATTATTTACGAACAATTTCGTAACAACAATTTTTAAAGAACAGCCATCGAGATAAACCAATATAGATGACTTAAATTATAGGATCCAAGCGGAGCTGATTTATGTTCAAGGTATGTATGGAAAAGTTTGGGTAATGCGGCCGATGGCTCTGAAAAAAAAAAACAAAAAAGGATTATTTTCTATGGTTCTTGATGAAAGAACGTGGAATGAAATGCAAGTTGTCCCAAAGTCAGTGAAAAGTTTTAGTGGAACGGCCACCAATTTCACTAAAACCTGACCTGACTTGTTACTGTCAATGTGATATAACGTGACTATAACATAAAATAATATTAAAAATGAATTGGGGAGGCCTATGCTGAAAAGCAAGACAATTAAGAGACTGATGTCTAATAGATAATAATAATTTACATACACTTAAAAAAGAACTTTGTAGTACTAAGATGAAATAAGATTTATGTATTTATTAAGATTGTTAAATAAAGGCCATCATTAATGGCTTAAAGGTCTAGATACAAAGCCAAAAATATTAAAAAAAAACGGCCACCAATTTCACTAAACCTGACCTGACTTGGCAGAAATGTGAAACATCTTTGCCAGTGAATAATAAAAAAAACTACAGTCCGATTGCTACTCACCTAGTACCCAGTCCTGCTGTGAACAGCAGTCGACGTCCTCTAACAAGATATTCAGGGCAACGAACGAATCGGAACAATACTGAGGCAGCTTCGCCCGCACGTAGGAGATTATTCCGAGACATTATACCCTAAAAATAATCATGAATTAACACTTAGATGCTATTTTATTATTATAATGTGAAGATGTTTACTTAATAAGTAGGTTTAGAAAATATTTTTTAAGGGAATACCATCGCCTATTTTTCTTTTTTTTTATTCTGGGTAAGCTTGTTTGACCACAATCTCACCATACTAAGTAATGATGTGGCCGAAGGTGGTAAGCACACAGCCTAGATGGACACTAGCTTTCAAGTGCAGCTGTCGGAACACACCGATAGGTGCTTAAGCCGATAGATATTAGCGATACCAGGGGGATTGCCAATGCGTTAAAGGAAATTCGCTCTCAAGTGCGACTGCCGGAACACACCAACAAGTGCTTGTCGATAGATTCAATTTGTGTAATCCTCACCTCGATAATAGCAGTTTGTCGAACATTTCCAACATGGACGGTACATTGGAAGCCTGGATATATCGCTGTTGAATGCCTTAGTACATGAACTGATGCCTGAAAACAAAATATATCTATTCAATATAAATATGTAGAAAAATAAACCGATTTTAAAAAAACTTTCACCTTTAGAAACCTACATAATCAATCAGTCAGGCTATATTTTATCTTAATTCGGAAGAAAGCGAATCACAACTTTGGTTGCATCAAAATGTCCGTAAAGATTTAGTCAATTTCATAAAAACCTGACCTGACTTGTACTTTAAGATCTAGATACCAAGCCAAACTTTTTGAAAGGGTTTAAAAAAAAGAGAGTAATAAATAACTCGAAATAGGGATGTTACCTATATTCAATAAAAAAATATCTAACACAAACTAATGTGTAAAACAAGTAAAAATACTCAAATCACTTTGTAAAAATCAACCATTTTATGATTTTTAATTAGCAATTTAACAACAAAGAGTAGATCTTTTGACGGTGTATATTTATGACGTCACATGGCAGTATTTCATACAAACCTCCATATAAACTATCGTTTTGACATTTAATAAAAAGAAGCTGATCGGACTTTTTGGCGGGAACTTGCGAAGTGACGTTGTGTTTTCGTTTTATTTTCATTAAATTCGTGTATTTTGAGTTTTATTGAATAATTTCGGTGGTGTTTTATCCAGTAATGATCAATCTAAGTGCACAAGTGAAGTGAAATTAAATGAAAGCGTGTATCGTGACTTTCCAGGTTGTCCCAAAAAGTCCGTGAATGTTTTAGTGGAACAACCGCCAATTTCACTAAAGCTTGACTGGACATGTATGGACGAGGACTGGACATTACAGTGAGTTTGAGAATGTGACTATAACATAAAAGAAGAAATTAAAACTGAAGAAAATGTATGCGATTGAAAGACTTTTTATTGACTAAAAGTACTAAAACTTATGTAAAAAAAAAATTGTGACAAATAGACCAAGACCATTTCAAATACTTTGACATTGGCAGAAATATCCTAAAAGGATGATTGCCAGCAAAAAAAAAAGAAGCTGATTTGATTTGTCAGTCAACTATTGGCAGAAATAAATTAAAGGACAATTGCCAGCAAAGAAAAATAAACACCGTTTTTTTTTGGACTCACCTGAAAGTATATACAGCCTCTCGGGTCGCTCGGGTCTTCCAGCATCACTCGATCACTGCACACACATCCCACGTCATCATCATCACTTTCACCGAACACTTTGTTCTCTTTAGACATATCCTCCTCGACGTCTTGTAGGAGATTCTTATTTTTCCTCTTAACGTTTTTGGGGTTTCTTACGTTCTCATTCTGATTAATTATGTTCTGGATAATTTCTTTGATGTGCTGTAAATAAATTTTAATCCAACTGTATCTCATCAATCGTTGTATATTTCAGCAATGTGATTGTATTGCGCTATGAGACAGTTGTTGTACAACATTGTGGAGATGATATTTCAACAAAATAATAATGGCGGATGTAAACTAAATTCTAATCCAACTGTATGTCATCAATCGTTGTATATTTCAGCAATGTGATTATATTGCGCTATGAGACAGTTGTTGTACAACATTGTGGAGATGATATTTAAACAAAATAATAATGGCGGATGTAAACTAAATTCTAATCCAACTGTATCTCATCAATCGTTGTATATTTCAGCAATGTGATTATATTGCGCTATGAGACAGTTGTTGTACAACATTGTGGAGATGATATTTAAACAAAATAATAATGGCGGATGTAAACTAAATTCTAATCCAACTGTATCTCATCAATCGTTGTATATTTCAGCAATGTGATTATATTGCGCTATGAGACAGTTGTTGTACAACATTGTGGAGATGATATTTAAACAAAATAATAATGGCGGATGTAAACTAAATTCTAATCCAACTGTATCTCATCAATCGTTGTATATTTCAGCAATGTGATTGTATTGCGCTATGAGACAGTTGTTGTACAACATTGTGGAGATGATATTTAAACAAAATAATAATGGCGGATGTAAACTAAATTCTAATCCAACTGTATCTCATCAATCGTTGTATATTTCAGCAATGTGATTGTACTATATTAACCGTGTGTTACTATAGAATATGGGAGAGTATATATTTACGTGTGTCCTAGACTTGCAGGCGCCAACGCATTCTCCGAAGGCGGGTCTGTCTTGGCGGGACTGACGGGGCTGCCGGGAGCGCGGCACGGCCAGGAGCACCATGCCGGGGCGCAGGGCGGGCGGCGGCGGAGCGCGGAGCCCTAGCGAGGCACTCTGCCCGGCTCGGGCGCCGCTGCACGGAACACGGTTGCGGTATATACTGCGCACCGTCACCGGAGAGAACGATCCAGACTCTAGGGGACCTATGGACATGTTTATTAATTACTAGCTGTCCCGTTTCACTCGCGTTCCCGTGGTATCTTATCCCAGGATAAAAAGTATCCTATGTGTTATTCCAGGATATGATCTATCTGTGTGCCAAGATTCATCAAAATCCGTTCATCCGTTTTTGCATGAAAGCGTAACAAACATCCATCCAAACTTTCACATTTATAATATTAGTGGGATACATTAGCAATACCAGGGGAATTGCCAATGTGTTGTACACCTTATTACAATGCCTTAAAGACTAACTGGCTCTCAAGTGCAACAGCCGGAACACATCAACAGGTGCTTGGCGACAGATTTTCAACTTGTGTGTGGTATCCAGCCAGTTGAGTACTACAAAGTACCCTACCACCGTACTGTGGTTTCCTCACCATGTTTTCCTTCACCGAAAGCTCAAGCTCCTATGAACCTTGCGCGGTTTCACCCGCGTTCCCATGGGATCTTATCTTATCCCGGGATAAAATATAGCCTATGTTAATCTGAAATAATGTAGCATTGAAATGGTAAAGGAATTTTTAAAATCGGTCCAGTACTTTTTGAGCCAATTCGTTACAAACATACTTACATACAAATAATAATAATAAATATCCTCGGACATTTGTTCACACTCGGCTATCTGATCCCAAACTAAGCAGAGCTTGTAATATGGAAACCAGATCACTGATATACTACATATAATACTTTTGTAAATACATACTTAAACAGATAATTACACCCAGACCCAGGACAAACAGACATGTTCATGCACACAAATTTGTGTCCTGGATGGGAATCGAACCCACGACCTGCGACGTGATTGGCAATGTATTAACCAACCACGCCAACCGGCCCGTCCGGACAAATATTTCCTCTTTATAATATTAATACAGAAAACGTACCAATAATCAAAGAGTCCCCTTCGTGCAGCTGCCCCCTGGTGAGTAGGCCTCCAACGACGGGGCCCGAAGTCTCCCCCACGTGGAATATCTCATCTATTTGGAATTCACAAGTCTCCTGAAAATAAACATGATGGTATAATTTATATTAAACTCGCACTATAGCAAGTGTTACAATAGGATAGTGTGTAGGTTGGGGTGTCTGTAAGATGGCCTGTCTGTAGGGTGATGTGACAACAGTGTGGTGAGTCTGTAGGGTGTGGTGGGGTGTGGTACTCACATCCTGGTGGCTGGGCTGCAGGTCCATGTCGGTGGGTTGCAGCGCCAGCAGGTACGCGTGCAGTGCGTTCAGCCCGCTGCCACGCACGCAGCTCACCGGGAACACTGGGATAATATCCATAGATGATCTGTGGGGGGGGGGGGGGGGGGGGGGATGATATTTTTTTTTTTATTTATTTATTTGAACAATAGTTGTAGCACCTTAGCAATAAAAACCAAGACGATACTACACTCAATTTAAGTTAATAAAATACATTAAAATTATTACAAAATTCAAAATGTTTTATTCAATTGATAAATTTGACTTATAAATTAAGTTTTCACAAAGTCTGTGAGATGATTTTGTGAATTCTGCCAGATTACAGGCAAAAATATCCACATCCAACATATTCAGCAATGTTATAGCACGCATATATCCTTTAATAATATCCTGGAATCTTCACAAATTCTAGATGGGAACTGGCTCTAAGTGCTTGGCGACAGATTTTCAACTTGAGAGTGGTAGCCAGCCAGTCGAGTACTACAAAGTACCCTACCACCGTGCTATGGTTTAATCACGATGTTTTCCTTTACCGAAAGCTCAAGCTCATTGTAGAATTCGAACCCACGACCTTCGCCGCGGTATCCGACGTCACTAAATGGGGAAACTATCCTTAAATCCTGGAGTTTTCAATACACGCTCTAAATCATCTCACAAATAAGACAGCTTAGGAATAAACCCGAAATCCAAAAACAGTTATAATTAAAAAAGCAACTCACTCGTCATCCTTATTGTCTATGCCCTCTGGCTCGTCTTCTCCCTTGTCTATGGTGTCCAGTATACGTTTCTGTGGCGCCACACAGTTTCTTGCTAAGTTCTCATCGGTAATCAGAAGTGGTTTCTAAAACGAACACAAAAATATACAAAGAACTGCTATCGCAAAATTATCACAAGTTTTGGTACCAGTCAATGATCTTTATTGCCAATTTATACGCAGTTTTCTGCTCTGTGATTCCCTATTTCACCCCCTTAGGGGATGGAATCTGCACTTAAGGTAATAAACTACAAACTTTATTCCGTTGTGATAAAAGTCGATTTTATTTTTATTTAAATATAAATATGTGAAGAAAAAACTTTGTACCCCATTTTACGAAAATTACGCGGACGGAGGAGTTCGAAATTTGGCATAGTTAAAGTTTATATGGAGAGAGTGCAGAAAGCTAATATTTGTATAAAATATGCTTTAGAAATAAATTAAAAAAAAAACATTACCATACTACCGTGCGTTTGACACACACACACACATAATATATTATTATCCTCCTCTGTTTGTCAACCGATTAACTATTTTTTATTGACAGTTATTTTTTCTAAAAACTTTTTGGTCGAATTTCGATCAGAGGGCGAGCACTTGTTAATTTAAATATGTAGCGACATCTATCAACATGAAAGAAAAGAAAGAAAGAAAATTTATTTTATTTAATTGACAGATATATCTCGCAGTACTAGATAGATGGCGCTAAAATAAACGATAGTACCAATAATCGCATACAACTCTACATCGCACTAACGAAGTTATCCAAACGATCTTCATCTCCACTATGACCTAACCTGGCAGAAGATCTTCTCTTTAATGGAGGAGTCCAACACCTCGCTCCTCCATATCTTTGCGGAGTAATTCTTCAGTAAATTTAAAGTTTTCAGTTCTATCATTTTCACAAGAAATTCTACTTACTTTTCCATAAGGAGCCAGCGCTTGCGCAAGTCCTTCTGCTAATGTCTTGGGAGCGTGTGGGGCGAGCTCGCACTTAGTGATGACCGCGAACAGCGGCCTCTCAAGAGCCGCTACTAGAGACAAGTGTTGCTCCGTTATGTCAGTTATGCCTGCTGTTGCTGATATCTGTGAGATAAGACGGTTGAACTTTAATGCGAAGATGAGCTTTCTGTGAAGAAAAACATTGTGAGGACACCACGGTAGTAGGTTATTTGTGTGTGTGTTTGACGGCGGGTGTAGTAATCAATGGTTGTGTGAGAATGTGTGGGTTTGTGAATGTGTGTGCGTGTGTGTGTGTGTGTGTTTTCAAGTCAAAGTCAAAACCATTTATTCAGTTAAGGCCCTAGAAGGGCACTTATGAAGGTCGAATTACAGAAGTTACCACCGGTTCGGAAGTGAGCCTTCAACTGAGAAGAACCGGCAAGAAACTCAGCAAGGTTACATTTCTGTAAATATTTTTATATCTGACTATATTGTTTTTTCAAATGTTCAACAATTTTATTCTTAAAGTAATACAAAAATACATAAAAAATTATAACCCGCATTAGTTACCTTGTAGTTTGACGGTGGGTGTAGTATTCAATGGCTGTGAGTGTGTGTGTGTGTGTGTGTTGTGTATGTATGTGTGTGTGTGTGTGTGTGTGTGTGTGTGTGTATGTGTGAGTGTGTGTTACTCACAACGATCATGGCGTAGTGCGGCGAGTACCCGGTGAGGCCGTGCAGCGTGGTGCGCTGGTACTTGCTGTGGCCGGCCAGGTCCAGGAACGACACCAGCTTGGAGCTGCGCTCGCCGATCCGCTCGGCTGTCATCAGCTCGGAACACCCGTAGTTCACTACATTACCCTGGGGCACATTGTACATGGGTGTCATTCAATACAACCTTAGAGAGATCCCCCCCAACGGGATGACGGAGAAATACTGTACATAATTAATATATAACACTACTAGCTGTCCCCCGCGGTTTCACCCGCGTTCCCGTGGTATCTTATCATTTCTCGGTAACGCGGTATCATTTATTTATTCCAGGATATGATCTGCCTGTGTGCCAAGTTTCATCAAAATCCTTTCAACCGTTCTTGGTGTAACTAATATACTGGGATTTGCTTTTGTTTCGAGTTGACTGTCACATCAAATCTGCGTCATTTTTATTGAAAAAATGAAAAATGAATTTATTTCAGCAAAATACACACCAAACAAAAGATTAGGCATAACATTTACAGATTACACAGAAAAATTAAAGATGCATAATGCTGGAGGTTTTTTCTAGCAAAATGTGCTAATGACTTTCACTCTAGGCAAAGCCTGTAACGCGAAAGCCAATGGGAAACTTGCCCTGATAGAAGAAACCTCGGTTATAAAAAATCCTTACAAAAAATACATTATTAATTACAAGCTTTAGTATGTAAGCATTTTTCAGTTTCGAATCGGTTCAGCAGTTCTAAAGATTACCCCACACAATCAAACAACTGTGACTTTTTGGCGGAAATTTGCGAAGTGACGTTGCGTTTACGTTTTATTTTAATTTGGTTCGTGTATTTTGAGTTTTATTGAATAATATTGGCGGTTTTATGTCCAATAAAAATCTATCAAGTGCACAAGTTCCTTTGTTACTCTTTGACGCAACGGATTTAGATGTAACTTGGCTTACACGTAGATTATAACCTGAAATAAAACACAGGATAATTTATCCCGGGAATAAGCAAGTCCTAAATAAAAATTATGTAATATTGTCAATATTATTATTTTATTATATTTTTGATATTGTGTTTTTTTTATATATTATTATGTGATTTATTTTTATTATATTGTATGACCACTATTATAAGATTAATTGTAATAATGTAATTGTATTTTGAATTTAATGTTGTGAATGTTAATTTATTGCGAAATTAATATTATTATTAGGCCTAACTCTAAATTGCAAACACCCCTACAGGGTACATGTAATCAATATTTAATATAATATAATTAGGTTTATATTCTAATATCAATTAATATTTATGTTGCTTGTGTTTTTATTAGTTTTGGCAAATGAATGTATAATAGTTATTCTGTAATTTTGTTATAAATGGAGCGAGCAACACAGAAAAAGTAATAGAGATGACGGGTAGGGATAAAAGGAGGGATCGATAAAAAGAAAAGGCAGCGGTTGATTGGGACAGTCGTATTTCATTTGTGTAGCTGATAAGCATTGCTGGATATAATATAGATTGTTCAAGTTCATGTGTCTTCTTATTGAGCTGATTCCAATACCACTACACTTCACTTATTATCTTGGTATTTTTTTGTTTTAGTTAACTATGTAGGTAACTAATGCGGGTTATAATTTTTTATGTATTTTTGTATTAGTTTAAGAATAAAATTGTTAAACATTTGAAAAAAAAAGCCAATATAGTCAGATGGTCCAAAAATATTTAAAAAATGTAACCTTGCTGAGCTTGTCTGACTTTTGAACCGGTGGTAACTTCTGTAATTCGACCTTCATAAGTGCCCTTCTAGGGCCTAAACTGCATAAATAGTTTTGACTTTGACTACATAAGTACTAATATCGCCAACAATATGTTAACATGAATAAATATGTGTATAGTTAGATGTTTGCATACCTGAGCATCGAACCCCAGTATCTCATGGCTGAGTGACGAAGTTCTGCCACTCTTCACCTCGTGCAAGTGTCGGAACATGTTCAAACGAGCGCTTCCTCGACCGTTGTCGAGCTCACCTGAAACAAGTATTCGAGAATAATACTCAACTTATATCACTAGCTGTTGCCCGCGGTTTCACCCGCGTTCCCGAAGGATCTTATTTTATCCCGGGATAAAAAATATAGCCTATGACACTCACAAATAACGTGGCTTTCTATAGGTAAAATAATTATCTAAATCGGTTCAGTAGATCCAGAGATTACCCCATACCTACAACTTCAAACTTTACTTCTATATAACTTACTTTTTTTACTTTTTGGATAAGCTTGTGTTCGACCACCATCTCACCATGGTAAGTGATGATGTGGCCGGGTGGTAATCACAAAATGCCTAGTTGGGAACTGGCTCTCAAGTGCAGCTGTCGGAACACACCGATAGATGCTTGGCGACATATTTTCAACTTGAGAGTGGTAGCCAGCCAGTCGAGTACTACAAAGTACCCTACCACCGTGCTATGGTTTAATCACGATGTTTTCCTTTACCGAAAGCTCAAGCTCATTGTAGAATTCGAACCCACGACCTTCGCCGCGGTATCCGACGTCACTAAATGGGGAAACTATCCTTAAATCCTGGAGTTTTCAATACACGTTTATAATACCCAATAAAAATCGCCTAATACGCTTAAACTATGGAATGACTAGCTGTCCCCCGCGATTTCACCCTATATGTTATGGATAAGAAGTAGCCTATATGCTATTCCAGACTATAATCTATCTCCATGCCAAATTTCATCCAGATCCGTTTAGCCGTTCTGGCGTAAATGAGTAACAAACATACATCCATCCAAACTTTCATATTTATAATATTAGTAGGATATAGTAAGATAATCAAAGTCAAAACCCATTTATTTAGTTTAGGCCCTAGAAGGGCACTTATGAAGGTCGAATTACAGAATTACCACCCTAATAAAGAAGGTACCAGATGATCCAACTTAAATTCGGCTTTGTTTTTAAACTAAAAGAGCGGGTTAGACCTACCTTGTGTCAATACCCCTATAAGAGTAGATTTTCCGGCTTCGTTAGCGCCCATTACGGCTATTCTAAGTTCCACGCTTTGTTGTGGATCGGCCAACTGTTAAGGCAAAAGGATTTTTATTGCAATCAATTTAAGAGTCATATTACTATATTAAAATAAAGGAAAAAATAATCCGTCTGTATCTCATCAATGGTTGTATATTTCAGCAATGTGATTGTATTGCGCTATGAGACAGTTGTTGTACAACATTGTGGAGATGATATTTTACAAAATGATAATGGCGGATGTAAACTAAATTCTAATCCGTCTGTATCTCATCAATCGTTGTATATTTCAGCAATGTGATTGTATTGCGCTATGAGACAGTTGTTGTACAACATTGTGGAGATGATATTTTAACAAAATAAAAATGGCGGATGTAAACTAAATTCTAATCCAACTGTATCTCATCAATCGTTGTATATTTCAGCAATGTGATTGTATTGCGTTATGAGACAGTTGTTGTACAACATTGTGGAGATGATATTTTAACAAAATAAAAATGGCGGATGTAAACTAAATTCTAATCCAACTGTATCTCATCAATCTTTGTATATTTCAGCAATGTGATTGTATTGCGCTGTGAGACAGTTGTTGTACAACATTGTGGAGATGATATTTTAACAAAATAAAAATGGCGGATGTAAACTAAATTCTAATCCGTCTGTATCTCATCAATCGTTGTATATTTCAGCAATGTGATTGTATTGCGTTATGAGACAGTTGTTGTACAACATTGTGGAGATGATATTTTAACAAAATAAAAATGGCGGATGTAAACTAAATTCTAATCCAACTGTATCTCATCAATCTTTGTATATTTCAGCAATGTGATTGTATTGCGCTTTGAGACAGTTGTTGTACAACATTGTGGAGATGATATTTTTGACCGAGCGAGCCCGAAGCGTCTCCATTTCAGCTCGAAGTGACCTTGAGTCTCCTAGCGGCATAGTTGACGTCATTGAAAAGATACTTAAGCTATATGTTACCTGTCTGACGTAGACCTCGGCGACGGCCCGATGCGGCGCGACGCGTCGTGCACAGACTCGTGCTAGCGCGGCGTGCAATGCGCGCGCCATGCGAGCGAGCGCGTGCAGCGAGGCGCGCAGTGCACGTGCACGGAGCCCCACCAGCGCGCCGCAGTCACGCACGCCCAGCACGTACACTGCACCGCCGCCACCGGACCGCAGGCGCCACTTCATCTACACCATAATACCCACACTCTAGACCAGGCAAACTCAAAGGCGAAGGTCGTGGCCCAAACACGGTGGTAGGGTACTTTGTAGTACTCGACTGGCTGGATACCACACTCAAGTTGAACTGTCGACAAGCACCTGTTGATGTGTTCCTACAGCTGCACTTGAGAGCCAGTTTTTTTTAAAATTCTCGTTAAGCATGTGTTTGACCACAATCTCACCATGGTAAGTGATGATGTGGCGGAAGGTGGTAAGCACACAAAGCCTAAATGGGAACTGGCTCTCAAGTGCAGCTGTCGCAACACACCGATAGGTTTGGCAACAGATTTTCAACTTGTGTGTGGTAGCCAGCCAGTCGAGTACTACAGAGTACCCTACTACCGTGCTATGGTTTAATCACGATGTCTTCCTTCACCGAAAGCTCAAGCTCATTGTAGGATTCGAACCCACGGGTTATAATTTTTTATGTATTTTTGTATTAGTTTAAGAATAAAATTGTTAAACATTTGAAAAAAAAAAGCCAATATAGTCAGATGGTCCAAAAATATTTAAAAAATGTAACCTTGCTGAGTTTCTTGCCGGTTCTTCTCAGTTGAAGGCTGACTTCCGAACCGGTGGTAACTTCTGTAATTCGACCTTCATAAGTGCCCTTCTAGGGCCTAAACTGAATAAATGGTTTTGACTTTGACTTTGACGGCCTTCGCCAGTTGCTTTAAGGCACTGTAAGGTGTACAACACATTGGCAATCTTGGTATTGCTAATGTCTATAGGCGACGGTCACTTACCACCAGGTGACCTGTCTTTCTTATCACTTGTGGTATAAAAAAAATAGATTACCTGAGTTACAAGATGCTGAAACCTCCTCTCACATAAAGACACTAATTGCAATTTGTACTCCACATTTCCGAACCTTGGCTCCGGCGGTAGACTACCGTATATTTCATCCCCTGAATCATCTGGTTCTGACGTACTAAAACAATAAAAAGGCGAAAATTTAAAATGGCGTCACAACTCTTTTCTAATCCAACTGTATCTCATCAACCGTTGTATATTTCAGCAATGTGATTGTATTGCGCTATGAGACAGTTGTTGTACAACATTGTGGAGATGATATTTTAACAAAATAAAAATGGCGGATGTAACCTAAATTCTAATCCAACTGTATCTCATCAATCGTTGTATATTTCAACAATGTGATTGTATTGCGCTATGAGACAGTTGTTGTACAACATTGTGGAGATGATATTTAAACAAAATAAAAATGGCGGATGTAACCTAAATTCTAATCCAACTGTATCTCACCAATCGTTGTATATTTCAACAATGTGATTGTATTGCGCTATGAGACAGTTGTTGTACAACATTGTGGAGATGATATTTTAACAAAATAAAAATGGCGGATGTAACCTAAATTCTAATCCAACTGTATCTCATCAATCGTTGTATATTTCAACAATGTGATTGTATTGCGCTATGAGACAGTTGTTGTACAACATTGTGGAGATGATATTTTAACAAAATAAAAATGGCGGATGTAACCTAAATTCTAATCCAACTGTATCTCATCAATCATTGTATATTTCAACAATGTGATTGTATTGCGCTATGAGACAGTTGTTGTACAACATTGTGGAGATGATATTTTAACAAAATAAAAATGGCGGATGTAACCTAAATTCTAATCCAACTGTATCTCATCAATCATTGTATATTTCAACAATGTGATTGTATTGCGCTATGAGACAGTTGTTGTACAACATTGTGGAGATGATATTTTAACAAAATAAAAATGGCGGATGTAACCTAAATTCTAATCCAACTGTATCTCATCAATCGTTGTATATTTCAACAATGTGATTGTATTGCGCTATGAGACAGTTGTTGTACAACATTGTGGAGATGATATTTAAACAAAATAAAAATGGCGGATGTAACCTAAATTCTAATCCAACTGTATCTCATCAATCGTTGTATATTTCAACAATGTGATTGTATTGCGCTATGAGACAGTTGTTGTACAACATTGTGGAGATGATATTTCGAACCAAAAAAACTCACGAATCATCAACATAGTCTTCAAAATCATCAGAACTGTAGAACATATCATTATCCAGGTCTTCCGTATTAAAATCACCGGCTAAATACATATCATCTTTCAGGCTGACTTTCTCCAATCTATCAATAACATTGTATCTGGTCCTGTCATAATCAATTCCTCTAAAATCTTCATTTTTGTTCACTTTCTTATCGTCAATTTTTAAGTCGTTTACATTTTTGCCGATGTTTTCGTCACAGTTTTTAGGAATTGTATATTGATTGTTCCATGTTACTCTATCTGTATCTTGGCTCCATGCAGTAGACGGGGCAGAATCCTTCGCTGGTGATATTCTATTCTTTTTCCTACGCGTCTTACGGTTAGAATTGCGACGTTTGGGTTTTTTGTCGCTGTCGGTTCTTGAATCTGGAAATTAGATGTCCATTTTATATAGGTCTTTTGATTTATTAGATGAAGCAATGCTTGTTTGCGCTGCCATACCGTTTATCAGATTGCGCTGAAACTTTGGTGTATGGCCGCAAAAGTTATGGGCAGAAAAAGTGGCATTTCAACGAATACCGTGTTTAGGTACAGCTAGAAATTTATACATAAACTGTTTGCTATTGGAAAATTTGGGACTTACAATAGAATATAGGTTTTGTAGTCAAATTTATTTGTAACTAGCTGTTTCCCCGCGGTTTCACCCGCGTTCCCGAGGGATCTTAGCCTATGTGCTATTCCAGACTATAATGTATCTCTATGCCAAATTTCATCCAGATCCATTCAGCCGTTTTGGCGTAAATGAGTAAAAAACATCCATCCATCCAAACTTTCACATTTATAATATTAGGTAGTAGGATTAGTGAGATTTTTGTTGGACCACAAAACCGGGAACTAAATGATTAAACCCACTGAGGACGAGTGCTACTTAACTGCATTATTTAACTTATAACGTACCTTCATCCCTTTTATTGACTTCAAAAAAGTTATCTATATAACTGACATCTTTCACCAGCAACTCCGTACTGAGATCTGGTTCACATAGAAATGATGATTCCTCCGGTAGCGTCTCGTTCTTTCCCGTCGAACGACGACCTCTCCTTCTACCTGTTTGGGGGAAAGGAATTTCATCATTTAAAGGATGATAGCTGTGGTAGTGACGTCGGATACCGCGGCGAAGGTCGTGCTTTCGGTGAAGGAAAACATCGTTAGGAAAAGCACGGTGGTAGGGTACTTTGTAGTATTCGACTGGCTGACGACCACCTTCAAGTTGAAAATCTGTCGCCAAGCACCTATCGGTGTGTTCCGATAGCTGCGCTTGAGAGCCAGTTCCCATCTAGGCTTTGTGTGCTTCGGCCACATCATCAATTACCATGGTGAGATTGTGGTCAAACACAAGCTTATCCAGAATTGAAAAAGGTAAAAAAAAAACTGTGTAGAAATAAATGCCTTGCCGAGTTTCTTGCCAGTCTTCTTAGTTTTCCGCATCGGTGGTAGAGTCAATTGTATGTAAGGTACATAGCTGCCTTACGAGGGCCTTAACTGAATAAATGTATTTTGAGTTTGAGATGCCAGAGGATTTTTAAGAGCCAAGAGATTCGAATTGCCGAAAGAAAGGGAGCTACGGCTTAATTGAAATGTCGTTTTATTTGACACCCGCGTTCCCGTGGGATCTTATCTTTTCCCGAGACAAAATATATCATATGACACTCACAAATAACGTGGCCTTATTGGTAAAAGAGTTTTCAAAATCGGTTCAGTAGATCCAGAGATTACCCCCTACAACCTCACAAACTTTACCTCTTTATAGATATTAGTATAGATTGACATATCAGCTCACACCGATAGTTACTTGGCATGATATTCGGAATGCAAATCAACCAAAGACCTAAGTCCACTCACTACAAACATAGTCATCGCCAAGGGGGGGCAGGGAGAGGCAGCTGCCCCCCCTAGAGATTCAAAAAACGTTTCCAAATGCAAAGCAAGCAGTCCTAAATCCATTTGTACTTTTACCATTCCATATATCTTGCCCGTCCTTAGACCATCGGCTGGCGTCGCTCCTTTTACTGGGTGATAGATTTTAACTAGTAGAATACTTGCACCTACCTTTTGGAGCGTCAGTTTTCTTCTTCACATTGTCCTGTTCTGTTTTATGTCTCTTTTTAATGTTGTGCTTGTTCTGATTACCCTCTGAAGGGTCGAAGAGACCGAAGAACGAATCCATTTCGCTGTGGAAGAGGATTTCTAGTAAGTCGATATCGCACTTCCTGAACTGATGATCTTATTTACTATTAACGGGTTTTCGTTTAGTGAAACGTCGCATCGTTGGGAAATCCGTAAGTCCAATAATGATTATTTTTAGCAAAGGTATGTCCGTATAGTCTTTGAATCAAAATCGACATTTGATGAAAAACAGCGAATACCTAAGAAATACCCTAATTTTTCAATGTCGCTTACGCAACATAACGCCGCTTTCGATAATCAGGGACCTAATTTGCTGCTACGTTTACGCCCCCTACAATACAGCATTTTTCTATGTTGGTAGTCTAGTAAGTGACTACTGTCACCCATGGACATTAGCCATACCACAGGAATTGGCAATGTGTTGTACACCTTTTTACAATGCCTTAAAGGCTACTAGTCTTTAAGTGCAACTGTCGGAACATACCGCTATCTTGGCGACTGTTTCTTTTTTAATTTTTTTTTTTTAAATTCTGGATAGGCTTGTGTTTGACCACACTCTCACCATGGTAAGTGATGATGTGGCCGAAGATGGTAAGCACACAAAGCCTAGATGGGAACTGGCTCTCAAGTGCAGCTGTGGGAACACACCAATAGGTGTTTGGCGACAGATTTTCAACTTGAGGGTAGCCAGCCAGTCGGGTACTACAAAGTACTACCCTACCACCGTGCTATGGTTTCCTCACGATGTTTTCCTTCACCGAAAGCTCCAGCTCATTGTAGGATTCGAACCCACGACCTTCGCCGCGGTATTCGACGTCACTTACCACTGAGCTATCATCGCCTTAAAACAAGTTAGCTCATTTTAGGATTCAAGAATGACCTTTGCCGCGGTATATGATGTTACCTAAGCTATCATCGCCTTCAGCCAGGAGAAATGGACGAATCTTTGAAAAACGTGTAAGTAGTTTTGTAGTTCCTCAGAATCTTTTCCCATATTATTTATTTATTTATTTTATTTATTTATTTATGTACACACAATAAAAGAATAGAAAGAAACACAGAACAGATACAAGAGTACAAAGGGACAGCTTATTTCTAGTAGAAATTTCTTCCAGCAGCCCTGCGACTGGAAAGTTTGAAGTAGAAGAGAATGTAAACACAGTGTGTGACAAATAAAAGAAATGCAAAAGAACAAATATAATATCTTAAATCTACTTAATATATATATATATAAAAATATACTACTTGAATAAGATAAAATAACAATACACTGCATAAACTGTATACACAAATACATAAGTATATAAAATTATATTATTCTATTTCGCCTCCCCAATTTCCGCTGGTAATGCCAGGTTAAAAATAATTTCATCATCACGCCATACAGCGAAATGTTTGTTATGATGCCAACATTTTACTGTTTATAAGTCTAAAATTAGTACCTATATAGATACAGTCGAATAACATTTCATCGTTAAGGTCAATGACTTGTTGTTTGCAGATATCGTAGCTTTATCGTATTATTTGTCATTTACTATCTTTTTTTTTTTTATGTCACAAGTGACAACGAGGCAGGCGGGTCACCTGATGGTAAGTGACAACCGTCGCCTATAGACATTGGCAAAACCAGGGGATTGCTAATGTGTTGTACACCTTATTAAGGCGAACTGGCTCTCAAGTGCAATTGCCGGAACACACCAACAGGTGCTTGGCGACAGATTTTCAATTTGAGGGTGGTAGCCAGCCAGTCGAGTACTACAAAGTACCCTACCACCGTGCTGTGGTTTCCTCACGATGTTTTCCTTCACCGAAAGCTCAAGCTCATTGTAAGGATTCGAACCCACGACCTTCGCCGCGGTATCCGACGTCACTTACCACTGAGCTATCTCTATATCATCATAATATTAATACGTGAAGAAAAAACTTTGCACCCCTTTTAACGAAAATTACGCGGAAGGAGGAGTATGAAATTTGGTACAGTTAAAGTTTATATGGAGAAGGAGTGCAGAAAGTTAATCCCACTAATATTATATATGAGAAAGTTTGGATCCATGGATAGATGTATGTTTGTTACTCATTTACGCCAGAACGGCTGAACGGATCTGGATGAAATTTGGCATGGAGATAGATTATAGTCTGGAATAGCACATAGGCTACATTTTATCCCGGGAAAAGATAAGATCCTTGGGAACGCGGGTGAAACCGCGGGGAACAGCTAGTATTATAAATGTGAAAGTTTGGATGGATGTTTGTTACTCTTTCACGCAAAACCGGCGGAACGGATTTTGATGAAACTTGATACACAAGTAGATCATATTCTGTAATAAAACATAGGATGTTTCTTATCCCGGGAAAATTAATAAAAATATCATTACACACTACACTACCATGCGTTTGACTCACACATATCCTCCTCTTTTTGTCAACCGATAAACTTTTTTTTATTGACAGTTATTGAAGAGACTTTTTTCCCAAACACTTTTTGGTGGAATTTCGATCAGAGGGTGAGCATCAGACTAATAAAATCTACTTCATACTGGTACATATACCTGATCACTTATTTTAAAACAAATCCCACCGCCGCGTCTGTCTGTTCGTGATAAACTCCAAAACTACTAAACGTATATTCATACGATTTTCGCCAATGGATAGAGTAATTCACGAGGAAGGTTTTGGTGTATAATTCATTAAGGTTTCGTGTATATTGGCTGAAATATGATGATTGTTGAAGATGTCGGAACAAATCATGCCGACTAGGAGCTCTGGCGTACGCCGCGTAAACGAATAGAGTTATCCTGATACGACGAAACGATAGAAATAAAATGTTAGTCGCATCTATAATTTGTCTTGATAATGTGACAATTACCCAGATTATTTTGCATGGTGGTAGGGTACTTTGTAGTACTCGACTGGCTGGCTACCACACACAAGTTGAAAATCACCTGTTGGTGTGTTCCGGCAATTAATTGCACTTGAGAGCCAGTTCGCCTTTAAGGCATTGTAATAAGGTGTACAACACATTAGCAATCCCCTGGTATTGCCAATGTCTATAGGCGACGGTTGTCACTTACCATCAGGTGACCCGCCTGCCTCGTTGTCACTTGTGACATAAAAAAAAAAATATATATATTAAAATTCCGGGACATTTATACTAGTTTTCCGCCCTGCGGTTTCACCCGCGTTCTCGAGGGATCTTATCTTTTTGATCTACCTGAGTGCCATGATTCATTAAAATCCACTCAGTCGTTTTTGCATGAATGAGTAACAAACATCCATCCATCCATCCAAACTTTCACATTTATAATATTAGTGGGATAAAGTTAAATAAAGGAAACCTAAATATATGAGGCATTACCGAATCAGTTAACAAAATTATGAATGGTTTGTTTTTGTTTTGAAATATTGAACACAATCTGAATAAAGACCTTGCAAAGAGCAGCACAAAAAAACTGTTATAAAATTAAATAATATGACTAAACAAAAGTTACATGAATGACATTGCCAAAAATACATAATCATAGCATCTAGAATTTTGGCAAGCCGAAACTTACACTGTTTATCTTATAATAAGCCACAGTATATCTTTGTTGTGTCATAATATTATTTTATAATTACCATTTAAATCCCATTTCTAATTTAATTATTGAAAATTATTACAAAATGAATGAACATTTGATGAAATCCTCTAAATAAAATCTCCTCTTTTATAGAAAACCATTTAAAAAAGTTTTTTTTTTGGCTTGGTATACTTTTATGGACTTTTAAGCCAACTGGCAAGAGAGTAGCTTGGATACCAGAGAATTTCTGTGGCTTTATAATAATACTGGGTGTTTCAGTCCATAAATAAAAACATAATTAAAAAAAAGAAGTTGATATAAAAAAAAAATTTGGTACCTATGACACATAATACATATACCTTACAATAATATGGGTAAACTAAAAGAACAAGGGGTAAAAGTAATAAAATACCTATAGCAACTTTATTTTCATATTAATTACTGAAGCTTGACTTGGTTAGTAACTAGCTAACTTTTAATTTATTTCTTTGAATTTAATACACATCTCATCATATATTTATATACTAAGATAACTGTTTATTGCATGGAATTGGTTAAAAATGTTTCGATCTGTTCAATAAACTGTGAAAGTGTGTTTGTTCTTCACATATTGGACATATGAAACACAGTAAATAACAGTGAAAGGTAATTACAAAACTTCTATGCAGTTTTGCAAGTTTGTAGTAATTTGCTAGATAAGGCGCGAAAATTTCATCAGTTTTAAATAAATACTCATGTCACAAAACAAGTTTAAAAAATAATGATTTACTTTTTATATTAAAAGCTATGCAAGGGTACTCACTGTAACAGCTGTTGTTTTTTTCAAGGTCGCACAATAATATTGTTTTATGTTGTTGCCAACGCAAAGTCCAAGTGAATTGTGAGTCAACAAACGTAACAAAAAAGGAACACAGCCAAATTATATACGATGACGCAAAATCTTGTAATATCATGCAACTGAACAAACAAATTTGTACTACGAAGAGTCACTGTAGCATAGTAACATCGTACCATGAAATAAATTGAGCCGTACGTAACGGGGAAAAGAAAGTGTTTAAGTTCTGATTCAGTAATTTCGTAACAGTTATTAGAAATTTCATCACATTTTATAGCTATTTCATTTTGATTTCACAAAATATTTTGTCAATTTTGTTCGGCTGAGTGACGGTCGGTGTTTAGTGTTACTATACGAGTAAATAATTAAACGATTAGTGCTACCACAACAATAAAAATATCCGCTTATAGGTTGCGGTCTTGTTGCGGTAAAAAAAAATCTTGAGTTTTCGGTGAAGGAAATCATCGTGAGGAAACCATAGTACGGTGGTAGGGTATTTTATACTAATCTACTAGTTTTTCAATGTTTGTTATATTTGATACAAGTTTTTTGCCCCGCAGTTTCACCCGCGTTCCCCAGGTATGTTATCTTTTCCCTTATATAAAAAGTATCCTATGTCCATCTATCTCTATACCAAATTTCATCTAAATCGGATTAGCGGTTTAAGCGCAAAGAGGTAATAGACACACTTTCGCATTTATAATATTAGTATGGAAATATGGATATTGGCGGTATTTTGTTCAATAAAGATCTATTATTATATTGTGTCAAGTGAAGTCAAATGAAATGAAAGCGTGTATCATAACGTGGTTGTCCCAAAAAGTCCGTGAAAAGTTTTGGTGGAACGGCCAATTAAACAAAATTCTGACCTGACTGGACTTTACCATGAATACTTGTCTTAAGACTAGGCAGTATGGTAAATAAACTGCCTGCCCTAAAGAAGCGAAAAAAAAAACAAAAAAAACTGTCATTAGACTTTTTGGCGGGAACTTGCGAAGTGAAGTTGTCTGTCACGTCACGTACGTAATTTACTCGGAACAATAATTTACATACTATATATATTACATACTCTTTGTAATTTATTACATACTCTTTGACGTACGTTGCTTGCGACCTCGGAACAGAGCTTGCATAGGTACTAGGTAGTATTTATATTCTCTCTCTCTGGCATAGAGGAGAACATATCAGTCATCTGTGGAGTAATATAACGCTAGCTACATATCAGTAATCTGTGAATATAACGAGAGCTTGCGACCACTTGCGACTGCATTTTCTTTCGATTCGTATATTTTGAGTTTTATTGAATAATATCGATCGGTGTTTTTTTTTTCCAGTGAAGTGAAATGAAAGCAATTTTCAGATTGTACCAGTTAAATTAATTAAGTACCTAATATTTCGCAAGAACTTATTTTAGAACAAAATAAATTAAAATAGGAGAAACAAAAACAAATAAAACTGAATTTTATGACTGACTAAAAACTTGATTTTCCAATGCTGGAAAAATAGACGGCAAATGAAATCATGTCTATTCAAGTGGAGAATAATTTAAAAAATACAGAAAACAATGAGATATTCGAGCAAAAAGCTCACTACATACCGTGTAAAATTGAAGAAGATGGAGTAGCTAATGTGAACAAATATTTCGAACCTTACATTGTGAAGAAAGATGAAGGTTATTACAATAAGAACAATTTCAATTATCCAGTCGTAAATGTAATAAAGTTCTATAAAATATTTGAGGTTAGGCTAGACCAACTATAAACATGCCGGCCGGCATCGCACCGTTCTTTCAGTTTAGTGATGAAAAACATCGTGGGAAACCATAGCTTTGTTGTAGAGAGTCAGTGACCATTATGATCTAGTGATTTTTATGAAAAAGTCAATTATATTTCACTGAACCCAAAGATACAGGCTCTGCCTAGTTTATGGGCATTGCCTACAATAAACATTCTATTCTACGCACCTGCTGGTGTATAAAATTTGTCTATCAATTGTCCTATCCTCTGCCACATCGCTCAGTGGTTATTAACATTACAGAGTTA
The DNA here is from genome assembly GCA_951361185.1 of Ochropacha duplaris. Taxonomy (NCBI): domain Eukaryota; kingdom Metazoa; phylum Arthropoda; class Insecta; order Lepidoptera; family Drepanidae; genus Ochropacha; species Ochropacha duplaris. The sequence continues at coordinate 5,059,231 of OX592720.1, read as the reverse complement.
TCAGCATCATTTCGGGGTTACCCACTCAACGGCACCAACATGAGCCTACCGGAAGGTTACCGGGCAGTTGTAGTTACAGAAGCTAAGAGGCCATTAGCTGAAGATGCTGAGAGGAAGTTCCAGGTGAGGATTTTTATGATTTGGGGTACATCTGAAGTGATTTAGATGTAGGTTTTGGTATCTGCTTACTGTCATGTAGGCAGGGCCGTATTTAGGAGTGTTGAGGCCCTAGGCTAACAAGAGTGGAGGCCCCTAATAATTTTGCGAATGGAATTAATAAATACATATTTTTCATGCAACCTTATATAGCGTAAGGAACCTTCATTCTATCCAACCGCATGACCAACAACACTTCTAGAACTTTATGAATACAGAGTGGTGACGACGTAACGACATTAAATTAAAACACGGTCACTACTAGTCAATCAAAATACTTTGTGATAATTAAATCTGGTATTACATCAACAGACAAAAAGCGAAATTTTCAAACAAACTTATTCCGAAAATAAGGCACTACTGGCACAGTTTTAGGCAAAGACCGGCCGCCGCGGTTCCTTTGTAGGTGTATTGTTTCATTCATGCAAGTAGGCATCGACGCCCGCGCAGCGCGCTAATAATGATTTTAACGCTATGGTTATAAGGTCTAAATTTCATCAACCGACGATTTCTGAGCCGCACATTTTATTTGGTTGTGTTTTAAGCATGTAGGTAAATCTGAATTTTGTTCCGTCTAGCTACTCTAGCTAGGTGAATGACATCGTTGCGTAATCGTTATGAATTCACAGCATGTGTTAAAATGATTAAAGTGAAAATAATTTCCTGTGGCTATACCGTTCAATGTAATTTGATGAAACTTGGTGTACGAACTACTAACGCGGTACCCAATATGTGGTTTAAATTAATGTCGTTACGTCGTCACCACCCTGTATGTAGTGTGTCTAGAATGAATCTTGTAAACACCACATTACGCCACCAAGCAAGTCTTTCGATGCCCCGTGAGCGCAGTCTTTGCTCTGGCGTGGCACAGTACACTTGTTGTCATAGTAAATTTGTGCAAATGAATTAATTATTATTATCCTGACCTCTATCCGACAAATATATAGAATTTATGTGGGGTGCCCTCTCTTGTGGAGGCCCTGGGTTGCCCTCCCTTAAATCCGGCCCTGTATGTAGGCTGTATTATTTGCCTCACAGGTTGTAGGTGGTTTCAAAGACTTCACATATTGGAATTGGGATAAGAAACCTTCGAAGAATGACAACATGGTGAAAGCTTTGGACTGGATTGACATTGCAGAGGCAGTGAGTATTGAAATGTACTTTCGATCATTATTCTTTATAATCTAATTGCTAGATGAGGTCCTAGGAGACTACTTATTTATCAGCTTTTAATTGAGAGGAGATGGCAAGAATTTTGGGGATTATATTCCTTGCTTATTTGAGAATCCAATTTGTCTCATAGTAAAAATTTGTAAATTACAAACCTTATAAGATTTAAAAGAATGGCAGAGAAATCTCTAACACTCTCTTTAAAATAACTTCTCGTTTTTCAGATACATGGGGACTGATTAAAACTTATTGATAAGTACACTTTTTATATTGAAATCATGTTTAATTTTCTGAATGAGTTATTGAAAATAGTCATTGAAAACTGTGAGTGGATGTACTTTTCAATAAAACAGTATAAACAATAAAATATTTATTTTAAACAAAACATGTGATGTGTGGAACTTAATTAGTTAAAACACAGAACAAGTAAAAAAGTTATAAGGAGCGTACGTAAACAATAGTCTCCAATGAAGTGAAGCAACGTCTCAAGTTGTGTGTGCGTGACCTGCACGTACGTTATCCCACGTGACTTGCGTCGCAAAGGAACGCGATCGGCTTCCTTTACTGTGATTCATTGCGCACAGTGCAAATACAAGTGCGCATGGTTCTGTCTACCTCTTTTATTATATTTAAGCCCTAAAACTTAAATTTACTAGCTGCAAACAACCCTAAGTTTTGTAGAGCAGTGTTTGTTTTTTCAAATAGAATATATTATGCGAAGGTAATTGTAGATGGCGCTATCGAGGTGCAATAGAAATATGACTAATGGGGCGCCGCCATTTTGACTTCTCATTGTTACCAATCGCGCCATTTTATGTTTTAAAACTGGTCCATTTAGTGGAAGAAACTGTTGTCTGCCTGTTTTTTGGCTTGGCACAGACTTCAAGCAGATCAGTAAGTAAAACGGGCGTTTAATATTAAATTTGTTATTTTAGCGTCTGTTATAAAAAAATATGTCCTTGTTTATGGTTCAAAATGAATAAAACTCATAATTCAAGGAATATGTGTGGAATTATTGCATAACAAATAGTTGCTTCGGAGTATGAGATAAGACTCAGGATATTGTCTTTCTCTTTGACTAAGCTGTAAGTAAGAGTTAGGGAATACGGGAACTCTTCTTTCTACTAGCAATTTCATCTCTCAACTTGTGAATCATATCAATTCTTCTAAAATGTTCTCTTTTACTTATCATAATAGTTCTAGTGAAACAATCCCTAATTTTTCTCTTAAACTTTTTCGGCTTATCGATTTCCATACGCGGGTGTATCCCAAAGTCCACTCTGTCTTCTAAATCTTTGAAGTCCTCAATCTTCTCTCTACTCATCTTGTTGTAGATCTTCAAAAACTGCCAGAACTCTATATTGCCCCCTTTGATATTATGTTCGTAGAACTCAATCAATTCTTTTTCACATTTGTGTTTCCCCTCTATAGGTTTTGGCTTCGCGAACCGATGTTTGTTATTAACTCTCACAATTTTCTCTTTCGTCTTAACATTTTTAATTTTGTGTTTCCATACTTTTTTCTTGAATGGTTTTGGATTGACCTCGTGCCTTCTCCAATGTAACTTTAACGCGCTTAACGTCTGACATATTTTCTCACATTTCTCGCACGGAAACAGCATCTTGCACTTTTTCTTCTTCGCTATCTTGTAAAGATTCTTCAATCTATCCAAATACGTATCTCCTAACTTCTCATCTATATCTTTTTCGTCGAACTCTGGTAATATGTATCCTTCATCTACTTTCAAACTGTCTGTCTGTACTACCCATTCTTTACCTTTCCTAACCAATTTAGTTTTGCCAATAAGTTTATCTTTTTGCAATCTTTTTTTCTCATCTATCTTCATGCTGGCTCTTTTGTTTAAAACTCCTACACTAGGTATGATTTCCAGTTCTTTTATATTTTGGTCGTTAATATTATAAGAATATCTGGAACCATTTGTGTTTGTCATTTTATCATATATTTTCCCGTACGGTACTTTAATGTCTAGTTTGTGAACTAATTTCATATGCCTGGTTATAGTTAATTTTGTGACATATGTACATAAAGGGCATTTCTTCAGAGTTTTGTCATTGCAAATGTCGAAATGTTCCTTACAATGTTCAATTAAGTTGGAATTTGTTTCGAAGAGCTAAAAATACATTAAAATTTAGCTTCTTTAGCATTTTAACAGTAGTTTTTTTAAATTCTGTATAAGCTTGTGTTTGACCACAATCTCACCATGGTAAGTGATGATGTGGCCGGGTGGTAAACACCCAAAGCCTAGATGGGAACTGGCTCTCAAGTGCAGCTGTCGGAACACACCGATAGGTGCTTGGCGACAGATTTTCAACTTGAGGGTGGTAGCCAGCCAGTTGGGTACTATAAAGTACCCTACCACCGTGCAGTGGTTTCCTCACGATGTTTTCCTTCACCGAAAGCTCGAGCTCATTGTAGGATTCGTCACTACCACTGAGCTATCATCGCTTTAAAGTGTTATAAGCTTGTGTTTGACCGCAATCTCACCATGGTAAGTTAGAGTTAGCACACAAAGCCTAGAAGAAAACTGGCTCTCAAGTGCAGCTGCCGGATTACAAGTCATCGTGTCTGGGGACGGTACAACTGTACATGTTGTAAACTTTAATATATGCAGATCGCTTCGAGAACTTTGATAGCGCGATGTAGATAATTATAGCGCCATCTATCCACGAGTCGTGCTAACTATATGTGTTATAATACATTACCTTAAAACATATGTAGCATTGATGAGTGTTGAGCTTCAGTTTCCGATTTGTTTTTGTACTTTCTTTAGGATTCTCATCATAATCTTCATCATTGGTTGTATTATCATCATTGGAAGTGTCGTCTTCATTGTTTATACCATTTTGATCTTTTTCAATACTTTTATCGTTTATTGAATCTTTTTCATTGCCAGGTGTATCTTTATTTTCATTGTTTATACCATTTTGATGTTTTTCATTACTTGTAACATTTTCTTTGCTAGGTTTGTTATTATTAAAGTATCTTATAGCAACGTTTTCTGTAAGAAAGTTACTGTTTTATTGGCATTATCTTCCATATGTTTCATTGCACAACTTGAAAACTTAGATGATGACAAATTTCATCTAAATCGGTTCAGCGGTTTAAGCGTGAAGTTAACAGACAGACCCACTTTCGCATTTATAATATTAAGTATGGATTAAATGCTGTATTTTTGAGTTTATCTATTACAAACGAAGATACAAAAAATCTGTTTTTTTTTGTTTTATTCTGGATAAGCTTGTGTTTGACCACAATCTTACCATGGTAAGTGATGATGTGGCCGAAGGTGGTAAGCACACAAAGCCTAGATGGGAACTGGCTCTCAAGTGCAGCTGTCGGAACACACCGATAGGTGCTTGGCGACAGATTTTCAACTTGAGGGTGGTAGCCAGCCAGTCGGGTACTACAAAGTACCCTACCACCGTGCATATCTGTCTGTCTGTCTATCTTTTTAAACGACTTCAAAAAAAGGAGGAGTTTTTATAATATTGTGTAGATCTGTATATTTATAATAACATAGTTAACCCCCGCGGTTTCACCCGCGTCACGTTCCCGTAGGATCTTATCTTTCCCGATACAAAATATAGCCTATGTTCATCAGGGATAATGTAGCTTTCTAATGGTGAAATAATTTTTAAATCTTTTTTTCCGCCATAACACACATATATTATCAGTAAGACTATAATAAATAACTAGCTTTCCGCCACGCGGTTTCACCCGCGTTCCTGAGGGATTTTATATTTTCCCGGGATAAAAAGTATCCCATATGTTATTCCAGTATATGATCTACCTGTGTACCAAGTTTCATTAAAATCTATACAGTAGTTTTTGCGTGAACGAGTAACAAACATCTTCACATCCTCACACACATCCAAACATACTTTCGCATTTATAATATTAGTAGGATTATAAAATGTAATAGGTCTAAGTTGCTTTTTAAAAATAAGGCTAATTGCTGAGTTTATTGCTCTTCTCAGCAAAAGCAACCTTCCGAACCGAGCGTAAGAATTTAACATGAATCAAACTAATGAGTTTACTTTATAAATATATATTCGAGTAAGAGTTGAGTTTGAATCGGTTCAGTAGTTTCAGAGCATATTCAATGCAAACAAACAAACAATCAAATCTTTCCTCTTTATAATATTTGTATAAACATCTTCTATATATATAAAAGAAAGTCGTGTTAGTTACTCCACTTATAACTCACGAACGGCTGAACCGATTTAGCTGAAAATTGGCAGGGAGGTAGCTTAGAACCAGGAGAAGGACATAGGATTAAAAAATATGAAAAAATCACAAAAAAAAGAATAATTAAGAAAATTATTTTGTCATACATTTTGTATAGAACGACTTTTTGACATGTCTCGAGATCGGACTGACAGATGGTTTAGTTTCACAATAGGTGTCGCTGGAATCGGGTTCTAAGTTTTTTTTTTATAGGGCAGGACAACGTCTGCCGGGCCCACTAGTAATATATAGATGTAGTAAGATGAAAGTTCTCAGTTCAGTTTAGAATATTATTATTTTCATTACCTTTGGTGGTCCCATTGGTTGCAGCTCTCATTCTTTCATTATATTGCTGTCTCGTTTCCTCTAGCGCGATGGCTTTCTTGCGTTGTCTCACTTTAGTTAGTAATTTGTCTAAATATTGTTGGGCATATTTCTGTTCGCTTTTTATTATATTTTTTGAGGATTTTTCTGAAATTTTAATTAATATTTAATTATTACTAAATAAAATGAAATGGGGCTGGACAGGACTCACAAATGGAGTAAGCAAGTGACCCTATGGTACCCAAGGGGTGGGAAAAGAAAAAGGGGACGTCCAAAAACAAGATGGGAAGACGACATCCGCCTAACCTTGGGGTCATATTGGACCAGAGTTGCAGAGGACAGACCACAATGTAGAATGTTGGAGGAGGCCTATGCCAAAAGAACTGCGGGACATCTTATAGTTTAATTTTAACACTTCATGATATTTAAGGCGATGATAGCTCAGTGGTAAGTGACGTCGAATACCGCGGCGAAGGTCGTGGGTTCGAATCCTACAATGAGCTTGAGCTTTCGGTGAAGGAAAACATCGTGAGGAAACCATAGCACGGTGGTAGGGTACTTTGTAGTACCCGAATGGCTGGCTACCACCCTCAAGTTGAAAATCTGTCGCCAAACACCTATCGGTGTGTTCCGACAGCTGCACTTGAGAGCCAGTTCCCATCTAGGCTTTGTGTGCTTACCACCTTCGGCCACATCATCAATTACCATGGTGAGATTGTGGTCGAACACAAGCCTATCGAGAATAAAACAAAACATATTATACAATAATGTACCCAAAATTTCGGAAATAAACGGCTTTATTATTATTATAAATAAATACTGGAAAACGTTAGAATAGTTTTTGTGCCGAGAAGAAATCGCTTGGGAATGCGGGTGAAACCGCGGGGATAGCTTGCACCGTGTATTTTTTTTATTTTTATTCTGGATAGGCTTGTGTTTGACCACAATCTCACCATGGTAAGTGATGATGTGGCCGAAGATGGTAAGCACACATAGCCTAGATGGGAACTGGCTCTCAAGTGCAGCTGCCGGAACACACCAACAGGTGCTTGGCGACAGATTTTCAACTTGAGGGTGGTAGCCAGCCAGTCGAGTACCACATGGTACCCTACCAAATATCGCCATGCTGATACGTTTTGCGAGGAAACTGCCAGCTCTTCGGTCCCCAGTACTAAATCTTAAATAATATTAGAAAAATAAATTAACCACAAATAATTCCACAACCAACTCTCAAACTAAACCCCTACCTTTCTTCTTGATCAACGTTTGGTCTTTTATCACATTCTTCTCAAAGAACTCTTCGAACATCTCGTCTGTTATTTCGCCTGGTACTTTAACTTCATTCATAGACATTTCAAGTTCGTCTTCTTGTTTTTCTTTTTCTTCACTTAATTGAGTTTCTACATCTGGTTCCGCTGTCGGATCTGAAATGAATACATATAAGAGCTTTCCGCCCGCGATCCCGTTTCTCCGTACAAACTTTGGACCCCTGTTTCACCCTACACAACATTCGATCTTAAAAAATGTTAAAGTATAGTAAGTTCTAAGTATAAACCGACCAGTTATATGTGAAGTGGCGTTTTCACTCGGAACAATAACTAGCATGGAAGCCGGGCTAAAATAAAAACCGAGTACTATACAGTTTATTCATTTATGTCAATTAGCATATCGTAATGTGGGAATGAAACAAAACATGGCTGTTTGTTTTTATTATTTTTGAACGTGTCACAAGCAAAATGTCAAATGGTCCTCTTTGGCCCTCTTATAATGCTAACAAATACAAAAGTTCTATCCAAGACGTCAAAATACTTACATTGGCTATCAACTTAATTTTGTAGTTATATGTTTTGTTGATACGAGTCGGGAGTTTGAGGAATTCAATAAGTGAAAAAAGCGAGTTAATTATTAATTTCTGTCTGAGAACGTGGCCAGAAAGTATATACGAGAGGTGTACAGTGCCCTGGACAAGATGTCTTGTGTTGTTGAAGGGTGTAAAGCCCATAGTTCGAGAAGAGAAAATGAGAACGAAACGTTAACATTTCATCGGTGAGTTTAGAGATATATTTTTCAATATTTGAAATAAAAAAAGTGATAGACGATACATAAAAATAGTACTTTATGCCCAGCTACTCAAAAGAATTCACGTATTTGCTTTATTTTATGATTTTTCTGAAAAATAAAATTGTCGCAAGTATAGGTTACTAGTGATGTAAAAATGGTTATCGATAATCATTTCGATACTGTTGCAGATTTCCTAATGATGGTGCAATGAAAATGAAATGGAGTCAGTGCATCAATAGGTTTTTCTCATACAAACCGCCACCACCTTTTCACCCCCTTAAAGGGTGATTTCTAGGATAAAAACTATCCTATGTTTTTTCCCGGGACTCCAACAAATTCTATCCGAATTTCATCTAAATCAGTTCGGCGGTTTAAGCGTGAAGAGGTAACAGACACACTTTCGCACTTATAATATTTTATAATTATAATATTAATTAGTAAATTAATATTAGTATGGATTTTAATGATTAATAAAGACATTAAATTAATAATTGTAGTTTCATTTATACTTGTGTCAAATTCTTATCGTCTCTTTCCTACCACACTTGACGGATATTCCGACGCCGAAGTTCCGTCGTGGTAAATCCGTTAGTAAACCACAGCCACACTTGGCAGATTATCCGTCGACAGCCAGCGCCTATACTGATAATAAATTATAATAACATGGGAATGTTAAGAAAAGGATAAACTATATGAATAAAAAAATATATAATAGAAAACTATTCTATCTATAGGTACACATAATAAAAATGTTACGGATCGCTATCTGTACATGGAAGATATATGAGAAAAAATATTATTGGGTCCTTTATCAACGCAATAGCACCCAAAACAATGATTGTAAGAATTTTGTCTGTTTGTGCAAGCTAATCTCAGAAACGACGTATTCGGATGTGGTTTTTGGTTGGTTCACTAATATATTGTGGTAAGCTTCACTTAACATTAATGTTTGTTTCATGTCAATCGGTTCTTAAATAAAAAAGTTATGTCAATTTAAAGAATCACGTCGAACATTTGTTAATCCAAAATAAACCAAAAGATATGCCCAAAGTCACTATTCCACGCGGACGAAGTTGCGGGCACAGCTAGTACTAACTATATTTACTTGTTTGCTTTGATGACTTATATCGACACGACAATGTCGATGATAAGCCCATCACTAGCCAAAAAATAGCTTGTGACAACCTGCATAATAACGAAACAGAACGGTATTATATGTCTCTTTCCCACGCATTATTAACGTCGAAAGTAAAAAAAGGTAAAGTATATACATTTCATTTCTTATTTTAGCCCGGCTTCCATGTTAGTTATTGTTCCGAGCGTTTTCAATATGGCGGCCGTAGCTCCAACAGCCGCCATATTGAAAATTTCAATCAACTGTCAGTTGTGAGTGTGACCAGTCATAGAAAATAAATTTTGCACTAGAAACTTCTTGTTTTTATTTTTAAATTATAATATTGGACAATAGATAATACATATTATTATATTAAATATCTGATACCTAGTTAACCTACTAATTATATTTTTTCAGGTGTAAGTGAAGGTTTGTTTTCCGAAATAGAAAAGTGATAATATAATGTACTAGATATTATTTTAATTATATTTAGTATGACACTGGTTGGTACCTACCCACCATAAACTTAAATGACACGCTTTGTGTCCACATCACGTCGAACATCTCCGGGAACTGGGGTGAGTTGAAAACCAGCGCTGAACTTACCCCTTTTGCCCTACGCGTTAAATGTACTGTGTGTTGTCTTTTTATGTTTTATGTAATAAGGCAATAAATATTTTTTCATTTCATTTTCATTTCATAATATTTTAAGTAGGTCCTTATTCAAACACTACTACTAATAATAATCTAATAATTTATTGCATCATCCTCATGCTTAAATAAATATTTCCCTCTTATTACATAATTATTCATAGAATGGCAACACTGATGCAAACTGGGCGACGCTCATCAATCTATACTATTCTATACTAATATTATAAAGAGGTAAAGTGTTGTGAGGTTGTAGGGGGTAATCTCTGGATCTACTGAACCGATTTAGAAAATTCTTTTACCAATAGAAAGCCACGTTATTTGTGAGTGACATAGGCTATATTTTTATACTGGGAAAAGATATGATCCCACGGGAACGCGGGTGAAACCGCGAGGGATAGCTAGTCCACATTTTTTGTTTTAGTTTACTATGTAGGTAACTAATGCGGGTTATAATTTTTTATGTATTTTTGTATTACTTTAAGAATAAAATTGTTAAACATTTGAAAAAAAAGCCAATATAGTCAGATGGTCCAAAAATATTTAAAAAATGTAACCTTTCTGTGTTTCTTGCCGGTTCTTCTCAGTTGAAGGCTGACTTCCGAACCGGTGGTAACTTCTGTAATTCGACCTTCATAAGTGCCCTTCTAGGGCCAAAACTGAATAAATGGTTTGACTTTGACTTTGACATAGGATAATTTTATCGAATCTTGGATGCTTTCCAAGATTCGATAAAATTATCACTTACAAGATTCTCTTACCTATAACTTCCTCCTTCTCTATTTCAAAGAGATGAATCTCTTTCAATTCTTCTCCTTCCTCTTCTTCTTCTTCTTCAAAAGGTTCAACTTTCACATCAATTGTAATTTTTCTCTCTTTTCTATTAACAAAATTTAGCAAACTCAAAAGTTTGTTTAATCAAGTAAGTGACTACCGTCGCCTATAGACATTAACAATACCAGGGGGATTGCTAATGTGTTGTACACCGTATTACAATGCCTTAAAGGCGAACTGGCTCTCAAGTGCAACTGCCGGAACACACCAACAGGTGCTTAGCGACAGATTTTCAACTTGACGGTGGTAGCCAGCCAGTCAGGTACTACAAAGTACCCTACCACCGTGCTATGGTTTCCTCACCATGTTTTCCTTCACCAAAAGCACAAGCTCATTATAGAAGAACCAACGACAGTTAAAAGTAGTATATACATATACAGGATGTCCCGTATGACAATGCGTTCACTAGTTTTTGAGTTTATCGCGAACAGACTAACAGACGCGGCGGGGGAATTGTTTCATAATAACTAAGGATATCAGTTATCTGGTCATAGTACAAGCTCTGCTTAATTTAGAGGTAAAGTTTGTGAGGTTGCCCCTACAACCTCTGGATCTACTGCACCGATTTAGAAAATTCTTTTACCTATAGAAAGCCACGTTATTTGTGAGTGTCGTAGGATATATTTTTATCCCGGGATAAGATAAGATCCCACGGGAACGCGGGTGAAACCGCGGGGGACACCTATGGTAGGGGAGGCGAATAGGGGATTTCGGGATTTACTCGAGCGCGTCAGATTAACATAAGGGGGGCAACCTTGCACCTTGTGAAGTACTCTCACCAAATCTGAGCCCTCTATATAGTGTCGAACGCCTAGGGTAGCCCGTCAGATTAGTAAAAAAAAATCGATGGTTTGAAATACTCGAGCGCGTCAGATTAAGGTAAGGTAAGTTAGTTACATGCAAAATAGTGTACATTTCAATAATCTGACAATTTGGGCGTGACGAAAGAAAATTGGAGACTCGCAAAGTTGCAAAAAAAAAACGTCACCTGGATTTTCTCGAGCGCGATTAGTTTTTTTTTTATTTTGAAGGAAATAAGTCACGAATCACGGAAATATCTTAATCTGCCGATTTGCACAAGCCGAAGTAGCTAAAATCATTATAAAGTGTATAGTCCAGGAATATTATGAGTTTCACCTCAGAATGAGAGATAGTCACCTATTAACTTGTATAAACCTTTATTTTGACACCCTAAAACTTGTCTCAAAAGCTACTTATCATAGGGTGCCCGCGACTACTGATTTTTCAAGGTCAAAGGTCAAAAAATGATTTATTGCAAATATCTCGTTTCCTATGGGTTTTTTGGTGTATGTATTCATAATAAATATTGTAGAAAATTAAATTTTCTACAACTTTTGTACCAACATTTTTTCGATATCTTGAACCATTTTCGAGATTTCGATATTTTTTTTTTCAAACCGTCAGATTAAGGAAACTCCTCAACATAATTGTCAGATTATGGGTCAGTACAATAAGGCCATCAAGAAGAACCGCCTGTATAAAAATATGACGCGCTCGAGTAAATCAAGGTCACGATTTTTTTTTGCATTTTCAAAAATCGGCCCTGACTGATAGTCGCGTCCAAATCGTCAGTCTTTAAAATTGGAGCTACTGGAGGGTTCACTTAACATCCCTTATCAATGTCTGCCGCCCTCGAGTAAATTTTTTTTAAAAATATTTTCGACCCCTTCGTACGGCCACCCCCACCACGCAAAACGGCAGATTATTATTTTTCCGTTATCAGACAGACGTGGCGCAACTACCCTATTAATATCTGACGCGCTCGAGTATTTCTTGGTGACTGTTTTTTTTTACATTTTTGAAACCCTGTAGACGCTCCCCCCACCGCTGAAGGGGAAAATATCACATAACCTTTTTTTCTTTATTCCACCTAATCTTCAAATTCTAGTAGGTCCCAAAGACGCTCGAGTAACTACAAATTTAGCATCATTGCCTCCCCTACCACTAGTTTATAATATTAAATGTAACTCACCGTTTTTTCATTTTATACCTAATTTGGTGTGTTTTTAAATAGTGCATTTTCAAATACATATGTTTCTTGTAAAATGTATGACATATCTTACATTCTCTGTCCTGTAACAATTAAAATCCTTTAATTATTATAAATAAATTTATTTTATTCAGGTAATTTTTAGAAAAAAAATATTTAAAAAAAAATTGTATAAGCTTGTGTTTGACCACAATCTCACCATGGTAAGTGATGATGTGGCCGAAGGAGGTAAACACACAAAGCCTAGATGGGAACTGGCTCTCAATTGCAGCTTGGAACACACCGATAGATATTTGACGACAGATTTTCAACTTGAGGGTGGTAGCCAGCCAGTCGGGTACTACAAAGTACCCCACCACCGTGCTGTGGTTTCCTCACCATGTTTTCCTTCGAACCCACGACCTTTGCCGCGTATCCGACGTCACTTACCACTGAGCTATCATCGCCTTAAATAAATATAAAAACCCCAAAGCACTGACCTCATCATTCCGATGTGAATATTTTAAATGCATCACTATACTGGGCTTGTTAGTTGTTATCAAACCACACACATCGCACTCATAGCTCTGTCCCTTCCTCCCGTGCTTCCTCTCTATGTGATTCGATAGATATTTCTTATTGTAAAAACTGGAAAATGAACTTTAAGTTTATACGGGTTTATCTTTAAGTTTATATACCGGGTGACTTTTTTTACCGTCTTGAAAAAAATTAGGCGTGATAGGTAAATGGAATAGAAGCCTATGGCATAGTTACTTTATTTTTTTATTTATTTTACTAACATAGTCTGAAATTATTCTACCAATATACACTACTCATTTACACTCTATTTTGCACATTAAAAGATTTAAAATATAAATTCGAAAAAAAATATTAAAATAATCCAAAACCGTAAACATAGTTACCCTAATAAACGCGCGACAAATTTTATGAATGATTTCGCTACAAATGCCTACAACTCTCTCTCAAGCACACTCGCACCCGCCGGGCGCCCCTTCTCGCCGGCCGCCGTCGGCGCAGGTAGGCACAGGCATCCCGAATTCCGCCATTCCCCACCCCCCGCCCGGCCGCCCGCCAACCATCCACCGCCCGCGCAGTCGCCTGCAATTAGGCATTCCGTGACGTCGTGTTTGTGACGTATTACCTACGTCATCTATTCGCATTGTTTACATTACCTTCGGTCGCTCGCGCTCGCTGTGATATTACCGTAAACATGTAGGAATACAACAATGTAGAGTATTTAGCAATGGTGCAGTGTTATATCATGTCTGGTGAAAGCTTAGATGGTGCAAGGCGAATGTATACAGAACCACAACATCTTCAATCTCTTCGCCGGCAGGTTATTCCGGATCCGCAAATTCCCAGCACTACTTTGATTTTGAATACGTATCAACTGTCCAGCCCTTTACAAAAGATCGGTGCGCGAGTATCTGGACAGTCAGTTCAGTGGCAGGTGGATAGGTCGCGGGGGACCTGTGAACTGCCAGACCTAACTTTGGACTTATTTGTGGGCCGAACTAAAACGGTTGGTGTACACTGAAGAAGCTCGCAGTGTCAGTGTGTTAAAACATCGCATAATAGACGCTTTTAATATTTTAAAAAGTGATAGAAACACCCTTCGTAGTTTAACAAACGAGAGAAACGGTGGGCACTTTGAACAATTACTGCGATATCGCTAAAAGGTACTTAATTATTTTGTCATTATCAGTGTAATTTGTAAATAAGTTGATTTCAATCTTTTAAATACGCCTAGTATGTTGTAGTTGTAGTTAACGTATAATCTTGTAGGTATCAACTATTTTATTCGTTCTGACAAATAATGTTATGACTAATGATAAAGTTTAACATGTAACACAACTACATCATGTTAGATGGTCCTAAGCCCTTAAAAGTATGAAGGGAAGATCGAAATCTCTAAAATAACAGTTTGTTAAACCGCAACGGTAGAAATGCGTAGGTACTGATGCTATCTATTTCGCTCGCACTTCATTCATGCGCGATCCCGTTCTTGGTAGTAATAGGCAGTGTAGGCACCTATTTTATTTACTATTACGCACGCGCCGCCGCGCCGTGTAGAATGTTATCTTTTTATGTATTTTATTGGATTTTCTGAACTTTAATAACCGAAATGCTAGTACACAAATATTAACGTCCATAGATTCTATTCCACAAACATAACACACCATGTTATTATCAAGACGGTAAAAAAAATCACCCGGTATATTTTGACGGGCCGGTTGGCGTGGTTGGTTAACACACTGTCTATCACGCCGCAGGTCGTGGGTTCGATTCCCATCCAGGACAGACATTTGTGTGCATAAACATGTCTGTTTGTCCTGAGTCTGGGTGTAATTATCTATTTAAGTATGCATTTACAAAAAAAAAAAAAGTAGTCTATGTATTATATCAGTCATCTGGTTTCCATAGACTAAACAGAGCTTCTGTTTAGTTTGGGATCAGATAGCCGTGTGTGAACAAATGTCCGAGGATATTTTTATTTATTTATATGGATAACGTTGTGTTTACAATCTCAACATGGAATAAAATTGTTAAACATTTGAAAAAAAAAACGCCAATATAGTCAGATGGTCCAAAAATATTTAAAAAATGTAACCTTGCTGAGTTTCTTGCCAGTTGTCTGACTCGAACCGGTGGTAACTTCTGTAATTCGACCTTCATAAGTGCCCTTCTAGGGCCTAAACTAAATAAATGGTTTTGATTTTGATGTGGCTGAAGGTAAGCACACAAAGCTTTGATGGGAACACACCAACAGGTGCTTGGCGATAGTTCAACTTGAGGGTGGTAGCCAGTCAGTCGGGTACTACGAAATACCCTACCACCAAGTGTATCAGTGTATCTGGTTTCCATAGTACAAGCACTGCTTAGTTTGGGATCAGGTCATTTCAGGTCCCAGGACATTTAAGTCAATGAAGAATGTTACTAGGTATGTCAAATCGGTTGAAAGTGTTGTTACAGTGAAGCTTGTATGTATACAAATACACTAGTTTTTGTTGTAGTCAAAAATACCTATTAGATTTGATTTTACAGACATTTAAACTTACGATAAAATCGAGTCCCGCTAACAGTCACGTGACCGCATGTGACGTCAGTTTGCAACGCTCCGCTATGAGCGAGTGTTGCAAGATGACGTCACACCGTCACACGAGTACGTCACATCGAGTACGAGTCCGCATCGCACGTTTACTTCTATAAATCGGAAACTAATTGACGTATCGAAGTAATTCTTTCACTTGTATTTTTATTTTTGACAGAGAATATGGAGAGCTAATATTCAAAATTAATTAAGATTCTTCATTCTTACCCAACTCCACAGTAATCACAAATAACTTTTTTCTTCTTGGGCACGTGTTGTAATATGTGTTTGTTTAGTCTGTGTTTTCTCGTAAACTTCCTATTGCATATCTCGCACGCGTATTGCATATCCGGGTAATGTATTAACGCGTGCTTTTTCACAGCTCCCTGAAATGTTGGTGAAATTCAATACGCGATTGACATTAGCAATACCAGGGGGATTTTGCAATGTGTTGCACACCTTATAATAATCCTTAAAGGCAACTGGCTCTCATGTGTGTGTGTGTGTGTGTGTGTGTGTGTGTGTGTGTGTGTGTGTGTGTGTGTGTGTGTGTGTGTGTGTGTGTGTGTGTGTATGTGTGTATGTCATGTTAGTGTGTGTATGTCATGTTAGTGTGTGTATGTCATGTTAGTGTGTGTATGTCATGTTAGTGTGTGTATGTCATGTTTGTGTGTGTATGTCATGTTAGTGTGTGTATGTCATGTTAGTGTGTGTATGTCATGTTTGTGTGTGTATGTCATGTTTGTGTGTGTATGTCATGTTTGTGTGTGTATGTCATGTTTGTGTGTGTATGTCATGTTTGTGTGTGTATGTCATGTTTGTGTGTGTATGTCATGTTAGTGTGTGTATGTCATGTTAGTGTGTGTATGTCATGTTAGTGTGTGTATGTCATGTTAGTGTGTGTATGTCATGTTTGTGTGTGTATGTCATGTTAGTGTGTGTATGTCATGTTAGTGTGTGTATGTCATGTTTGTGTGTGTATGTCATGTTTGTGTGTGTATGTCATGTTTGTGTGTGTATGTCATGTTTGTGTGTGTATGTCATGTTTGTGTGTGTATGTCATGTTTGTGTGTGTATGTCATGTTAGTGTGTGTATGTCATGTTAGTGTGTGTATGTCATGTTAGTGTGTGTATGTCATGTTTGTGTGTGTATGTCATGTTTGTGTGTGTATGTCATGTTTGTGTGTGTATGTCATGTTTGTGTGTGTATGTCATGTTTGTGTGTGTATGTCATGTTTGTGTGTGTATGTCATGTTAGTGTGTGTATGTCATGTTAGTGTGTGTATGTCATGTTAGTGTGTGTATGTCATGTTTGTGTCTGTATGTCATGTTAGTGTGTGTATGTCATGTTAGTGTGTGTATGTCATGTTAGTGTGTGTATGTCATGTTTGTGTGTGTATGTCATGTTTGTGTGTGTATGTCATGTTTGTGTGTGTATGTCATGTTAGTGTGTGTATGTCATGTTAGTGTGTGTATGTCATGTTAGTGTGTGTATGTCATGTTTGTGTGTGTATGTCATGTTAGTGTGTGTATGTCATGTTAGTGTGTGTATGTCATGTTAGTGTGTGTATGTCATGTTTGTGTCTGTATGTCATGTTAGTGTGTGTATGTCATGTTAGTGTGTGTATGTCATGTTAGTGTGTGTATGTCATGTTTGTGTGTGTATGTCATGTTTGTGTGTGTATGTCATGTTTGTGTGTGTATGTCATGTTAGTGTGTGTATGTCATGTTAGTGTGTGTATGTCATGTTAGTGTGTGTATGTCATGTTTGTGTGTGTATGTCATGTTAGTGTGTGTATGTCATGTTAGTGTGTGTATGTCATGTTTGTGTGTGTGTGTGTATGTATGTAATACTGACCATGTCCTTGTATCTCTTCCTGCAGCCGGCGTGCGTGCACCGGTACGGTCGCGTGTCGAGGTGAGTGCGGAGGTGCGCGGACATGTTGGCGTTACTTGACATCACACAACCGCACACCTCGCATGTACACGACTTGCTCTTCAGGTGTACTGTTTGCTATCAAATAGACAACTCTATTGGTTTTTAATTTTCATTTGATGGCTTTATGACGGTAGGACTAAAAAGAAAATTTAATACTTACAACATGGCTATTGAGGCTTGCTTTAGTTTTGTATCGACCTCCGCATGTATCGCAAGGGTGTCTGTTCTCGCCCAAGGTCATGTGTGTATCTTGTACATGCATTTTTAATTTATACTTCCCCTCGAACCTGAAATAAGTTTGATTTTCAAAATAGGCCTTTCAAAGCACTTTGAATAGTCTAATGCACGGTTCGTAGGTTGCTTTTGCTGAGAAGTGCAGGCAATAAACATAGCATTTTCAAAAAACAACTAAACCTATTATCTGCCACACGACGCCGCCGTAATCAAAGGCCTTAAAGCAAGCATGACTAACTTAAGCATGCTCGAAAGACGAAAAATCTCCGTAGTTTCATCCGCGTTCCCGTGGGATCTTATCTTATCCCGGGATAAAAAACATAGCCTATGTTAATCTGGTAGCATTCTAATGGTGATTTTTTTTAAATTGGCCCAGAACTTGTTGAGTTTATACGTTACATACATACACACACACATCATAAAAATCTTTCCTCTTTATAATATTAGAAAGATGTGTCCATTTGATGGCGTCACAAGCCAGTATTTCATACAACACTACATATAAAATTAAACATTTAATGAAAATAATGTATCGTGACTTTTCAGGTTGTCCCAAAAAGTCCGTGAAAAGTTTTAGTGAAACAGCCACCAATTTCACTAAAACCTGTTTTATACGGACGATGACTAACATTACTATGAATGTGATATAACTACAACATAAAAATAAAAATATGAAAACTGAAGAAATGGCTTAAAGGTGTACATACCAAGCCAAAAACTTAAAAAAAAAAACAAACAAAAACTTACGTTCTATTGCACAGTTTGCATTGATACAATTTCAGGGTGCCTGTATGTCTTGCTTCATGTTTCCTTAACGTAGAACTATCCCGACACGCGTATTGGCAATACGAACACTGAAATGGCTTCTCATCTGTAAATAAGGAACATTAAACTCTTAGAATTCCAAAGCCTGAACACTAGAAACAATAACACACACACACACACACTCATTCCCTACACATATATACACATACACTCACACTACACACATACACACACCGGCACACCTTAATTATAATTTTTATCACTAGTAACATCAAATTGGTAATATTGTAAGTCAGTTTTCATCACTACATAGTATAAAACAAAGTCGCTTGCGCTGTCTGTCCCTATGTATGCTTAAATCTTTAAAACTGCGCAACGGATTTTGATGCGGTTTTTTTTAATAGATAGAGTGATTTTTAAGGAAGGTTTATATGTATAATACATGCATAATATAGTAGCGAAACACTGATAAATTTAGAGGTTTCTAATGCGGCGGCGCGTGCCTATAAAATATGTCGCTCTTTCAAGAGTAACCTCTAAACAAAACATGTTTGTATTGTCTAATGACAAAAAAGCTGTAAACGTTTTATAAGGACATTCTGTAACAGGTATGTATATTTAGTATCAGCATTGCACCCGTGCGAAGCCGGGGCGGGTCGCTAGTTAATAATAAAGTTTCATTAGAGCATAAACTGTAAGTACTAAGTTTAATTGTAATTTCATGCCAGGGGGGGGGGGGGGACTGTTATTCCTTAATACAGGTTATATTATAACCTAGCTAGGAAAACAGTTGCAACACCCATTTGATTGTAGACAATATTAAAAACTTTGTAAAACATTATTAATGTATCTACTGCAGTCACTTTTTATGAATAAAGCTATTATTATTAGAAACTAGCTGTCCCGGCAGACCTTGTTCTGCCCTATTTCTCTAAAACGCGTCTTTGTTTTGTTTCGATTGACGTCAAATGTTTGACAGCTGGGTGTTTGTATGGGAAAAAGAAAAGGGCTGTTTTTAGGGTTTTCCCGGCAATTATTCGATTTTTTCTCGCCTTAAAAACCATCCTTGGACAACAACGAACATTTAAAAAAAAGAATTGGCCAAATTGGTCCAGGCGTTGTTGAGTTATGCGCTTACCAACACATTTTGCGATTCATTTTTATATTATAGATAAGGACAATCTTGCTGTACCAAAAACTCGGCTCAACAAAATTAGGGACTCTTTCAATGGGCAATGTATACGTTTCTATAACAAGGTACCCAAAGAAATTCAACAACTATCTGTGTACAGATTTAAAAAGTTAGTTAAACAAAAGTTATGTTTGAAAGGATACTAAAGTTTCTGAATTTGTTGATGACAAGAATGCATTTAAATGAATCGCTCGCTTCACAAGCAATTTTATGAGTTTCATATTTTGTACTATGTGAAACTATTTTTAAGAATTAAATGTAATAAATCTAAGTTGCTTTTTTAAAAAGAGTAATTGCCGAGTTTATTGCCGGCTCTTCTCAGCAAAAGCAACCTTAAGAACCGTGCATTAGAGTAAACAATATTTTATAATATATCAAACATGTGACGATTAGAAATACTTATAATGAGTTCACTTAATAAAGAGATTTTTGAATTTGAAATAATAATCTTCTCCATGTCCTTATCCCACGCTGGTGTGTTCGGCACAACATGTTTTCTTCCACTCCGCTCTATCACTAGTCGTCTCAGTTACTACAGTACTCACACCTTTCATAAACATGTAGCGACATCTATCTACACATAGATATAGTTCGCACGACTAGATAGATGGCGCTTCAATAACCTACATCGCGCTTACGAAGTTTTCTACGCGATCTGCATATATACAAGATTCCAACATCAACAGTTGTGGTGCGGTCCCCAGGCACGATGACCTAGTCTGGCGGAAGATCTTCCCTTTTCAATGGAGGAGTCTAACACCTCGCTCCTCCATAAACATATAATTCTTCACGCAGTCCATACATACCTTCTTCGGCCTTCCTCTACCTCTATATCCATCCACACTCATGATTAATTCTCTTCTCCTCATAGCATGCCCATTTATTTCTTTTCATATTTTCAGTGACTGTTGCTACTTCCAAGCTTCCTCTGATCTCAAGAACACACCGATAGGTGCTTGGCGACAGATTTTCAACTTGTGTGTGGTATCCAGCCAGTCGAGTACTACAAAGTACCCTACCACCGTGCTGTGGATTCCTCACAATTTTTTCCTTCACCTCAACTCAAGCTCATTGTAGGATTCGAACCCACGACCTTCGCCGCGGTATCCGACGTCGATACCACTGAGCTATCATCGCCTTAAAAATCTAATTCTCAGTTTGTTTTGAAAAGTATTATTGCCGAGTTTATTTGCTCTTCTCAGCAAAAGTACTTGTGAAGGCGTTTGGAGAAACATTTCATTACACATATACCTATTTTTAATATTGGTGTGGTGGATATTACACGAGTTACTGAAACTGAAAATAATAAATTGCTAATATGGGAAGCTATTAAGCATTTTATAACCAATTAAAAAGCTTTATTTAATTAGGCATGGATATTGCTATTAAGTCGTGCAATGGTCATGAAAATGTTAATTTTCATTTTGTTATTTATTTACAAAAATATGTTTTCGGGTAAGATTTTATTTATCTACTAGATAACCTAAAAGACGAAAAGGGCTTTTATTTTTACCAAATTTTCTATTATTCCGAGCTACTTTTCTAATTTTTATTCCAAAACTAGTTTTCCAAGCCGCGTTTTCATCCGCTTTTTTTTTACTTTATCTTTTCTCGGGCTAAATAGTATGCTATGTTATATTCAAGAATTTGATCTACCTGTGTGCCAAGTTTCATCAAAATCTGTCGCGTAGTTTTTGCATGAAAGAGTAACAAACATATTATATAGAGGAAAGATTCGATTGTTTGTTTGCATTGAATAGGCTCTGAAACTACTGGACCGATTTGAAAAAATCTTTCACCATTAGAAAGCTACATTATGCTTGATGAACATAGGCTATCTTTATCCCGGGATAATATAAGATCCCACGGGAACGCGGGTGAACAGCTAGTAAAGGCGATGATAGCTCTGTGGTAAGTGACGTCGGATACCGCGGCGAAGGTCGTGGGTTCGAATCCTACAATGAGCTTGAGCTTTCAGTGAAGGAAAACATGGTGAGGAAACCATAGCACGGTGGTAGGGTACTTTGTAGTACCCGACTGGCTGGCTACCACCCTCAAGTTGAAAATCTGTCGCCAAGCACCTATAGGTGTGTTCCGACAGCTGCACTTGAGAGCCAGTTCCCATCTAGGCTTTGTGTGCTTACTACCTTCGGCCACATCATCACTTACCATAGTGAGATTGTAGTCAAACACAAGCCTATCCACAAAAAAAATCCATAATAATTCCGTTTTAAAGGAACCATTGTTGCAGAAGGTAGGGTTCACTGTGAAGACTCAAACGCATCACCATGGAAACCCTTAGGTAATTCGTGCCCAGTCAATTGTGCGTCTATCATCATGGCCGTAGAGAGGTAAGATCAACCTTTAGCTAAAGACTTAAAGTCCATTATGGAGGAGCGAGGTGTTAGACTCCTCCATTGAAAAGGGAAGATCTTCCGCCAGGCTAGGTCATCGTGCCTGGGGACCGCGGTCCAACTGTTGATGTTGGAATCTTGTATATATGCAGATCGCATAGAAAACTTCTTTAGCGCGATGTAGGTAATTGAAGCGCCATCTATCCAGGAGTCGTGCGAACTATATCTATGTGTAGATAGATGTCACTACACCATTTTGGAAGAAGAGGCAGGCGAGTCACCTGATGGTAAGCGACTCTTATTTTTACTCTTTGGATTGGCTTGTGTTTGACCGCAATCTCAACATGGTAAGTGATGATGTGGCTGAAGGTGGTAAGCACACAAAGCCTAGAAGGTCGAAGAATCTTATCTTTTCCGGGGTTAAAATGTATTCTATGTTTTATTCCAGGATATGATCTACCTGTGTGCCAAGTTGCATCAAAATCTATTAAGCCGTTTTAGCATGATTAATCCGAACACAAACTTTAATATTTATAATATATGTCCTCCGCAGTTTCACCCGCGTTCCCATGGGATCTTATCTTATCCCGGGATAAAATATAGCCTATGTTAATCTGAAATAATGTAGCATTCAAATGGTGAAAGAATTTTTGAAATCGGCCCAGTAGTTTTTGAGTTTATTCATTACATACACACAAACACAAAAAAAATCCTCTTTATAATATTAGAAAGAAGAAAGATTCATTAAGTATGATTATTTGTGTTGACGGGCCGGTTGGCGTGGTTGGTTAACACACTGCCTATCACGCCGCAGTGCATGAACATGTCTGTTTGTCCTGAGTCTGGGTGTAATTATCTATTTAAGTATGTATTTACAAAAAAAAAAAGTAGTATATGCAGTATATCAGTCATCTGGTTTCCATATTATGGTAGGGGAGGCAATGATGCTAAATTTGTAGTTACTCGAGCGTCTTTGGGACCTACTGGAATTTGAAGATTAGGTGGAATAAAGAAAAAAAGGTTATGTGATATTTTCCCCTTCAGCGGTGGGGGAGCGTCTACAGGGTTTCAAAAATGTTAAAAAAAACAGTCACCAAGAAATACTCGAGCGCGTCAGATATTAATAGGGTAGTCGCGCCACGTCTGTCTGATAACGGAAAAATAATAATCTGCCGTTTTGCGTGGTGGGGGTGAAGGGGTACGAAGGGGTCGAAAATATTTTAAAAAAAAATTTACTCGAGCGCGTCAGACATTGATAAGGGATGTTAAGTGAACCCTCCAGTAGCTCCTATTTTAAAGACTGACGATTTGGACGCGACCATCAGTCAGGGCCGATTTTTGAAAATGCAAAAAAAATCGTGACCTTGATTTACTCGAGCGCGTCAGATTTTTATACAGGCGGTTCTTCTTGATGGCCTTGTTGTACTGACCCATAATCTGACAATTATGTTGAGGGATTTCCTTAATCTGACGGTTTGAAAAAAAAAATATATAAAAAATATCGAAATCTCGAAAATGGTTCAAGATATCGAAAAAATGTTTGCACAAAAGTTTTAGAGAATTTAATCTTCTACAATATTTATTATGAATACATATACCAAAAAACCCATAGGAAACGAGATATTTGCAATAAATGTTTTTTTGACCTTTGACCTTGAAAAATCAGTAGTTGCGGGCACCCTAAGATAAGTAGCTTTTGAGACAAGTTTTAGGGTGTCAAAATAAAGGTTTATACAAGTTAATAGCTGACTATCTCTCCTTCTGAGGTGAAACTCATAATAATAATAATAATAATAATAATATTTATTTATCTAAAAACAGTGTTTACACAAAATTGCCTATTAACTAGTTAAGCAAGCTAATATAATATTATTGTGTTTCATAAGTAGCATCTGCTGCTGAACTAGGTTTATATTAATATTCCTGGACTATACACTAAATAATGATTTTAGCTACTTCGGCTTGTGCAAATCGGCAGATTAAGATATTTCCGTGATTCGTGACTAATTTCCTTCAAAATAAAAAAAAAACTAATCGCGCTCGAGAAAATCCAGGTGACGTTTTTTTTTGCAACTTTGCGAGTCTCCAATTTTCTTTCGTCATGCCCAATTTGTCAGATTATTGAAATGTACACTATTTTGCATGTAACTAACTTACCTTACCTTAATCTGACGCGCTCGAGTATTTCAAACCATCGATTTTTTTTTACTAATCTGACGGGCTACCCTAGGCGTTCGACACTACATAGAGGGCTCAGATTTGGTGAGAGCACTTCACAAGGTGCAAGGTTGCCCCCTTATGTTAATCTGCCGCGCTCGAGTAAATCCCGAAATCCCCTATTCGCCTCCCCTACCATTACAAGCTCTGCTTAGTTTGGGATCATAAAAAAAAATAATAATAATAATTTGTAAGAAATACCTATCTATTTTTTTGTGCAATTAGCAACATTAACATTTCAGATTAAAAATGAACGAATACTCCAACATTTTCAACAATAATAACATTCAATCTACTACGCCTATAGTCGAATCAAAAATAGTACAGCTAAACAAGACGAGGGAAATCAGAAAAATATTCAACTTCGTAAAAACCCAAAGCAAAGAGACCCACTTACATCTAAAGGGAATCAATATGTTCTATGGAATCTTTAAAAACGAACAAGTATTTAAAAAAATAAGAACCACCTTCAAATTGAATACGTGCCCATTTCTAAAGAAGGCTGCGCTTAAACCGATGCAATTGAAGAGGTTGGACAAGAAATGTTTCAGAAGATATAACCGTGATGACTTCTTGAAGACTTTCACCCAAGTTTTGAATAAATACACGCATTCCGAGTATCAATTTACTGAAGAAATGACAGCAGTAAGTGAAATGTATGATTAGTTACTTTCCAAAGGTCAGGCGATGATAGCGGCGAAGGTCGTGGGCAAATCCTACAATGAGCTTGAGCTGAGGTGAAGGAAAACGTCGTGAGAAAACCATAGCACGGTGGTAGGGTACTTTGTAGTACTCGACTGGCTGGCTACCACCTTTATTCTCCATTCACCACAGTTGCACTTGAGAGCTAGTTTCCATCTAAGCTTTGTGTGCTTACCACCTTCGGCCACATCATCACTTACCATGGTGAGATTGTGGTCAAACACAAGCTTATCCAAAATAAAATAACCAGTTTATAAATAACAATGACAAAATTAATTTCAGATGCTCCTACAAAAAATCTTAGGGAAGAATATGGATTTACGCCACGGAATATTCGATGTCACTAAAATCATAGCAAAAATAGGCGAAGCTATAAGAAACCACGAAGAACACATCCGCAGAGACCTGATAATAGAATTGAAATCTAAACACTGTTTAACAGTGTTCATTTCGGGCTGTTTATGTAGACCTGGGTAATTATAGGTGTAGCGTTTTTTTTTTTATAATAGGTGAAACCGCGCGGCGGAAAGCTGGTGGGCTATATTTTATGGCGAAACCGCGCGGCGGAAAGCTAGTGGGCTATATTTTATGGCGAAACCGAACGGCGGAAAGCTAGTAGGTTATATTTTATGGCGAAACCGAACGGCGGAAAGCTGGTGGGCTATATTTTATGGCGAAACCGAACGGCGGAAAGCTGGTGGGCTATATTTTATGGCGAAACCGAACGGCGGAAAGCTAGTAGGTTATATTTTATGGCGAAACCGAACGGCGGAAAGCTGGTGGGCTATATTTTATGGCAAAACCGCGCGGCGGAAAGCTAGTAACCTATACGATACGTTCATCCCTCTAAAGTAATAAAACTCGTGTGGCGGTTTTGCAGAGACTAAACGTTTTTTATTTCAAACTCAGGTTTACACATACAATGACAGGTGGCGCTAGTGTAACAAATTATTTTTATACTACCATAGACTGTAGTCCGAATTGGAACAATGTTTAATTCAAAATAACACCCCCACTTATAAAAATAATATCTACATTAAAGTTACACAGTTTTAGAACAATACATAAAATTATATTTTACTATTTTCATAAACATATATTTATACTTATTTTATTTGTGTCAACCCTATACCATTTATGAATTTATAATGTTTTACATGACAAAGACTTTTGGTTAACACATCAGCTGGCATATCGTTAGTAGGCAAATAAGATATTTGTACTAAATTATTAGTGACACATTCTCTAATGAAATGATGCCGAACATCAATGTGTTTTGTTCTTCTATGGTATAAAGGATTAGATGCTAACTTTTGTGAACTTTGGTTATCGCTTAATAAAGTAATTGGTACATTTTCAATTTTAGTTTTCATTATTTCACAAACAAGATTTTTTAAGTAAATTGCTTCCTTGCATGCTTCTGACAGGGCCATGTACTCAGCCTCGGTGCTGGACAAGGCAACTGTTTTTTGTTTCCTACACTCATATGATATTGCACATCCAGACATCTTAAAAACAAAACCCGTATATGACCTTCTGTCAATTGAGCATGATGCCCAATCAGCATCAACATACCCTATTAAATTACAATTACTTTTGACATATTTTAATCCATAATGTTTAGTTTTATTTAAATATTTCAAGACCCGTTTTAGATGTTTCCAATGAATCTCACTGTAACAATTATTATATTGACTTAGAAAACTAACTGCAAAAGCAATATCTGGTCTTGTGAGTACACATAAGTACATTAAAGCACCTAACAATTGTTGGTAAGGATATTGCTGAGAAATAGTTGTAGCCTTTTCTAACTTTAAATTATTTTCCATCGGAGTGTCTGAACTCTTACTGTTATACATATTAAATCTTTTCAAAATTGTATCAACAAAGTCCTTCTGATCAATAGAAATAGAGTCATTATTCACTGTTACATTCATACCAAGACATTTTTTTATTTGGCCTAGATCTTTTATGTTAAATTTTGCTTTTAATTCACTTTTTAAGTTCTCACAAGTTTCCTTACTGTTATAAAAGACAAAAAAATCATCAACAAACAGAGCAATATAAACTTTGATATGTCCATCACATTTCATAAATAAACACGGTTCATACTGAGACTTGGTATACCCTAATTCTAGCAATAATTCCTCAACTCTTTGGTACCAAGCTCTAGCAGACTGTTTCAGTCCATATATTGCCCTTTTGAGTTTCAAAACTTTATTCTCACAATTTGCAAAGTTTGAACAAGTTGGTATTTCCATGAAAATAGTCTCATTTAACAGACCATTCAGAAATGCAGTAGGGACATCAAGGTGAACAATATCTAAGTTTTGGTCGACACTCAGTGCAAATAATAACCTCAAAGTGGAATACCTGAGAACTGGTGAGAAGGTTTCCTTAAAGTCTGTACCTTTCTTCTGACTGAATCCCTTCGCAACTAGCCTCGCTCTGTACCGCACTTCGCTTTCACTATTGAGCTTTCTTTTAAATACCCACTTGCACTTCACAACTGTCTTATTCACTGGTCTGTCCACTAACTCCCATGCATCTCGGTCACTGAATGATTGCAATTCTTCTCTGATTGCTTTCTGCCACTGCTCCTTTTCTGGTCCATTCACGGCGTCATTCAGGGTTATTTCTTCTTCAGAGAAGTCCTCCATAACACACAAGTTTGCATAGCCATAATAATCTGGTTTCTTTCGAGTACGTTTCTGTGACATTTCAGTGTTTTGTTGCTGAGAACTAACCTCTCTGTCTTCTGACGTCAATGTCATTGACTCATAGTAGCTGTCCTCCGAGTCACTCAACTCTTCTACTGGAATATAGGTTTCGTCATGTTCGTCAATCTGCTCATCACTTTCAGCTTCTTGACTTGATAAATCCTGAACATTTTCTGACTGTTTTTCCCCCACTGAATCCTGTATGTCACTCTTGTCTTGTATAGTAATCTGAGATGTCATACTGTCACACTCTTTTTCCATTATTATGACGTCCCTTGCAACTGTCATTGTTTTTGTTATGGGATCATATAGCCTATAGCCTTTAGTGTTGTCAGCATAACCAACAAGAAAAAGTTTCTTTGCCTTCTTATCCCATTTAAGACGTCTTTCCTTCGGGATGTGTGTCATGGCTATGCTGCCGAAGACTCGGATATGGCTCACATCTGGCTTATATCCCATCCATAATTCAAATGGAGTTTTCTGATGAATTCCTGCTGCAGGAGATCTGTTTTTTAAGTATACTGCAGTATGAACTGCCTCTGCCCATAACTTTTTTTCAAATTGGGCATCTGATAGCAGGCATCTGGCTTTTTCTACTACAGATCTATTGTATCTTTCACAAAGCCCATTTTGTTGAGGGGTATATGGGTTTGTTTTCTGATGTATTATGCCACACTGCTTCATATAATTCTCCATAACTGCTGAACAAAATTCACCTCCGTTATCAGTTCTTAAAATCTTTATTTTTGTTGATTTCTGATTTTCCACTAAGTTTTTGTACTGCTTGAAGTAGGTGAATGTCTCATCTTTAGATTTGAGAAAGTACACGTGTGCCATTCGACTGTAATCATCCACGAACAATAGAAAGTATTTGGCCATACCGAGCGACTTAGTTTCCATAGGCCCACACAGGTCTGCATGTACCAGATTCAAAACCTCCTTGCTTCTTGACAAGCTGGTGGGAAAGGGGAGTCTAGTTTGCTTTCCCTCGCAGCAAACTGTGCAATTACTTTTGTCAAATTCTGCCTTATCTTGGAAATTTAAGCCCTCCACAGCACCATTTCTCATGGCGTTCAGGTCACTTTTGTTGATGTGGCCAAGACGCCGATGCCAAGTCTTGCTGGAAGTTACTGCTATTGCTGCTAGAAGCTCTTCCGACTTTACAATGTTTAGCTTGTACACACCATTCACTTGGTTTGCTTCTCCAATACAATCATTTTGCTGATTGTAAATGTGACACACATTTTTGTTGAAAATGACTCTGTTGCCACTGGCTATGATCTTGCTCACGGATAGCAGGTTTGTAGTTAGGTTATGTATGCACAAAATATTGTTTACTTTTATGTTAAACTCTGAATCTCCAACACATGTTGTTATCTGCAGATCTCCAGAACATAAAACCGGCACTCTTTCTTTATTTGCCACTACAATGTCTCGAGTTTCTGTATTGTACGAAATATTTGTCAACAAACTTTTGTTTGATTCGGATATCAAATGAGTGCTCGCGCCCGAGTCCACATACCAGTCTTTGTCACTAAATTCACCAGTCAAAAACATTGCACTGAATGCGTTCATTTGTTTTTCGTTATGTGTACTCGCATTCGTATTATAAGATCGGCACTGATTTTTATAGTGTCCAGTTCTTTTGCACTTATAACACTTGACATTTTTTCCCGGCTTGTTAGTTTCACTGACGTAACCTTGACCGCCGCCATTTGCTTTTTCTTTGCTTTTATGGCGCGCGTTCTGATGATATGCACTTTTGGCAATAAAAGCACCCTCGGACTTTGTAATATCAGAATCTGCACTCATATCCAATAGTTTCGTCTTTATAGCGTCTGCACTAATGTTCATCCCCGAGTGCTCAATGGCCATAATCATAGGCGCGTACTTTTCTGGCAATCCGGCCAACAGGAGGGACCCTATCCACTCATCGTTGATTTCAAAGCCTGTGCCCTTTAGCTTTTGTGCCGTATCCACTAACTGTGTCACGTACGCGGTCATTGAGTCGCAACTTTCAAGACGAATGGAGATCAAGCTTCTGAGTAGGCTGATGCGGCGGGTGAAGCCAGAATCGTCGAATAACGACTTCAACTTTTTCCATAAGCTATGCACCGTAGTTTCACTCTTGATGTGTACATATAGTGATGGATCAATGGTCATCACCATCTTAGCTTTAGCCTTCTTGTTATCTTGCGCGCTTAATCCTTCGCTGTTGCTGATGTCAATGCCTTCGAGGATGAGGAAATTTTCCACTGCGAACGCCCAATCATCGTAATTATCCCTTCCCTTGAGCTTTGGGACATTCATAGAATAATTTCCTGCCATTATCACTGTGCTGTACAAAGATCACTAACTATTTTTTACTTTACGCGGGACTGGGCCCATAACCTAATAAAACTCGTGTGGCGGTTTTGCAGAGACTAAACGTTTTTTATTTCAAACTCAGGTTTACACATACAATGACAGGTGGCGCTAGTGTAACAAATTATTTTTATACTACCATAGACTGTAGTCCGAATTGGAACAATGTTTAATTCAAAATAACATAAAGCACCGTACTTATTTTTGTAGGACCTTGAATTTACAGCCAAATTAGTAGCTGAAGATATCGAATATTATCCTACTAATATTATAAATGTGACAGTTTGTATTTTTATTGGTCAATCACGCAAAAACGGCTGAACGGATTTTGATGAAACTTCATCATTTCCCCGAGATAAAAAGTATCCAATGTGCTATTCCAGGATATGATCTACCTGTATGGCAAGTTTCATCAAAATCCGTTCAGCCGTTTTAGCGTGAAAGAGTAACAAACATACATCAATACAAACTTTCACATTTATAATATTAGAGGGATATTGGTGGTGTTTTGTCCAATAAAGATCAATCTAAGTTCACAAGTGAAGTGAAATGAAAGCGTGTATCGTGACTTTTGAGATTGAAAGAAAAAGAAGAATATTCAAAAAGAAATGGCTTTTTCTTAATTCCTTACAGTGCAAGAAAGGGATTAGGAAAAAGAGTGGGGCAAGTCTTCGTAATAGCACTATCTGTATGATAAGATAGACTTTTTAATTTTCAGATTCGTAGAAAGCTCAGGCCAATGTGTGATGCCATCTGATTGCTTCCCAAACACACTGCACTCTGAATATTTGGCGAGAATCGTCGTACATTAACTACTACACTAGCGATCAGTCGGAGGGGGGATTTTATTCTAGGACAAGTCGGAACAGGCTCCAATTACATTACAACAGCATATACTTCGTCAATTTTTTTTTATTTCATAATTTTTTTTAAAGTTCCGCTCTTGATCTTACAATCCTACTAATATTATCCTTATATTATCCTATTATTATTACTCTTCCACGTATAAACTACTGAATGGATTCTGATGAAACTTAACATACAGGTAGATATCCCAGAATAAAACATACGAGATTTTTTATCCCGGGAAAAGATAAGATCCCTTAACACAAACAAACATTCACATTTATAACATTAGTAGGATTAAATATTTGAGGACTTCCATGGGATCCCATCAGATCCTTACTTGGTGACAATGGGACCACCTCAAGAGTATACCAGTTTAAAAAAAATACATATTAGAACATAGAATCTTTTTCGGTGATAATAAAAAAAACTCACCACTATGTATTAAAACATGCGTAGATAATGAGTAGCTAGAATTGAATGCCTTCCCACACACCTTGCATTTATAAGGCTTTTCACCTGAAACAAAAATCTGAGGTAAATCTCCCAGCGTCTTATTCATTTTGCCTAATCTTAGGGAGAAATTCGTATTTTGCCTACTCTTAGGGAAATATTCCTATTTTGCCTACTGTTAGGGAGAAATTCCTGTTTGCCTACTGTTAGGGAGAAATTCCTGTTTGCCTACTGTTAGGGAGAAATTCCTGTTTGCCTACTGTTAGGGAGAAATTCCTGTTTGCCTACTGTTAGGGAGAAATTCGTATTTTGCCTACTCTTAGAGAGAAATTCCTATGTACTATTTTACTAACTAACTAATATAATATAAAAGTAAATAAAGACTATTCATTGATTCAGTTGATGCTGTCATTGACTTAGTCCTTTAAACCTACTTCCTATCACGCCATAGGTTTGTGTGTATGGCTTATTATGGTAGTGTGTTTTTTTTTATTTTTATGTCACAAGTGACAACGAGGCAGGCGGGTCACCTGATGGTAAGTGACAACCGTCGCCTATAGACATTGGCAATACCAAGGGATTGCTAATGTGTTGTACACCCTATTGCAATGCTTTAAAGGCGAACTGACTCTCAAGTGCAAATTCCGGAACACACCAACAGGTCTTTGTCGACAGTTCAACTTATGTGTGGTAGCCAGTCAGTGAAGTACTACATAGTACCCTACCACCGTGCTGTGGTTTCCTCACCATGTTTTCCTTCACCGAAAGCTCAAGCTCATTGTAGGATTCGAACCCACGTCCTTCGCCGCGGTATTCGACGTCACTTACCACTGAGCTATCATCACCTTAAATGTGTGAATGACATCCAAGGATATTAAATTATTTCTCACCAGTGTGCACTCGCATATGGGTAGTCAAGTTGCACTTAAAGTGGAACATCTTCCCGCAAACTTTACACTCATGTGCACTCGCCTTTCCATGGACTTTCTTCACATGCCTCGACAGATACTTCTTCACTTTGCACTCGTAAGGGCATTGAGTGCACTTGTACTGGTTAGCTGGCAAATGGATCGCCGAGTGCGTTTGTAGATTGTACTTGTCAGTGAATTCCTGTAAGAAGATGTTTATTAATATTAACTTTTCTTTACACACTCGGCTATCTGATCCCAAACTAAGCAGAGCTTGTAATATGGAAACCAGATGACTGATATACTACATAGACTACATTTTTTTTTGTAAATACATACATAGATAGATAAATTACACCCAGACTCAGGACAAACAGACATGTTCATGCACACAAATGTGTGTCCTGGATGGGAATCGAACCCACGACCTGCGGCGTGATAGGCAGTGTGTTAACCAACCACGCCAACCGGCCCGTCTATTGCTGCATGGAAAACCAATGGATGCAGACAAACAAAGAGTGCAGTGGGGTGGCATCAAAAAAGTATGCCCGTGTAGGATATAAGATTATGGTGAGAATGAAAATGCAGATTGATATTTAAATAAAGTAACTTGCAGGTAGGTATATTCAAATTAACCAAGATGAAGGTTGATCAAAGTAAGAGGAAAAGTAAGGGCAGCTTAGTAGAAAAATAAAACAAAAAGGGGCAGAATCTGCTAAACAAACACCTATTCACCATAGGTGTGACAGACAGCCCCCTATGCAGACGATGCATGGAGGCAGAAGAAACGCCACAGCACATGCTTATAGAATACTGGAGCGTGGCAGAACGGGCACGAATCCTCCTATCACCAGTGTCGCTTCCGGAAGCCTTCAGTAGTCTAAATAGGCTGCTACTAGTAGCCTTCTGGGATGACCTGGGTTGGTTGGAGTGAGAAAACTCAGAAGTTCATACGTACCATGAGCAGGTGCTTGTTACCAACAGATTAACTTGTGTGTGGTAGCCAAAGTACCTAACACCGATGTTTTCCTTCACCAAAAGCTTGAGCTCTTGACTTTTACCTTGTGTAGAAAAATTATTAAATAAAATGTTTATGCTCACCTCAATTTAGGTTTTTGACATCCAAACATTTTTTATATTTTTTCTTTCTTTGGGAAAGTTGTTTACTATCACAAGTAGATGCTACATCTTTGATAAGTAATTAAATTTCACCCTATATTAGAAAGTACTCCATACCTTAAGGTATTCATTCTTTTATGGTATTTATATCAGTAAAGCATAATATTTTGAGGATCCCCAGTCACTACCACTGAACTATCATCACCATAACTAAGTTTTGTTATTGTTATTTGCAATAAACTATGCTATAAGCAGAATAATTTAAAAAGGATTGAGGTTTTTGATAAATAGAATTGGTTTCTTACCTTCTGACAGACTTGACACTGGAAATATGTGATTTCTTTATATTTTGAAGCTTTTTGGATGGTACTTGTCCTCTTCTCTCTTGTCTGACTCATTGTGATACGTAATATATTGCTTTACTGCAAAAGAATATGGTTTAATAACCCGTCAGTTCTTTTTTGGGACAATCGGGGTTTCAGAGTCCACACCACTTCGGTCGTGGGTTCGAATCCTTACAATGAGCTTGAGCTTTCGGTGAAGGAAAACATCGTGAGGAAACCACAGCACGGTGGTAGGGTACTTTGTAGTACTCGACTGGCTGGCTACCACCCTCAAGTTGAAAATCTGTCGCCCAAACCACTTGGTTCTCAAATGGGACAATCAGGACGATGTCATTTACTTGAAAATTCGGCACGAATTTAGATTTTTTAAAACTGTGTGCGAGTTGACGAGTTTTTTGACAGGTTAATCTCGGGAGTCAACAGATTAATTATACTTATGTTATAATTTTTTTTTATTATTCATAAGAAATGGTTTAACAATGGAAATGAAGCCCTGTAGCCTTTGCTAGTTATAAAACTGTAGAGTGGGGCGGAAAACTCAAGAATGGCTGATTGTTATAGAATTAAACTTGGCACAGGTAGATCATATCCTAGAATAAAACATATTCTGGGAAAAGATAACATCCCCGGGAATGTGGGTGATCAATTTTTTTTTCTAAAATGAGAAAAACTGTTACCTGTTGTACATATTTTTTTCTTCTAATTCTTATTTCTACTAGAAGTGAACATAAAGAAGGGATTGTTAAAGAGTACCTATAGACGTATAATATGTTGTAGTAGGGAAGGCTCGTGCCCCAGCATTGAGGTTATGATAAGCTAATTATAATTAACTGTAACATCTTGAGGGCTATTATCATTGCAGTGGCAGAGGGTAGCTAGAAACTTCAACTAATCACCTTACCTTCAATACATGTATTTGTGGTACAGTTGCTGTTTAAACTAATCTAAGAACTAGGTATTATGCTTTATGCGTAAACTGAATAAATATAATAAAACATTTATAGTAAAATATCATTCAGAATTCACTTTTTACTCGCAAAAAATACGTTTATTTATTTGACATTAGCTAGCAGTGAAGTGAAGTTAGTACCTATTGATTTGACTTGTCTTGTATCTCACTGCAGACGGCTCAAAGAGTGTAGTCGAGTCGAGTAGTCGACTATTATTATAATTATAAATATTTTCATCAAATATTTGATGCCAATCAAACAATAATGCCTGGGCCGCACTCACATAGTGATTATATACTCTTTGGCACTCATCGCAATAACGCAGATATTCGGGTTATCGAGATGTATGTAGCCAAATATTCGTGAATACTTAGGCTCTTCGGGCGAGCATCGCTCCGCTGTCGGTCAACTCTCGCATAACAAAAGGTTTTATCGCGATGAAATCCGCTTGCGTGGCAAGTCACATTCATTTCAGTCGGCATTTCTTTACACCATGGCCCGCACCCATTGTGCCTAGTGGACGTGTTAATGTCTAGGCGGCTCATACATATTTTTATTATTGGAACGAAGTTCCTTATCGCGGGTTGTGAAAGGGGGCTAGACGGAAAAAAATCTGACGAAAATCACCGACACTTTTATGTCGGCGACGCGCATGTTTCTCTGATTGTCTCTCACTCTCTCTCTCTCTCTCTTATAGAAAGCAAGCCAGATATTTTATGTTTTTTTTTTTAAATATTAATATATACTCTCTCGACTTATATAACTTCGTTCCATCCGGGTGTCCCTTGACACCTCTCAAGTTTTTATTTCCCTAGGATAGGTTAGGTAGGTACTAGGTACTGCGGCAGTATACTATCAGTCCACAGGGCCGGATTTAAGGGAGGGCAAACGGGGCAACTGCCCGGGACCTCCACAAGAGAGGGCCCCCCACACAAATTATACTTATTATGAAAAAATTATACCGAATTATAAAAAATCCTAAACAACTAAGTAAATACCACATAAATATCACAAATAATTAAAAAGAAGATTTATCTTTGCAATAACAGATTAAAACAATTGCAAGAAAAATATAATAGGTTTTATTTGCAAAATAATTGGTGCACTCCTTTGTTGCCCTTGGGCCTCCACACTAGGCCCTGTCAGTCCATAACGGAATGAATTTCTCCCAGTAAAAGGACTGGACAGTGCTTGAAGTGTATACCGGAACCAAGAATTATGTATTCTAAATGGATAGGTAACTCTTAATACCTACTTGAAGCAAATACCTATCAATTGCGAAAAAGAGAAAGATAACAACTACGTTGGGACAATCTCTCTTTCTTTCATTAAGGGTAAGTAGGGTTAGAAATATGTAGCTTCAAGTAGGTATTTAGAGTTACCATCCATTTAGAATATATATTTCTTAATCGGAACTGTTAGTTATTGTTCCGAGGAACATAACCATGATAGTTATCTGTAGTTTATCTGTGCATGGCATAAACTGTGCCATAGATAAGAAAACACTTTATTGGTAGATTGGTACAACATATCAGTAATCTGTGGATTGGTACCACTTTGATTGGGTGTGCGCGGATTGTTTCGATTTTCTTGTACCTAATATTTATTTACAATTATAATGCTTTCCTATTAAATTAACTTATACGACATAATTATTTCGACTTTGTTTAATAGCGTAGAGAGAATTGTTTATATATCGTGGTTCTTATGGCCTTGATATTGACAATTAAATATAACCTTCATATAATTGTAAAAAAAACATGATTCGCCTTACCTAATTATATTTCTATTCGTTTTGTTTCTTCCTACATAGAAACTGGTGCTCAAGGTAAGTTTTTTGTAGTATTATCTATTGTATTTGTGTTTATTTTAGGTTAGATTATGTCACTATTTTCAGTCAAGAATTACAATATTTTCCTTATATAAATAGCTAGGCTATGCCGGGCCGGTTTATTAGTTACAGATGATAAAAGTACATATTCTGGTACTTTAAAGCTTTTAGGGATGGTGAAAGAAAATATTTGTGGGCTGACTCTGTATGCTGAACTAAGTTTTCTATCCGTTTGTTGAAAAGAGTGGCTCGAGACTTACCCTACCTATCTTATCGAGTTATCAGGGACTTTCTACGTACTATAATACACGTGAAGATGTTTGTTACTCTTTCACACAAAAGCTACTCAACGGATTTCGATTAAACTTGGCATTCAAGTAGATATATTCTGGAATAAAACATAAAAAGTACCTTACTACCGTGATGTGGTTTCCTCACTATGTTTTCTTTCAGGGAAAGCTCAAGCTCATTGTAGGATTCAAACCCACATCCTTTGCTGTGGTAATCAACGTAATATAATTGGTATTAATGTAGAATGTTGCCAGTAAAGTATTGTTTTCAACTTTCAGATATCTACGATACCACCTAACCTAAACAAAAATGTTGCCGAACAGTTTTACCTACAAAATAGTTAACATAAACAAATTACTACAATTGAATAATATACATTTCAATTTCAAACGGAAACTACGATTACCATCTTACAAACCAACATGCACATGTGGCTTTATGTTCAATCAAAGACTTATAAGAGTACACTCAACACACAGCGATCAGCATAGACAAAAAGCCATTATAGAAACAACAACACCAAAGATAGTCATAGAGAAAATAGAATTAGATAAAAAGTTACCTGTGGGAAGTTTGGACAGGCCAAAGGAATTATGGAAGGATAGGATACTGCCCTATGTACAGTTGGCAAGATGGGATAAACCTATTGGTGAGCTATGGACTATCTTATCTATTCTTATTCTATACTTATCTATTCTATACTAATATTATAAAGAGGAAAGATTTGTATTTTTGTATGCAATGAATAAACTTTAAAACTACTGGACTGATTTTAAAAATTCTTTCTCTGGTAGAAAGCTACATTATCCCTGAGTAACAAAGGCTATATTTTTTATCCTGGGATAAGATAAGATATCATGGGAACGCTGGTGTAACTGCGGAGGACAGCTAGTTTTTTCATAAAGCAAGGTTGGTTATGGAGTGCAGTTGTAACAGTTGATGCAGCAATCATAGCTGTGGTAGTGACGCACACAGTTAAGGTCGTGGGTTCGAATCCTACAATGAGCTTGAAGATTTCGGTGAAGGAAAACATCTTGAAGAAACCATTGCACAGTGGTAGTAGAGTACTTTGTGGTACTAGACTGGCTGGCTACCACCCTCATCTATCGCCAAGCACTTATCGGTGTGTTTCGAGCTGCACTTGGGAGCCAGTTCCTATCTAGGCTTTGTGTGCTTACCACCTTCGGCCACATCACTTACCATGGTGAGATTGTTGTTTTAACAGCCTCTAAAGGTTCTGTCATTTCAAATCCAGGTGTGTATCTTCTCTACTGGCCGTGCTCATGGTCAATAGCCCTGGCTTCCATATCTGGTACTGTGCCATTTGCTAAGAGTGTGGAGATGGCCGGGCTGTTCCTTGTGGGTGCTGGGCTAATGAGGGGCGCAGGGTGCACCAT
The DNA here is from genome assembly GCA_951361185.1 of Ochropacha duplaris. Taxonomy (NCBI): domain Eukaryota; kingdom Metazoa; phylum Arthropoda; class Insecta; order Lepidoptera; family Drepanidae; genus Ochropacha; species Ochropacha duplaris. The sequence goes on along the minus strand of OX592720.1, from coordinate 5,020,945 downwards.
CAATGATCTGTGGGACCGGGATATTGATGCTCAGGTACCTTAATAAATGAAGCTGATGAAAGCAGCCGAGTGGTGAATTACTGTATAAATTAGCAAACTTTTTTTTATTTATTTTTTATACCACAAGTGACAACGAAGCTGACAGGTCACCTGGTGGTAAGTGACTACCGTCGCCTATAGACATTAGCGATACCAGGGGATTGCCAATGTGTTGTACACCTTATTAAAATGTCTTAAAGACAACTGTCTCCAAAGTGCTGTTGGAACACACCAACAGGTGCTTGGCGACAGTTCAACTTGTGTGTGGTAGCCAGCCAGTCGAGTACTACAAAGTACCCTAGCACCATGCTGTGGATTCTCCAGGATGTTATCCTTCACTGAAAGCTCAAGTTCATTGTATGATTCGAACCCACGACCTTCGCCGCGGTATCCGACGTCACTACCACTGAGCTATCATCGCCTTCATCCCTCGCCATTAGAATTGATTCTAATTTAGCTGAGGAATGTTTATGAAGTGTCTCTACTAGTAGAGAAAGTTGTAAATCCAACAAAAGTTACTCTTATCCTTCTATTTGCATAAATAATAATTAAGGCGATGATAGCTCAGTAGTAAGTGACGTCGGATACCGCGGCGAAGGTCGTGGGTTCGAATCCTACAACGACCTTCAGCTTTCGGTGAAGGAAAACATCGTGAGGAAACCATAGCACGGTGGTAGGGTACTTTGTAGTACCCGACTGGCTGGCTACCACCCTCAAGTTGAAAATCTGTCGCCACGCACCTATCGGTGTGTTCCGACAGCTGCACTTGAGAGCCAGTTCCCATCTAGGCTTTGTGTGCTTACCATCTTCGGCTACATCATCACTTACCATAGTGAGATTGTAGTCAAACACAAGCCTAACCAGAATAAATAATAAAAAAATGTGAAGTCAAAGTTTTAATAAGCCTAAAAAAGTTTTTTTTTTTAATAAATAAGATGACGACTGACTTATGAAATGAGTTTGTTTTTATTAAATGTCAAAACTTTTATTTATAATGGAGTTTTGTATGAAATACATACCTATGACGTCATTAATATACACCATCAAGAGATCTAATCTTTGTCATTAAATTGGTAATTAAAAATCATTTAAAGGCGGAATTTCACAACGTTTTCGTTGTATCGGAGAATTTTTAGATGTTATTTACACGTTAGTTTTAGGTATTTTTTCTTGAATAAAAGCATCATCCGTATGGATAGGTCGAATGAAGTTTTTGTTTCGTAGATTTCCCAGGGACAAATTACCAACGGAGGAAAAGACCATCGCTGGTTTAAAAACAACTAGCATTATGCTGAGCTGGGACCATTTTGGGGCAATATTATCTATTTTTTTTATTATTTTAGGGTTCCGTACCCAAAGGGTAAAAACGAGGATTAAAAACTTATTACTGCCCGCTAAAAGTTTCTTATAGAAATCACCACCTTTGGGTGCACTTAAAGGCGAACCAAGTCGTCCTTTTTGAACACTTAGGGAGCGTTCAAGTATTAAGTCACGTACCCCCCCCCCCCCCCCACACCCTAAAAACGTTACGTAATAACCAAGTGAGAATTTATACCTAAAAGTCACTATTATGTGGTGTGAAGTACTGAAAATGTAAAAAAAAATGTTACGTAACGCGTAGTTCAAACCCCCTCCCTCCCCTGTAACGCATCGTAACGTTTTACAAGACGCCCCCACCCACCCCCGAAATTCGTTACGTACTAGTTGAACTTAGATGGGATGAAAATAAAATTTATTTCTTTCTTTCAAAATGTTTGATGATTTTTTATTTATTTATTGGCTTACCAACTAAATACACACAGAACATTATCTTACAAAACTATAACAGTTTCTTTACTCGCATGCATCTCAATTAAAGGAAAGCACTGCATTTAATTTTTGTTAAAGTACGAATTTATACAATAAAAAAAAAATGTAGGTATACAGTTAATGCTTACAAAATATTTGCAAGAAAAATATTCCATGAAAGAAAGAAATAAATTATTACATTTTATGCATGATTTTTTTATTTTTTTTTAATTCTGGATAAGCTTGTGTTTGACCACAATCTCACCATGGTAAGTGATGATGTGGCCGAAGGTGGTAAGCACACAAAGCCTAGATGGGAACTGGCTCTCAAGTGCAGCTGTCGGAACACACCGATAGGTGCTCGGCGACAGGTTTTCAACTTGAGGGTGGTAGCCAGCCAGTCGGGTACCACCGTGCTATGGTTTCCTCACGATGTTTTCCTTCACCGAAATCTCTGGCTCATTGTAGGATTCGAACCCACGACCTTCGTCGCGGTATTCGACGTCACTTACCACTGAGCTATCATCGCCTTAGAATGATGATGACTGTTAACAGGTGGAAAGAACCAAGTCCCGTCCTCTAGTGTGCGGTGCTGTGACAGAGAGTCAGGCTGTGGTGTTCCTAGCGGCTCAGTTGTCTCTGGCGTTGGGCGTGTTACTTCAGCTTAACTGTTACAGCGTAGTGCTGGGAGCGAGCAGTATGTGTGAGTATTGTCTTTGGTTTCCCTTTCATTTTTAGGGTTCCGTACCTTAAAAGGTGAAAAAGGATCTTATCCGCCTGTCCGTGTGTCACCACCGATTTTCCCAGGAATGGATGGACCTAGCTAGTCGAAATTTATACCAGATACTGAAGTCTATAGTCCCTATTGGGTGTATAAAATCAAGGTCCTGAGTGAACACGATAGAAAGTAATGGGCTAATTTAGATTTTCGCGAAAACTTATAAGTACCAAAATTTACCTTATTTCAGTGGTTTTAATTTATTTTGCGCGGTACCCTAATTATGTTTTAAAATAATATTGAAAAGTTCTGCCAGTGAAAGTCCCGTCGAAATTGGTGCAGACGTAAAAAGGTTAAGTTTGTGAGTTTGTGAGGTTGTAGGGGGTAATCTCTGGATCTACTGAACCGATTTAGATAATTCTTTTACCAATAGAAAGCCACGTTATTTGTGAGTGTCAAAGGCAATATTTTTAAAATTAGATCCCACGGGATCGGGGGTGAAACAGCGGGGGACAGCTAGTTTAAAGTTCCCGGGATAAAAAGTACCCTATGTATTATTCCAGGATATGATCTACCTGTGTGCCAAGTTTCACCAAAATCCGTTGAGCCGTTTTTGCGTTTTTTTTTTGTCACTACGTGACGACGAGGCTGGCGGGTCACCTGATGGTAAGTGACTACCGTCGCCTATAGACATTAGCAATACCAGGGGGACTGCCAACGTGTTGTACACCTTATTACAATACCTTAAGGGCAAGGGCAACTGGCTCTCAAGTGCAACTGCCGGAACACACCAACAGGTGCTTGGTGACAGATTACTAACTTGAGGGTGGTAGCCAGCCAGTCGAGTACCACATAGTACCCTACCACCGTGCTTTGTAATTAAGCAACAAACACACAAACTTTCAAATTTATAATATTAGTAAGATTAAAAAATCACGTTTGTATTGCAGTGTTGGTAGTGACGTATCCGTTAGCGAAACGTTTCACAAACTACCCTCAAATATTTTTGGGCGCCACCTTCAACTGGGGTGCTCTGTTGGGGTTCAGCGCTGTCCGGGGGACCATCGACCCGGCGGTCTGTGTGCCCTTGTACTTCGGAGCCCTAGCGTGGACTGTTCTCTATGATACTATTTACGCTCATCAGGTGAGTCATCTTTTTAGGGTTCCGTAGGGTAAAGGAGTAAAAACGGGATCCTATTACTAAGACTTCGCTGTCTGTCCGTCCGTCTGTCTGTCACCAGGCTGTATCTCAAGAACCGCGATAGCTAGACAGTTTCACGGATGATGTATTTCTGTTGCCGCTATAACTACAAATACTAAAAACAGAATAAAATAAATATTTAAGGCTCCCATACAACAAACGTGATTTTTTTGCCCTTTTTACGGAACACTTCGTGCGCGAGTCCGACTCGCACTTGGCCGGTTTTTTTTTTATGCCGCAAATGACTACGAGGCAGGCGGGTCACCTGATGGTAAGTGACTACCGTCGCCTATAGACATTGGCAATACCAGGGGGTTGACAATGTGTTGTACACCTTATTACAATGCCTTAAAGGCAAACAGGCTCTCAAGTGCAACAGCCGGAACACACCAACAGGTGCTTGTCGACAGTTCAACTTGTGTGTGGTATCCAGCCAGTTGAGTACTACAAAGGACCCTACCACCGTGCTGTGGTTTCCTCACCATGTTTTCCTACACAGCTCAAGCTCATTGTAGGATTTGAACCCACGACCTTCGCCGCGTCTTTGTTGTATATATTGAAATGAAAAAAAAAATATAATGAAAAAAAAAGCCAATATAGTATCTGACTATATTGGCTTTTTTTGGTCCAAAATGTAACCTTGCTGAGTTTCTTGCCGGTTCTTCTCAGTTGTTGTCTGACTTCCGAACCGGTGGTAACTTCTGTAATTCGACCTTCACAAGTGCCCTTCTAGGGCCTAAACTGAATAAATGGTTGACTTTGAACATAGGTGGTAATAAATAAATAAATAGAAAATAAAATATAAAATAATGTAGGTGACCCCCCCCCCACCTATCTCCCCCTTCAGTTTGTCGTGCTACTTACCGAACACCCTGTATAAATTAGTAAGTTTTCTTTAGGACAAGTTGGACGACGCTCGCATTGGTATGAAGTCGACGGCGCTGACCTTCGGTTCGTACAGTAAGCCGGCGCTGTGCGGGGTGCTGGCGCTCTCTGTGGCTTCACTTTGGTACGCGGGGGAGGGAGCGGGGATGGAAGTGGGGGGGGTTTACTCCGCCGCACTAGCCGCCTACCTGCTACATGCTGGGAGACAGGTTATTAAATTACCTTTTTTTTCTTTTTAACCGAAGGGAAGTTGTTTATTTTTTTTTTAATTCTGGATAAGCTTGTTTGACTACAATTTCACCATGGTAAGTTATGTGGCCGAAGGTGGTAAGTACACAAAGCCTAAATGGGAAATTTTCAACTTGAGGGTGGCTAGCCAGTCGGGTACTACAAAGTACCCTACCACCGTGCTGTGGTTTCCTCACGATGTTTTCCTTCATCGAAAACTCAAGCTCATTGTATGATTCGAACCCACGACCTTTGCCGCGGTATCCGACGTCACTACCACTGAGATATCATCGCCTGATGTGGTCAGTTTTTGACTGACCTTTCCCCCCTTATCCAAATCAAGTGTATTTTTTAGTACAAAGTAATTTTCAGAATATTATCTTTACAGAAAAAATGCATAACCAATTAATATTTTATTCCATCTACTAATTCTATACTAATATCTATAAAGGGGTAAAGTGTTGAGGTTGTATGGGGTAATCTCTGGATCTACTGAACCGATTTAGATAATTCTTTTACCAATAGAAAGTCACGTTATTTGTGAGTGTCATAGGCTATATTTTATCCCGGGAAAAGATAAGATCCCTCGGGAACGAGGGTGAAACAGCGGGGGACAACTAGTATTATGGTCGTGGGTTCGAAACCTACAATGAGCTTGAGCTTTCGGTGAAGGAAAACATCGTGAGGAAACCATAGCACGGTGGTAGGGTACTTTGTAGTACCCGACTGGCTGGCTACCACCCTCAAGTTGAAAATCAGTCGCCAAGCACCTGTTGGTGTGTTCCGACAGCTGCACTTACCATAGTGAGATTGTAGTCAAACACAAACCTATCTAGAATAAAAAAAAATTAGGTATATGTATTGGATAGGAATTTAACTTAACTATGAATGAATGAGAGGTGTCAAGGGACACCCGGATGGAACGAAGTTATATAAGTCGAGAGAGTATATATATATATATATATAAATAGAAATGAAAATATCTGGCTTACTTTCTATAAGAGAGAGAGAGAGAGAGAGAGACAGACAGAGAAACATGCGCACGCCGCACAGCTGACAGTGACATAAAAACTGTCGTGACAAAATTTTCGTAAGATTTTTTTCCGTCTAGCCCCCTTTCATAACGCGCGATAAGGAACTTCGTTAAAAAGGAATGGTACATTGAAATTCCAAATGACGTATTCTCTGGATGGCCCCTTACAGGAAAAGCAACCTTGCAGCTCAATATTTAGAGCCTATTTTGTAAGTGCAATTTTATTTTCAGATATACACATTGGACCCAGACAATCCACAAGATTGCGCGAAAAAGTTCAAATCCAACTCCTCAGTAGGTCTTATAATTTTGCTCGGCATTCTGGGAGGCGGTTATAGTAAATATATAGAGAATAGACAGGAGAATATAGGCAAAGACAATTTGGGTGTGACTCAGAGTTGTTTATTTAGCTAATTTTAACTTTAACGCCTGTTCATTCAGATCAGATTCAAAAAGAAATTGTACCTAGATAAGTTATAGAGAAGCTAAAGAATGGCTAAGGGAGCGTTCGAGTATTACGTAACGAATTTGGGAGGAGGAGGGGGGGGGGGGGGGGGGGGGGGGGGGTGTTGTAAGACGTTACGATGCTGTTGATGTGATGTTCACTTTTTTTTTTCTTTATACCACAAGTGACAACGAGGCAGGCGGGTCACCTGATGGTAAGTGACTACCGTCGCCTATAGACATTGGCAATACCAGGGGATTGCTAATGTCTATAGACAACGGAAGGTGTTGTACACCTTATTACAACGCCTTAAAGGCGAACTGGCTCTCAAGTGCAACTGTCGGAACACACCGATGGGTGCTTGGCGACAGATTTTCAACTTGAGGGTGGTAGCCAGCCAGTCGGGTACTACAAAGTATCCTACCACCGTGCTATGGTTTCCTCACCATGTTTTCCTTCACTGAAAGCTCAAGCTCATTGTAGGATTCGAACCCACGACCTTCGCCGCGGTATTCGACGTCACTTACCACTGAGCTATCATCGCCTTAAACCATTGGAGCGATAACTTTTGTGTTCTTGTACATTTTTGTAAGCTCTGTGTTATATGCGGATAGGTCATCAAGTCTGTGGACCCTGTTCATGTCATAACTTGTATATACAGGTTGTTCGGTAAGTAGTACGACAAACAGAAGGGGGAGATAGGTGGGGGGGGGGGGGGGTCTCCTACCAACATATACAACAAATGAGCTCAATAAAAAGTACAGCATTTTCAAGATACTTCGATATTTCTTTGTTTTTATTATGTATTGATTTTAATCTTTAATTGAGTTATCCCGAAAATGGTGACACTTTTACTTAGGTCATATGTTGGTAGGTGACCCCCCCACCTATCTCCCTGTTCAGTTTGTCGTACTACTTACCGGACACCCTGTATACAGATCGCTTGGAGAACTTTTTAGATAAGTCGTGCGAATGCGAACTATGTGTTGTAGATATCGGTACATCTTCGATGGATTTAATAAAGATTATACTTAATTGTTCATATTTATAGTAAAGAATATTCAACTGAAACTAAAGACTAGTTGTTTTCAAAAATCCTAAGCGGATATCTACTCCTGAGGAATCTACCTGCCAAACAAGTTTGCAGCATTTATACTTTGAGATTCCGTGATTAATCTCTGAGTGGTATTTCTTAGATTACACCCAGACTAAGGACAAGAAGATATGTTAGCTCATATACGGCCCGTCCTATGGAAATGTCCCATATTATACAGGGTGTCCGGTATGTGTACAAACTTGAGGGGGAGATACAAAAATAACCCCGGTAAAAGTGTCACCATTTTCAAAAATCAATCTATCTACATATATATATAAAACCATACTCCTATTAGTTACCATACTCCTCCGAAACGGCTTGTCCGATTTCGACGCAATTTTATATGTATATTCAGTAGGTCTGAGAATAGGTCGTAATAGCCCTTGCCCTTAAGGCATTGTAATAAGGTGTACAACACATTGGCAATTCCCCTGGTATTGCTAATGTCTATAGGCGACGGTAGTCACTTACCATCAGGTGACCCGCCTGCCTCGTTGTCACTAGAGACATAAAAAAAAAATAGTACATTACGATACGCGTGACCTAAGTAGGCTATTATTGCACGGTGTGAAGTTAGCGCTCGAGCGCAGCGAGGATGCTAAACGCCGTGCAATAATATACAACTTCGGGCACAAGTATCGTATACTATTTTATAGCAAGTGTGACATAAACCCGCACTTTACGCATGCTTCTCCGTACAGAAATAGGCAACTTAGGTCACGGAAAAGCGTGCGTAAAGTGCGGGTTTAGGTCACACTGTGCTATAAAGTATATTTCATACCGCCAAATCCCACGGGTATGCGGGTGAAACCGCGGGGAACAGTGTATATATAAAAATATCGAAATAATCTCGAAATTGGTGACACTCTAATTGAGGTCATTTATTGTATATGTTGGTAAGTGACCCGTCCACCCATCTCCCCCTTTTGTCGTACTACCTGTCGTACTACTTACCGGACATCCTGTATAAGACGCTCAGGTACCGTCGACCAATACAGTTACCCATTCTGGATGTGGTAAAATAAAATGTACATGTTTAAATTGTTATTAGATGTTATGTAAGTGCTGTGATTATTGTAAAATATATGTTTTTATCATTTTTATGTTTATAAATGGTTGATCAATAAATTTTATTGTATACTAGCTATCCCCATGAGTTTGCCCGTTTTCCTTTCAACATAAGCTATCTGCCGGTGAAAGTCCCATCGAAATCGGTCCAGGCAGACACAAAAATGACAGTAATATACTTTCATGTGCATTTTGTTAAAAGCTACTATTATTTTGACATTACTGACACTTTTTTTTTATTTGTATATCATCATTGATATGTAATAACTAAAGATAAACAATCCCAAGCAAAAGTTCTCTCGAAACTGTCTCAAATTGTGTTAGGAAAAACTAGTAATTTTTAGTAGTTTATATCAGACGCACATGAGATTAGATATTCCAAGATGAGTTCTGAGTTATCTCGTAAGCACTGTACATTTGCGCCCGTCGCTTTTATACAGGGGCATTTTTTTTGGGTAGCATTTAGTGATTTTAATGGGTTTTGGAAACCGCAAAACGCGAAAATCGATAGTTTTCGAGAAATTCACATTTTTTGTTCGGAATTGCTCGGAAAGTGGGAATTTATAATAAAATAACCACGAAGTGAACGTCGTACACTTCTAACCTAATCAAGCCATGTGGATTTTGGTGTGTAGTTTGATAAAATAATAGTTCTCAAAAATATTAATAACTAATTTAATGAATGACAGACAACTGTCATAGCATTATTTACATGACTCCAGAAATTGTGTTTCGTTTTTCACATTTGCTAAAAAAATACATCTTATTTTTTATTGTAATAATTTCATTATTAAAATATTAATATTTTATTATGCAAAATTTGTTACCCTTATTTTTCAATTCAAATATTAATAACTATTTCGCTCCCGCTTAATGTACAAAAATAAACTATAAAAGTGTGTCGAAGAATTCCTCCGCATCGCCGTCGACTAGTAACATGCCCAAAAGACTGGCAGCATTACCATGTGGAATGGCAATGCTTAATATTTGGCCAAAGTAAAAGCCAGCCTTTTGGTCACGTGAACCAATTGTTTGGAAATATCCTTAAATAGGAAATAAAAACCCAAGGTTTCAATCCCAAACGGCTCGAAAATATAATTACCTATAAGGCTATTATACCTTCGCCGCTTGAGGTTTTAAGCAGTGGCAGCTGCACCGCCAGCACGACACGCTGTGCTAGGAAGATGGGATGGCGCAAGAGTGTCAACACGTTGCATCCCACACTAGAGTCCAAAAATTAAAAATTGGTTCCAACATAATATGTAAAAGTGCATCGATCATCATGGCGAATATTTTGAAAAGCAATAAATCCATATTAAATGCATTATGTTTGTTTCACTTTGTTATTCCGGTTACATAAATAGCAGCCCTCGTAAATATATTTTTAGTTGTAAAATTAAACAATCTTCTTAAGGTTCTGATTTGAATTATAAATACAGTTTTATTCATCCATCACCTGCCTGTATTTATAAAATAATATAAGTATGTTTCGGTTATATTTAATTAACTACCTATAATATATTATACATATGTTATACGGACTCACGACCTTAAAGCTTTAAAATATTGTAAACAGATATCATAAGATCTGTTCGGCAATATTGATCTCATGTGAACTCATGCTCTTTTTTTCCCCGGCCCCCACCTTGCCGCGTTACCTAAGGCGCGGTACAGCGGTTACGGTCAAACTATAGTTACCTACATAGGTATTATATCTACTTTATGTGTTAGTTTAAGTTCAGTTAATTTACATAATTAGAGTGCACTATATTCGCCAACAAATTATAATACAGTTTGGCGAAACAATGTTTTTTTTTGTTTAAAATAAATAAAAAAAAAACTTTAACGCGCACTGAGGCATGTTTACCGTCGGAGCGTTCGAATGCTACTAGATTAAAAGACCACCCAAATGTTCGAGTGGGCACTCATTCGGGAAGGCCATTTTTTGTCGCTGATTGTGTATCTTTAGTTATTAGATATCAAAGGTATAGATATATCAATTGTTATCATAAACTCATTCATAAGGGTGAGTTTCCATTAAAGCGGAATTGAATCGATTAGAAGAATTTACACTCAATGAAGACAAATCTTACAATTATCTTACCACTATCTGTTCCGCGCGGTTACACTCGCGTTCCCGATGGATCTTATCTTTTTTTAGCCTATGTGCTATTTCAGACTATAATCTATCTCCATGCCAAATTTCATCCAGATCCATTCAGCCGTTCTGTCGTAAATGAGTAACAAACATACATCCATCCATCCAAACTTTCACATTTATAATATCTTACCATAAAGTCAAAGTCAAAACCATTTATTCAGTTTAGGCCCTAGAAGGGCACTTGTGAAGGTCGAATTACAGAAGTTACCACCGGTTCGGAAGTCAGACAACAACTGAGAAGAACCGCCAAGAAACTCAGCAAGGTTACATTTTGATATAAAAACTCAGCAAGGTATCATCTGACTATATTTTTTTTTCAATTTTTTTTTAAATGTTTAACAATTTTACTTTTAATATTCATATACTCTCATATTTATTAAAAGCATAAATATTATAAATTATAAATGGCAAACTGGATAGAAAAGCGTGTTTTCTATCCAGTTTGCCATTCTAATATTTCTATTGATCTAACAGTTGTTTTCACAATTGAAACTGATTGCAACGAGTTACGTTAACCCGCAGATCTTTTTCCGGGACAAAAAAGTATCATTTATTCCAGGATATGATCAGTGGCGTAGCTAGGTAACAAAACGCCCTAGTGCAAAAAAAAACTGGGCTCCTAACTAAACTGTTTATATAATTATACAGGGTGTTAGGAAGAACGTGTTCCAAACGGTAGGGTCATTGGCTATGTATTCTGGCCCAACTAACCCTTTCTTGCCTTTCGTTTTTTTTCCGAGAAATTATTAATTATTACTATTTTTTTGCCGAAAGTTGAAAATTTTGTCACCATAACTTTTTTTATGGGTATCTTGGTCTACACTTACTTGTATTTTTATCGGGATTATTAGCTAGATCGATAAGAGGTTTGCTGGTCAGGGTCCGAGGGCACCCTGAGCTTGGGGGCCCCGGTGCACGGCACCGCCTAGCCCTCTGGTAGCTACGCCACTGGATATGATCAACCTGTGTGCCAAGTGAGCTACAAACATACTACCTCAGATTTATAATAAATATTAGTAGGATGAGCCCGAAACCCCCTGCATACATACTAAATTTCATGAAAATCGTTGGAGCCGTTTCCGAGAACCAGATTATACCTATATTTTTATACTAGACTAGCTTTCCGCCCCGCGGTTTCACCCACGTATCCCTTTTTTATCCATTTAGAGATTGAATTTCAAACTTTCAACCCCTTTTTCGTTACCTAAGGGGTTGAATTTCGAAAAATCCGTTCTTATTCCTCGGTCAAGTTTTAAAAACAACACTTGGGAAAAAAATCAGCTTTCTAGGTCTTTAAGGGTTTAGGCTGGGCGTTGATAGATCAGTCAGGACTTATCCTTTTATATATATAGATATAGATACAAGAATTGCTAGATAGGATAATATTAGATATTCACTGGAAGCGATTAGCGCAAGACCAGCCATCGTGGAGATCCTTGGGGGAGGCATTTGTCCAGCAGTGGACATTCTGGCTGACACGATGATGATCGCTCAGCGGTACGTTAAAACCTGGCTAATTAGCCATCTTTGACTTGTGCCGCCTCAACGGATGCACTTCACGTACCGTAAATGTTAAAATGACATAAAACAACCTAAAATACTATCGTGTGTTATGTCGTGATGCTATATAAGTTATGTGTGCCATTTTTGGGACATTTTCAAAGATCAAATGATATTTAGGTAACTTATCTACACCTTTTTTTATAATTAACTAGCGAACCCGGCAGACGTTGTCCTGCTCTGAAATTAAAACAAAACTTAGAACCCGATTCCAGCTACCGGGTCCAATTTTGTTTTCAAATCATCGAGGAAGCCATTGAAATACACACACAAAATTTCATCCAAATCGATCCTTTGTTACCATACTCCTCCGAAACGGCTTGACCGATTTTGATGAAATTTTATATGTAGGGTCGAGTGGTTAACAATGAACCAGCAGTACAGAGTGAACCATGCAAATAATTTAGAAATGCGATGTTGCCGTTTGTTGCAAACTGCATTAAGTAAACGTCTTTGAGGGGCCCTCCTCCCTTCCCAGTCGACAGCGAGCTAGCGGCGCAGGTGTTTTGTGTTTTTGTAGCGAAAATTGTGTAAAAACAATGTAAGTAAAATTTCGTCTCATTTAATTTGTGTAAGTAGTAGCTGAATATCAATTGGATTAATAAATTAATTGTTTTTTGGGCTTTTACTTAAGATCGTTTCATTAAGCACCTCGTGTTTGTGCATCTGGCTACTTAGCCTCAATTTTTTTAAGTAGACTGAACCACTTTAAGAGAGTCAACAATGAACCAGTGATTCATTGAGTACCTACTACCCTTGGTTCATTGCGTACCACCTTTATTAGATTGAGTATTAACCCAGATAAATTGCCTTTTATACCTATAGTTATTTTAGGAAATAAAAAAAAACTAATAAAAATTCAAAATTTAAGGATGGGCCGAACAAAATTAGATAGATCTGCGAGGAAAAAAGGATCCCACCTACCTCAAGTAATGAAGGCTGCTGTCAATTTACATCTTAGAGGTATGAGTTTCAGAAAGACTGCAAAAGATAGCAAGATACCATATCCAACATTAAGCAGATATGTGATAAAATATATGAAAGACCAGTCTGCTTCGATGGAACCAAACTACAGCGTACCTAAATATAATATTCACGGAGAAGCAAGAAATAAGTAAAATAACATTTGTGCGTTTGAATATTGTTATGTCGCGGAATGTTAGATACACTATTATATTACCTAATTTTACAAACCGTGTTAGTAATAACAGTGATAACATATTGTGTGTTTTAATTCGTTTTGTTTCTTTTTGTTTGGAGCAAGCTTAAGTTAGTCATGCTCGCTTTAAGGCCTTTGCTTGCGGCGGCGTCGTGTGGCGGGTCGCTCACTTCCCTATAATATGTGCGAGGAGGGCGGTGGCTGCCACACGCGTCATACTTGTGAACAGGTGTTGCTTGTGGGGGCTGGTCTGCTTAAGTTTGTTGTTTATTACGTCGGTCATAATTAAATTCTATAGATTACTATTTTTGCCGCCATAACACGCAAATATTGTCAGTGAGACTAGATAAATAATTATTGAATGTAATAGGTGTAAGTTGTTTTTGAAAAGAGTAATTGCTGAGTTTATTGTCGGCTCTTCTCAGCAAAAGCAACCTTCCGAACCGAGCATTTAGAGTCTGACTATTCATAAGTGCCTGTGAAGGCCTATTTGGATAAAAAAACAATTTCATTTCATTTCACTACAGAATGTAAATATAAAGTTTCATCAAAATCGGTCAAGCCGTTCCAGAGGAGTACGGTAACTAAAACTGTGACACGAGAATTTTATATATACAGGATGAATTTTTCAAGTGGGCGTGGATGGCCAAATCCTAAACTAAAGGGAATATCGAAAAATGCTGAAAGGAGTCTCGAGGCCGATTTTGGTTAAAACTAAAACTGCATCATTAGATTTTCCAAAAAAAAAGTTCCGAAGCCAGGAATCGAACCCGATGAATTTGAAAAAAAATACACAGCCGTATTATTACACCATCCGATAATGTTGCTAATAAGGATCAAATTCTCAGAAGTAATGCCTTACAGAAAACCAAACGAAAATGGTATTTTTTTTATAAAATGTATTTTTTTTGTATTTTCATACAAACTATTGCACTTATCCTATCGTACTATCAAATATATTGAAATAATTTTTAATTTTGTACACTCGTTGGACTGATAACCCACTCGCATTAATAATGAGTCTCGAGACCGTTTTTGATGAAAACTAATACGTCATCATTAGATTATTGATAAAATATGTTTTCAAGCCAGGAATCAAACCCGTTGATTTTGAGAAAATTTACACATTCAATATTATTATACCATCTAGCAATTTTGTTAATAAGGATCAAATTCTGGGAAGTAATAACATACGGCAAAATAAAGGAAAGTGTTCATTTTTAATAAATTTGTCAATATTTTTGTATTTTCATACATTTCCTACTACAATGTAGATGGGTATACCTACCGTAGTTACGTATAGCTAGTCAAAATGTTCGATACAATGCCCTTGTCATGAATGCGAGTGGGTTATGTATGAGTCAATTCCAACGAATGTACAAAATTAAAAATTTTTTGATTGCATGATAGGTGTAATAATTTCTGGAAATATACAAAAAATGTTAATCAATATAAAAAAAAATGCACTTTCTTTAAGTTTGCCGTATGTCATTACTTCTGAGAATTTAATCCTTATTAGCAACAATATCGGATGGTGTAATAATACAGGCTGTGTATTTTTTTTACAAATTCATCGGGTTCGATTCCTGGCTTGGGAAAATATTTCTTCGAAAATCGAATGATGCAGTTTTAGTTTTAATCAAAATCGGCCTCGAGTCTCCTTTCAGCATTTTTCGATATTCCCGTTAGTTTAGGATTTGGCCATCCACGCCCGTTTGAAAAATTCAGCCTGTATAGATATAGATTTGTTTATATATTTTAAGTATTTTGATTTACTGTGCGAGTCATATTTACTTAGTTTGATTTTGATTTAATTTCATTTCTCAGGCGATGTTTGTCATGTCAATTATTACTCTAATTTTTGGAACGAAGTTCCTTATCGCGCGTTGTGAAAGGGGGCTAGACGGAAAAAAATCTTACGAAAAATTGACACTGACACTTTTCGCTATAGTAAGCTATTGTAAGCTGTGCGGCGTGCGCATGTTTCTCTGTCTGTCACTCTCTCTCTTATAGAAAGCAAGCCAGATATTTTCATTTCTATTTATATGTCTTATTGATATTTATATGTTTTTTTTTATATATATATATATATACTCTCTCGACTTATATAACTTCGTGCCATCCGGGTGTCCCTTGACACCTCTCTCTCTTTTTTTTAATTATTTGTGTTTCCTTTCCTACGTTCATTTTCAACTCTTTCGCATTTAAAACATGTAATGATGCTTACACGTAAACAAATATACTTATCTGTCAGTGAATAACATAAATAAACAACAATTAAAGAGGATATTAAACATTTATTAAGTTCGTCTAAGTTAAGTGTACATGGTCCTTAATACAATACTTAGAACAAACGAAACGAAAGGAAAGAAGCACGAAAAAATGAAATTACTGAAATAGAGTTGCCCTTACCAAGGATGCCCTCAGAATCTTATTCGCTGCCACATGAAATTGTATTTAAGATATTGTTTAATATTATACGTTGTAAAGAAAATAGAGCGGGAAACAAAACATGTCGGCAGTTTTTATAATAAGTTCAAGGGCTACTCACACCATGGTTAATATGTATAACTAATAATATTATTTTTCATATTGTTTTTTTTCGCCAGTATAATTTTCCTTTCCCTGATATGTTTGACTGGAGTTCTTATGGGAACTGCTTGATTGACTGGCTTCATAACTGGAACTCCTTGATTGACTGGCTTCATAACTGGAACTGCTTGATTCACTGGCGTCATTGCCACTTGATTCACTTATGACACTTGATTGACTGGATTGACTGGCGGGTTTACTGGACCTGCTTGATTTGATTTTTGATTCTTCTCTTGAACTACTTGCTCCACTTGCATGATTGTCACTTTGTTCTTCACTGGAACTACCTGCTCCTTTTGAATGATTGCTTCTTTCCGTCATATTATCTTTATCATAATTGGCAGAATCACTACCGTCGTCAGTATTATTATCGCCAGAATCACTACCGTCGTCAGTATAATTATCGCCAGAATCTCTATCGGAGTCAGTTACATTATCGCCAGAATCTCTATCGGAGTCAGTAACATTATCGCCAGAATCTCTATCGGAGTCAGTTACATTATCGCCAGAATCTCTATCGGAGTCAGTATCATTATCGCCAGAATTATCATCGCCAGAAGGATTATTTTGATCAACTTCCTTAGATTCTTCATGATTTAAAGAACCATCAAAGGTCTCTCTGCTACATAACTTAATTGCGGTTTTGACCTCTGGTACAAATGACCTGGTATCTGTAAAATAAATTAATCATGTTAATGCTACACACGGTTATGGTAATGTAATTTTTAACCGACTTCAAAAAAGGAGGAGGTTCTCAATTCGACTGTATGTTTTTTTTTTTTTTTTATGTTTTTCCTGTTAGAAGTGTGCGCCACGTTGTGGGTGGGTCACCTGATGGTAAGTGAGTATCGTCGCGTCGTATATAGACATTTGCTGTATGGGATTGACTAACAATGACTGACAGGCTTCCTGTTGTTAATAATGTTTGTATGACGATGTGTGTGACCTAGTTTTATTGATATACTAACCTATACCGTAGCTCTTGAATGGTTCATAAAAATAGTCGGAGAGTGCTGAAAAAGAAAAGATTTTACTTTTTAAATCTTACGACATTGTTAGAATATGAAGACGGATGTTAAGTTCAAGCAAAAACTACTGAATAGATTTTGATGTAACTTGGCACACAGGTTGATCATATCCTGGAATAAAACATAGGATACTTTTTATCCCGGGAAAACATTAGCTAAACATTAACGCGGGGTAGTAAATAATTAAAAAATATAAATTAAATTATATAATTGTAACTCTAAACTCTGTTCGGGAAGCGCTGAGGGCGCCCGGTAAAATAGGGGAAACCCCCAAAATTGTGATAACTTAACCATAGTAAAAGTTAATAGCTTTATCGGTGACAGTGTTACCGTGTGCAGGTTTTACATTTTACTTACCATCAACTGCGTAGGGTCCAACTGGAATTGAAAAAGAAATTAATAAAGTTATGTTAAATACCAACAATAATTGTGTTTCTTTTGCGTTAAATCTTAAGTAGCTAGCAAGACAAGATTGTCCCTAAAATAAGTACCCAAGCTTGCTAAGGCCGGCGCATCACCTGATGGTAAGTGACTACCGTCGCCTATAGACTTTAGCAATACCAGGGGCATTGCCAATGTGTTGTACACCTTATTACAATGCCTTGAAGACAACTGGCTCTCAAGTGTAAGTACCGAAAGCTCAGGCCTCTGGATTCAATTCTATTTAAAAATCATTCATCAGATTTAAACGTTATTTGACGCAATAAGTTAAAATTTTCTTTGACATTCAACGTCAATTGGAAATATTTAAAAAAATGTGTAGGTAGGTATGTTTTTTTGTTTATAACAGTAATTTGAATAATGCTTACGTTGTTCTTTGTAACTGCTACATAGCCCTCCGGTGATGATGAAGACTAAAAACAATAAAAAAGTTTAAAACATATTTACCTACAGTATTAGCTGTGTAATATTTTTTATATAATTCTTAGGTCAGTTAAATAGCTTCCTTTCCTTATCCCACGCTAGGTGTGGTCATCACAACATGTTCTCTTCCACTCCGCTCATCACTAGTCGTCTCAGTACCCACACCTTTCATAAACTCATTCTTCACGCAGTCCATACATACCTTCTTCGGCCCTCTACCTCGACAGGTATTAGGAAATTAGTACGAAGTTAAGTGGGCGATTTTGGAGATAATATCTCGAAAGTGGTGACACTTTTACTGAGGTCATTTCCCCCTATCTCCCCCTTAAGTCAACTATACTTTGATATTTAATTAGGTGGACTGATTTGACAGTTGTCGTAAGAAATATTTCTTTACTCAGAAATTAGTTCTTAAAAGAATGAATGGGAATAACTGTAATCACTGATATTAGATTGACTTTTATTGATAAAAAGTGATATGGTCAAACCATGAAACAGTAATTTTAACCATTTTTTTTTATGTCACAAGTTACAACGAGGCAGGCGGGTCACCTGATGGTAAGTGACAACCGTCGCCTATAGACATTGGCAATACCAGGGGATTGCTAATGTGTTGTACACCTTATTACAATGCCTTAAAGGCGAACTGGCTATCAAGTGCAATTGCCGGAACACCCCAACAGGTGCTTGGCGACAGATTTTCAACTTGAGGGTGGTAGCCAGCCAGTCGGGTACTACAAAGTATCCTACCACCGTGCTATGGTTTCCTCACCATGTTTTCCTTCACTGAAAGCTCAAGCTCATTGTAGGATTCGAACCCACGACTTTCGCCGCGGTATTCGACGTCACTTACCACTGAGCTATCATCGCCTTAGATATTGCGCTCGTAACTGTCAGTTTAGTCTAGATAATTAAAAGTCAGACAATCATGCTCTATATTCATTGCCTATGGAAATTACCATAAATTGATAACTACAAATCAGTCACTTTTAAATACCTTATCATAATAAAAAGGTAAAAACATTTAATAAAAAAAAGGAAAATAAGCGTACCGTTACTACGCAATGACAATAAACACCTACGATTCGCTGCAACACCGCTTTGTGTGCGGACTTGTTTGAACATGTTCATGCTCTTATTGGTCTCGTCGTGCGTGCTACGACGCCGCCGTGTGCGAAGGGGGTAAGAAGAAATGAATCAACAAAATGATCCTAATGTAATGTTAGGTAAAATTATACTTACAATGTTTCAAAGAGAACAAGAAATCGTCGTGAGACCATTTCCTATTTTGATCTGCAACACAAATATCGAAATTCTAATAATTACAATAAAAGTAGAAAAAATATAGTTAGCAAAACTTCACCAGGACTTTTACTAGTGATCAGAAAGTGTTTTTTTTCTCATAATGGGAATATGCACGTGACTTCAAAATGGACGATTTTTTTAATGTAATTCATATTGTTACAAAAACATACCTACATAATTATTTTCAATATTTTTAGCTAAATTTAATCATCAAAAAGTGTCAAAAAACACTTAATTTTTGACATCTAACTCGTCTAATCTCACATCACAAAATAAGCGCGCCATAATGGTCGCGTTTGAATCACCCGGAAATGATAGTGATTTTAATATATATTTTTTTAGCTTAATGGTTAACATTTTGGATGTGTTATATTTTTTGGTAATGTAATAACCCGTAGAAACGTTTAAAACAAAAAAATACGTGCATATTCCATATTATTAGTAATTAGTCGCGTATTGTATAACCACCAGTTGAAGACTCTAAGTACCTATACATATGTAGTACCTATTTCAATTTATCATCATTACTTTCCTACTCATATTATAAAATATATGAAAGTATGTTTAGATGTTTATTATTTTACTTTTGAATAAGGATGTGTTTGACCGCAATCTCACCATGGGAAGCGATCATGTGGCCCAAGGTGGTAAGCACACAAAGCCTAGATGGGAACTGGCTCTCAAGTGCAGCTGTCGGAACACACCGATAGGTGCTTGGCGACAGATTTTCAACTTGAGGGTGGTAGCCAGCCATTCGGGTACTACAAAGTACCCTACCATCGTGCTATGGTTTCCTCACGATGTTTTCCTTCACAGAAAACTCAAGCTCATTGTAGGATTCGAACCCACGACGTTCGCCGCGGTATCCGACGTCACTACCACAGCTATTGTCACCTTAAAATACTTGCTTAAAACATTAATAGGATAATTTATATCCCGGGAAAAGATAACACCCCACGGGAACGCGGGTTAAATCGCGGGGCTGAAAACTAGCTTAAAATATTTACAGGATTTTAAGTACCTACTTGAGACTCAATCGTAATTTTAAAAAAGAACCAGGTCCCATAAACGTCAATTTTCTTCCCTCCCTTCCTTAATAATTTGCGAACGTATTTTTATGAATGGCCCTGGGTCAAAAAAGGATAACAATATTTAAAAAATATAACCTTGCTGAGTTTCTTGCCGGTTGTTCTCAGTTGAAGGCTGACTTCCGAACCTGTAGTAACTTCTGTAATTCGACCTTCATAAGTGCCCTTCTAGGGCCTAAACTGAATAAATGGTTTTGACTTTGACTTAGATATAAATGACATCAAATCCCCAGGATTCCGTTTGTTGTCTTACCGTCGAATAGTAGAGATACTTCGTATATGCTCCGAGCGGTGACCCCGGCTGATCCTATTGTAAAAAACATACGATCACTTAATATGGATACTAAATCTAAATAATATAACAATTAATTGTCGTGCGTTAGGTGTAGATATTGCCAGACGTCCACTAAGTCGCGTCTCACTTTTTTTCCTAAATCCTTACAGTGCATGTGTGCATCCTTTCGCTAGTGTAGTAGTGCTGTCGATATGTTTATATCGATATGTATATGCAGCACTACAACACATAGAAAAAATAGTGGGGCGAGTCTTTGTGGCACTATCTAGGTATAGTCTCGGAAAACCCCGAAAACGGTTTCAACAGACTTGTTTTTTTTCTCGCCTCAATTCCTACTTGGGTTAGGAAAAAAAAAAATTGATGCTGTGGTTTCCCCACGATGTTTCCCTTCACCAAAAGCTCAAGCTCATTGTAGGAGCAATTCTTCGCCGTGGTACCCGACGTCACTACCACTAACCTATCATATTATTACTTGAGAGAAACATATTAATAAATTAAATGGCCAATAATTTGACGTGTACCCAAAGACATTTAAAGATAGATACAATAGAGCGGCTATCAGAAGAAATGTCATAGAAAAACTGTGATCCCATTCCATGCCTCAGTAACGCCATCTATCTATGAATAAACTAGACTAGACTGAGCGACTTATGTCCACTGGACATGAATATCGGATTACGATTTTGTTCGAAATGTCCTGTCTATTAGTATAAGTTAAAAGTCTTTGCGTGTACCTTTCAAATTGTCAATGGTGACGCCCTTATATTTCCTGTTAACCGCCTTTTTGACTTCTTTAGATATACTAAAGAGTTGGTACTCCTCGATGACGTCTCGTGAGCTACTGTATTGACATTGCCGTTGTTTCCAACCCCATCTGTGCCCATAATCATTATTACAGACTGGGTTACGCACGCGGTCACGACCTGTAAACAAAGGTTTTTTTTATACTACATAACATCTATCATTACAGTTGCAAAAAATAAAAAGAAAAAAAAATATACATTATTAAACAATAAAGTAACAAAAGAGGAAAAAAAAAACATTTTTACAATATAATTAAACACAATAATATATATATTATAAAATATATATAGTTACCTTCAATAACACTTCTCAAGATGTCAAAAGGTAGTCTGAGGATATTCAAGACACACAGTGAGATTCTTGCTATAGCGATGACAACTGAAAAAGAAAACTTTGACATAAGCGTTGCTAGCGAAATATGCAAAAATCAAGTGTCAAATTGGATCTCATTATATGAAAAAAAAAACAATGGTACATTTTCGATTGCAGTGGGTTTAAATTTTTTAATAACTTGTGACTGCTACCTATATTTACGGAATAAACGCTAAGTTATAGTGTTTTAAAATAACACTGTTTCGTCTTGGAGGTTAGTTTCTTTTTTTTTTCCTTTTTTTTTATTCGACTTGATATGAGGCATGAGTGTGGACGTAGCGAAACTGATTCTGCTACTCTACATAGGTAAATATAGTTGGCTTTTTATCATGTTATAACTTATGCACTATAAAATTATAGATAGATGATGTACTGTAACTTTTAAGAAAGAACTGTACAAAAATGTTTCTATAGCCTAAATGATTTTTTTTTCTTAATTATTATTGTTGACATATGGCAATTATTTCTAATTTTTTTTGTGTATCTTATTGACATGTTCAAGTTTTTGTGTATTTGTACCCTATCATTATATACTTGCATGCCTACATTATATAAGGCGAAACATGCAGCACTTAAATTGTAACCATTGACATGTTATGTACCGTGCTTCTAGTAAGTTAATAAATGAAATGATATGTTATCCTAAAAAACAAGTTGTGGTTGATTAGGTTATAAATAATTTAAAAAAAATACTCACGCCTTCTAAAGATGACACCAACTGTAAAATAAATATTTGAAATTTATTCAATAACTCAAAAAATTAGTTTTTTTTTAACTAAAAGACTTCGAGACTGGCAAATATAGGAATCAATATTGTCTCAAAATCAGTGAAACTATATTTTTTCGATAAAAATCAACTACCGCAACAAATCTAGCTGTAACTTTACATGAGTTCATTATCTATTTATTTCTTGCATACGACTAGCTATTTTTTGGTTACTGTCTTTTTTTTTTTTTTTTATTTGGGACAGCGCTTCGAATTGTATAAAATTTAAAAAAAAAACATAAAATGTATGGCCAATAATAGGCTTCCACGAAATAATAATAAAAAAGTTGCCTCATTAATTACATTATTACAGTGAGAATATTAAATGGCATTAAATTAAAATTATTGTGTTTTTTTTTGTTTTTAATATTCGATAGGGTTGTGTTTGACCACAATCTCACCATGGTAAGTGATGATGTGGCCGAAGATGGTAAGCACACAAAGCCTAGATGGTAACTGGCTCTCAAGTGCAGCTGATTTTCAACTTGAGGGTGGTGGCCAGCCAGTCGGAATAAAGTGGAATAAAGTGTAAATAAAAATAATGTTGTATATAAATGCATGCTTACGTCCCGGTATCCCAACATCGATGATTAAACTACCACCTCTAGTCGCTGTAAAAAAAAAACTATTGGTTCATTTGGTGTTAGGCCAACGTCACCTACTGAATGACTGACCTATCTTAGTTTTTAATTTTTGGATACCTTATGTATTTATTTTTTTTTAATTCTGGATAGGCTTGTGTTTGATCACAATCTCACTATGGTAAGTGATGATGTGGCCGAAGATGGTAAGCACACAAAGCCTAGATGGGAACTGGCTCTCAAGAGCAGCTGACGGAACACACCGATAGGTGTTTGGCGACAGATTTTTAACTTGAGGGTGGTAGCCAGCCAGTCGGGTACCTACTATAAAGTACCCTACCATCATGCTATGGTTTCCTCACGATGTTTTCCTTCACCGAAAGCTCCAGCTTATTGTAGGATTCGAACCCACGACCTTCGCCATCATATCATCGCCTTGAAGCGTATTGATAGTACCATCTACGGAGACCCCCCCCCACTCTTTTTCCTAATTCCTTACAATGCATGTGTGCATCCTTACACTAGTGTTGTAGTGCTGTCGATATGTATATATCGATATGTATATGTCCATATCCAGGTATGTCCATAGGCATTGTACTATGGAAACCAGGTAGGTAACTTTAGTTTAGGTAATACTTTAATATTTATTGACCGATCGAGCGAAAGTCTCCGTGTCAATTGTAGGAAATCGTCACGTAGGAAACAGCGTTATGCCAATACCAAGGCCTTACAAGTTTAAAGAAGCATTTTGTTTATATAATTAGTGAAAAGTGGCAACATTATTATTAGGAATCAGAATTACTTATTGATTTTAAGAATAAAATTGTTGAACATTTGGTGGATGGACCAAAAATATTTAAAAAATGTAACCTTGCTGAGTTTCTTGCCGGTTCTTCTCAGTTTAAGGCTGACTTCCGAACCGGTGGTAACTTCTGTAATTCGACCTTTATAAGTGCCCTTCTAGGATCTAAACTGAATAAATGGTTTTGACTTTGACTTTTATAAAGATAGTTGTGCAATAGTAGCACTGGTAGCTTCGGAGCTCACAGTCCTTAATTAATTAGTTCAAAAAAGGTCTTACCTGTTAGCATAACATCTACAGCGTCTTGAAACTTAGTCGTTCTCTCTGTAATTCAGAAGATTATATTTAATTCAAATTAAAAAAATAGAATTTTTTCGATAAGTTTTTTTTTAAATTCAATAGGTTGACAAACAGGCAGACTGTCCACATGATGGTAAGTGGTCACCGCCGCCACCAGGGTGATTGCCGATGTGTTGCCGACCTTGAAGAGCTCTCTTTACGCCCTTTTAAGTTTGTATTTGACAGCAATCTCACCATGGTAAGTGATGAGGCGGCCTGGCGGTAAGCACACAAAGCTTAGAAGTAATAGACTCTCTGCTGAAACACTGATAGGTGCTTGTCGACGGTAAATAGATGATCAAAGTTGTCGACAGTTCAACTTGTGTGTGGTATCCAGCCAGTCGAGTACTACAAAGTAACCTTACCACTGCTATTTCCTCACGATGTTTTCCTTCATCGAAAGCTCAAGCTCACCGTAGGATTCGAACCCACGACCTTCGCAACGGTATCCAGCGTCACTAGCACTGAACTGAGCTATCGCCTTAATAAACATCTTCACTATCTCTGCTATAATCGTATGAGTGTGAGACAACTGTATCCATCCATCTCTTTTACGCATACACTACAATTTTCGATCACGAAACGAAATCTCACGATTACTGTAATTTTTTAATCTGTCTACATCCATCCTGGTATATGATAGTACCATTCACGAAGACCCCCCCCCACTCTTTTTCCTAATCCCTTACAGTGCAAGTGTGCATCCTTTTACTAGTGTTGTAGTACTGTCGATAAGTCTACCTATGTGCATATATCGATGTGTATGTCGATATTTTTTTTTATTCTAGATAAGCTTGTTTGACTACAATCTCACTACGGTAAGTGATGATGTGGCCGAAGGTGGTAAGCACACAAAGCCTAGATGGGAACAGGCTCTCAAGTGCAGCTGTCTGTACACACCAAAGGTGCTTGGCGACAGGTTTTCAACTTGAGGGTGGTAGCCAGCCAGTCGGGTACTACAAAGTACCCTACCACCGTGCTATGGTTTCCTCACGATGTTTTCCTTCACCGAAAGCTCAAGCTCTTTGTAGGATTCAAACCCACGACCTTCGTCGCGGTATTCGACATCACTTACCACTGAGCTATCATCGCCTTGAATGCTTTGCGATATGCATTACTACAACTCTAGCGAAAGGATGCATACCTACTTGCGATATCTTATAATCACAATTGATACCTTCGCACCGTCTCATCTTCCAGAGACAGTGGATAGGGCCGGTGGTGCAGCCATGTCAGCAGAGAGCCTCAAGCGGCGCAAATACAGTAACTTAGATACAAGTTACATATTTGAGCCGTTTGGGGTTGAAACTCTGGGTCCGTGGGGGCCGAGTGCACACCACCTTTTCCGAGAAATGTCAAAACGACTGGTCGACGCATCTCGTGACCAGAATGCTGGCATATACCTCGCTCAACGAATCAGCATTGCCATCCAACGTGGCAATGCTGCCAGCATTCTGGGTACGTTGCCTACTGACAACGACTTTTTTATTTAGATTTATTTATGCTTTGATTGGGTGTAATTATCTAATTATTCACAATTTAAGTATACTTACTTTGTTTAGCGAGAAATGCGAAAATATCAGAGGCGAGGCCAGCCTTTTCTGAAAAAATAAAGAAATAATAATTTAGCAATAACTTGGCAATAGATAGCTTCATCGGTTTTTTTTACTCTGACAAAAGGATCTAAAGAGGTAGGTAATGTTGCAAGCCGTCTGGGCCATTACGAAGAGCGACTTATCTCGATATCATTATAACATTGTAGCCCTCTTTTCGTCAACTGATTTACTTTTTTTTATTTAGTACTTATTAACGAGCTTTAGTGTTACTAATAAAAAAAATAGAAACAGTTTTTTTCCTAAAAATATTATTGACGAATTGGCGATTCGACCAGTTGGCGAACACTACATATTATCTAAACCTAAATAATATTTTTTTCAACACAAACAAGTATCATGAACTTACTGTGTATTCCTCTGGAGAAGGTACCTAGAAACAAAAAAGGAATCAGTATTCATTTCATCACATTTCATTGTACCTTTTTTTACATAAAACTTCTTAAAATCAAGATTAGACTTCTTAAGATCATGATCTTATTTCTAAGAGATAAAAAAATAAGGGGCTAATTAATTTATTAAAATATAATAGCTTGTTTATCTCTGATAACTATATTGTGTCATAAATTTTATAATTTGTTAATTTTGACGTGCTGGCTGAAACTCTTAAGCTACACCACAGAACACCAATAAAAAACATTCTGAGGAAATTAATTAAGGTATATAAAATAGTTCGTCAGATATTGTGTATTGAGTACCTAACTACTAGTATTTTGTATTTATATATGTTTATTTTCTAGGCTCAATGGGCATTGTAGTTAACTTTATTATAAGTAAAAAAAAAACAATGGAAATAACATAAACATTTTCGGTTTTTTTTTTCAAAAAAAGATTTATGTCAAATTATTTTCTGGCTTGGCTTTTTTTATTTTCACTTGTAACAAGACTCGAAACATACACGTGAACTGAATCACGTGTGTTTAGAGTCTTCTTACAAGTGAAAGTTCTCGGAAAATAGTGCAATTTTAAAAAGTGGATCTCTGTTTTTAAAATTTCCCGGTTCGTAAAATGTACTTGGGTAAAAACTAGATGTCGCTAGGGGCGACTTCCGTTTCATTTTTCTTGTATGAAGCTAACCTTCTTCTCCGCTAGGAGTAAAAGTGTTCTGTGCTACTATCCATGGAATTAATATGTAACTAACTGTTGCTGCTACAGATGGTATCATCAACGAAGTCGCGTCCCACTCTTTTTCCTAATCCCTTACAGTGCAAGTGAGCACCCTTTCACTAGTGTTGTAGTGCTGCATATCGACATATACATATCGATATATACGTATAAACATATCGACAGCACTACAACACTAGCGAAACACTGTAAGGGATAAGGAAAAAGAGTGGGACGCGTCTTCTTGGATGCTATTTATATCATGTTAATTCGCCCGATTTATGCATTTAGAGGGTATCTTAGATGTTAGCTGAAAGCTGAAAAAAATGGCCTTGCTGAGTTTCTTGCCGGAGTTAGAGTGGAAGAGTCAATTGTAACGTTCATAAGTGCCTTACCAGGGCCTAAACTGAACAAATGAGTTTTGAGTTTGAGCTAAACTCCTACAATTGCCATTTCGTAATAATTTTTTTTATTGAAATCGGCGTGCGTTTGAGCACTATCTCGCTATGTTAGGTTTCGATGTGGTCTACGATGGTGCACGCTTACCTAGAAGAAACCTATTCACTCACGACTTGATGACTCCCAGTATGAGTATTGCTAGGGCAACCGATATTTTGTAAAATCATTGATAATGATGTAGTTATCAAGAATACTATTCGATGTAATCAATTAACTTACCAAAGAATTGGAGTGGTCCCTGCAAAAG
Source organism: Ochropacha duplaris (assembly GCA_951361185.1). Lineage (NCBI taxonomy): Eukaryota > Metazoa > Arthropoda > Insecta > Lepidoptera > Drepanidae > Ochropacha > Ochropacha duplaris. The sequence continues at coordinate 4,993,305 of OX592720.1, read as the reverse complement.
AAAGCTCTAATTAACCAAGAATAATAATTGATAGGTTTTTCTGGCAGATTCCACAGGTTTAAAAAAATAATATAATATGTAGCAGGTCTGAAGCTCGTCGTTTCGCAAATATTTTATGTAAAAAATTAATCGAGGCCTCGGGTGACCGGCGGGCGGGGAGCTTTTTCCGCCAACGCATCAGCTTGGCCATCCAAAGAGGAAACGCTGCCAGCCTTCTGGGAACCTTGCCGATCGGCAGCAGCGGCAGCCTCGGAGACGTTTTTTATGTATTGTAATTGTACATTTGCATGTATATTTTGTACATTTGTTGTAAATATGTAGCAGGTACAGAACAAATACGAGAACCGGTCAAGTTATTTAACTCTGTTTCTAGTATTTGTTGTTACAGCGGCAACAGAAATACATCATCTATGAAAATTTAAACTGTCTAGCTATCACGGTTCATGAGATACAGCCTGGTGACAGACAGACGGACAGGCAATAGTGTCTTAGTAATAGGGTTTCCATTTTTACCCTTTGCTTTGGTACGGAACCCTAAAAAGGGTAGAAAGAGCGTACGTAAACAATACTCGTAGTCTCCAATGAAGTGAAGCAACGTGCACCAAGTTGTGTGCGTGACGCGTGACCTGCACGTACGTTATGTTATCCGTGACTCGCGTCACACAGGAACACGATCGGCTTCCTTTACTGTGCTTCACTCTTTTTTTATTTGGTATGAAGTAGAAGGTTTTTTTTTAAATCTATAAGCTAAGATAAGGATAATATTGAATTTGACCACAATCTCACTATGTTTAGTGATGATGTGGCCGAAGGTGGTAAGCACAAAGCTAGATGGCAACTGACTCTCAAGTGCAGCTGGCGAAACACACCGATAGGTGCATAGCAACAGAGCTTTAACTTGAGTATGGTAGCCAGCCAGTCGGGTACTACAGAATACCCTACCACCGTGCTATGGTTTCCTGACGATGTTTTCCTTCACCGAAAGCTCGAGCTCATTGTAGGAGTCGAACCCACGACCATCGCCGCGGTATCCGACGTCACTACCACTGAGCTATTATTGCCTCAAAAAAATCCTCATATGATGAGGTAAAAAGGGCTTAGTCCAATGCATAGCAAATATTCTATTAGTAGTAAATCTGGTAGATTAACTTACCTCTTTGTTGTGATGTACTTTTGGCAAACCTCCATTCCCATGGAGGTGGGGGAAGGTTGGCGTGGCTGCCACAACCGCGACCTATCATAAAAATATATATATATTAGTTTTACTAATTCTATTTCACCACAATCACCATGGTAAGTGAAGTACCAGCAGGGTACCAGCAGGGAACACAAAGCCCATAAAGTAACTGGTAATGATTAATTTGTACACACATTCTATTATTATTTAGGTACTATTTTATTTTTTATACAGGGTGGTGATGACCTAACGACATTAAATTAAAACACGATCACTCGGGTTTATTAAATCGGGTATTACATCAATAAACAAAAAACTAATTTTTCAAACAAACTAATTCCGAAAATAATCTAAACGAAACACAACACTCTTTATTAATATTACCTATTGACCTCAAATGACCTGTAGGCACTACTGGCACAGTTTTAGGCAAAGACCGGCCGCCGCGGTTCCTTTGTAGGTGTATTGTTTCATTCATGCAAGTAGGCATCGACGCCCGCGCAGCGCGCTAATAATGATTTTAACGCTATGGTTATAAGGTCTAAATTTCATCAACCGACGATTTCTGAGCCGCACATTTTATTTGGTTGTGTTTTAAGCATGTAGGTAAATCTGAATTTTGTTCCGTCTAGCTACTCTAGCTAGGTGAATGACATCGTTGCGTAATCGTTATGAATTCACAGCATGTGTTAAAATGATTAAAGTGAAAATAATTTCCTGTGGCTATACCGTTCGATGTAATTTGATGAAACTTGGTGTACGAACTACTAACGCGGTACCCAATATGTGGTTTAAATTAATGTCGTTACGTCGTCACCACCCTGTATGTAATGGCTATTAAGCCGGTTCTTGTTCTTTATTTATTTTTTATTTCATTAGTACAACGTAATTTTAACTAGGCTACCAATATTAAAATAAATGTCCAGGGGATTTGGCGCTGAATGCCGAAATACATAAATTCCATTCCTAGTTCGGCAGCAGATGCTAACTATATATTTTGAATTATATTTCTAGCCTTACTTATGAAACTTTAAATGACCTTATGGTATGCATACAAACATCAAGAATGCGATTTCCGATTGCTATTTTATTTAGGAAATGATTTCCTTAAAAACGTGCATATTAAAAAATATATCATTTTCCTATCTATTTTAGGAATTGTACACATTTTCTAGGTATTGTACAATTCCTAAAGTCAGATATTACATCTATTTTTGTCACAGGCCTAAACATAAGCCAGTTAAAGAGGCTAGGCTATTAATTGAACAGAATAAAAAAGAGTAATATAAAATGACTTACCAACGCCAGCACTATCAGAACCTTGACGCTGACCATTTCAAGTAGTAGTATGGGTAGACACTGGCATACATTTAGAAAACATCAAGTATTTATATTTTAAGCATGTTGGTTCAACAAGTTTGAACAAGTGATTAAATTTTGCAATTTTAATTCAATTATAATTGATTTATGGTTCAACATTAATTCTTTTAAAGAATTTTTCGACAATTGTTCAAATAATCTATTCATAGTAATACTCATTGTATTATTAAATATAATATTTTGACAAAATACAAAAACCTTTTGCAGGACGAGTACATCGCTGCCTCTAAAGATATATGATATAAAAGTAAATATTCATTGACGTAAGTAGTTATAGTGTGAATGTAGGTATGTTTAATTTTTCCAGATCATTGGCAATTATTTATTATTATTATTATTTATTATTATAAATCAGATAATTGTCCATATGAGATTAGTATAACAAAACTTACAGACTATGTTAGTAACCTAAAACTATTTTAGATTAAATAACTATTAATTTAAAAACCTGTGTCCACCATCTGGTGCACCAAACCCGCAGCAATGCATACGGGTCCAGTGCCACAGAAGTGGACAGTCAGGCTTCTCGATTATGAAATGTTAAAACTTATTGCGTTTTAAATTAATACAATACAATTGTTTTTATATACAAGAAGTAAGGCAGCCAGGTCACCTGATGGTAAAGTGGTTTATACGTCCAAGGTGACGTGTTGACTACCTTCGCTTATAGAAATTAGCAATACCAGGGGATTGCCAATGTGTTGTACACCTTATTACAATGACGTGCAACTGTCGGAACACACCAACAGGTGCTTGGCGGTAGATTTTTTACTTGACGGTGGTATCCAGCCAGTCGGGTACTACAAAGTATCCTACTACCGTGCTATGGTTTCCTCACGATGTTTTCCAAAAGCTCATTGTAGGATTCAAACCCACGACCTTCGCCTACGACGTCATTACCACTGAGCTATCATCGCCTTATATAGGACCAGCGCAGGTTAAACAAATTGCCCCCCTTGGGGGAAATGAGTTTGGGCCAATTTGTCACATTGTTAGTGAATAATTAAATTAATACCTTTTTATATGTTGTCGTTTTATACAAAGGGCAACACTGTTGAACCTAATTGTACGATATGAAATGGGAGATGGGAGAAACACTGGGATTTTTGCATGGGATTTCTCTTGGGTAGGTATCGGTCGAGGTAACAGCGTTCTAGTGTTCAGCAGAGCTGTCCCCCGCGGTTTCACCCGCGTTCCCGTGGGATCTAGCGGTATGAAATATACTTTAATGAAAATGAAAATGAAAAATGAATTTATTTCAGCAAAATACACACCAAACAAAAGAATAGGCATAACATTTACAGATTACAAGAAAAATAAAATATGCATAATGCTGGAGGTTTTTTCTAGCAAAATATGCTAATGACTTTCACACTAGGCAAAGCCTGTAACGCGAAAGCCAATGGGAAACTTGCCCTGATAGAAGAAACCTCGTGTATAAAAATCCTTACAAAAAATACAAAATAAATAGCAATTAAGATTACTATAATGCCTATAAAATCCTAGGTTTAAATTAAAAAGGCAAATTTATTACTTTACAACCTATTCTCAGATTTCCCAAATATATGTACACAAAAAAATCATAAGATTCGGTCAAGCCGTTTCGGAGGAGGTTTGGTAACTAAAACTGACACGAGAATTTTAATTAGAAGAGAAGAAGTAGAATGAAATGTTAAGAGTGTGTTTGAAGTAGAAATGTTATTTGGTTGAACAATATTTTTTTAAATTAAATTATTAAGAATAGAATCATAGTTTTAGAGTTTTGTGTCTTATAATATTGGTAGTTTCATGGGAATTAAGTTGTGATTAGTATTAGATTGGTGGGTATTCCGATAGAATGTTGGTATTTATAATATTTATATTCAACTGTGTTTTTTTTTAATATAATCTACTGGGGACCGAAGAGCTGGCACACTGTATCGTCCTCGTACAACGTATCAGCATTGCGATACAGCGAGAAAACGCTGCCAGCATCCGAGAAACCATGCCGAAGGGGCCTAACTTTTTTAATTTATTTTAGTTATTAGTTTTAGTTTTAAAATGTATTTATTTAATTATTATTAGTATTTTATCTTTATCTGAAATTAAAATATAATCCTATCTCTTATTTCAGGATATAATTTATTCGTGTGCCAAGTTTCAACAAGATCGGTAGTTTCGGAGATCATCGCAGGCCAATATCGTGACATGGGAATTTTATATATTTATATACTTGTTTAATGTAGCTGGACTAAACTGACAGTTACGAGCGCAATATGGTTAAAATTACTGTTTCATGGTTTGACCATATCACTTTTTAAACGACTTCAAAAAAGGAGGAGGTTATATTATGTTCGACTGTATTTATCAATAAAAGTCAATCTAATATCAGTGATTACAGGTATTCATTCTTTTAAGAACTAATTTCTGAGTAAAGAAATATTTCTTACGACAACTGTCAAATCAGTCCACCTAATTAAAAATCCAAGTATGGAACAAAACATATTCTATTTGATTTGAATGTATTTTTGAAAATGTACCGAGTGATATTAAATTTATATGGTTACAAAAATATTTTTCATTTCATTTCATATTCAAAAGTTAACAGAAGGACAGAGTAACTTTTGCATTTACAATATTTCTATATTTGCAAGTAGGTACCAAATTGAGCCAACTGTAAAAATATTAATGTGAATTGAAAAACGTCAGTTGAATTTATTTAGGTATTTACATTTATCAGACTAGGTACGATCAGGTAGGTACGTTCCTTAAGGAATAAAAATATAGTATAGTCTATGCCAGACTGCGAAAATGTAGCTTTACATTGGTGAAAGAATTTTTAGAATCGATTCAGTAGTTACAAAGATTACCACACACAAACAAACCTTACCTTTTCTATAGGTACTAATATTATAAAGAGGAAAGATTTGATTGTTCACCATTAGAAAGCTACATTATACATCTAAAATATAAATGAATTTTATTTACAACAAATGTAAAAAATATACAAACAAATGTACAACTATAATATATAAAAAACTTCTTCGAGGCTGCCGCTGCTGCCGATCGGCAAGGTTCCCAGAAGGCTGGCAGCGTTTCCTCTTTGGATTATACATCTTATGTATGAGTTCATTCTAAATTAGTTTTGAAAAGAGTAATTGCTGAGTTTATTGCCAGCGATTACTCTTTTCAAAAACAACTTACACCTATTACATTCAATAATTATTTATCTAGTCTCACTGACAATATTTGCGTGTTATGGCGGCAAAAATAGTCATCTATAGAATTTAATTATGACTGACTTAGTAAACAACTAACTTGCACAGACCAGCCCCCACAAGCAGCACCTGTTCACAAGTATGACGCGTGTGGCAGCCACCGCCCTCCTCGCACATATTGGAGGGGAGTGAGCGACCCGCCACACGACGCCGCCGCAAGCACTACTAACTTAGAGAGCTGGAGATCTCTAAGAGATTCTTTAAGAGATCTCCAGGTTAGTTTACTTTTGTATCTTTAAAGAAATAAATAAATTAAGCTTGCTCCAAATAAAAATGAAATTAAAAGCATATGAACCTTACTAATATTATAAAGGTGAAAGTTTGGATGGATCGATGTATGTTTGTTACTCATTAACGCCAGAACGGTTGAATGGATCTGGATGAAATTTGGCATGAAGATAGATTATAGTCTGGAATAGCACATAGCCTATATTTTATCTCGGGAAAAGATAAGATCCCTCGAGAATGCGGGTGAAACCGCGCGGAACAGCTAGTATTATAAATGTGAAAGTTTGGATGGATGGATCGATGTATGTTTGTTACTCATTAACGCCAGAACGGCTGAATGGATCTGGATGAAATTTGGCATGAAGATAGATTATAGTCTGGAATAGCACATAGCCTATATTTTATCTCGGGAAAAGATAAGATCCCTCGAGAATGCGGGTGAAACCGCGCGGAACAGCTAGTATTATAAATGTGAAAGTAGCGATGGATGGATCGATGTATGTTTGTTACTCATTAACGCCAGAACGGCTGAATGGATCTGGATGAAATTTGGCATGAAGATAGATTATAGTCTGGAATAGCACATAGCCTATATTTTATCTCGGGAAAAGATAAGATCCCTCGAGAATGCGGGTGAAACCGCGCGGAACAGCTAGTATTATAAATGTGAAAGTAGCGATGGATGGATCGATGTATGTTTGTTACTCATTAACGCCAGAACGGCTGAATGGATCTGGATGAAATTTGGCATGAAGATAGATTATAGTCTGGAATAGCACATAGCCTATATTTTATCTCGGGAAAAGATAAGATCCCTCGAGAATGCGGGTGAAACCGCGCGGAACAGCTAGTTAAAACATAAATACAAACATAATTATAAATGTGAAAGTATGTTTGGATGGATGAGGCACTATCTACTATTTAAATCCTTGATTTTGGTGTGGCTCAGGAGTATCCCCCCCCAAGGGGAGGTGGGTTTACGTGGCACTACGAATGCCTGGAACACCTAGTTACCAATAGATACTAAAAAATATTTACATTTCGGTCATATTTGCACGTTACCAATAACAAAACACAACTTTTTGAATGTTTATCTTTGAAACGGCTGAACTGACATTGGCGGCACTTCGATCGGCAGATAACAATTTCAGATAGTTAAGGATCGTAAAAATATTTTTAATACAGTTGCTCAAAAACTGGTGTATTACAGGAACGTATAGCGTTCGGGATGTGGGCTATTACATACAGTGCTTTTTTTTTACCTTTACCGAACTCGTGCGTTCTCTTTCCCAACTGTCAAAATAATGTCTATTAAAAAGAAAAACCAACCATGAAGTTTTTTACTAAAGAGTTTTTGTGATTCATACAAATACGTATATTTCTAAAAAGAAGCTACTAATTTATTTCAATATCAGATTTAATGATTTAATTGAATGAGTTAGGTTAGGTTTCATTTCATTTCATCTCATTAAATTTAATTTTCATTTCATATCAATAAAAAAAATATACTGAAGACTAAGCTGTATGGATAGTTCCCTTTGGGTGAAGAAAAAAAAAACTCTGCTTATATTCTACGGTTGGCGCCATTTTCCAGAAATTTTCTTTGCGAGTTTAGTTGTTTGTTGCACAAAATGAGTAATTTCGACCCTATTTTTTTTTAATTAACACCACCGGAATCACTATAATTGCACAAACATTGTATGACAAATATACATGAACAATCATACGAAATTAATAATAGTTTGTCTCAAACAGTAAATATGCAACCTAAAACTTCCCCAGTAAGTTTGAAAAACTGTACCAATTTCAATGTACATGTGTACTATAACTTTTATAAGAAATAAATGATTAGTTAGTTGAGTTTATTGTGTTTTTATTATTTTATTAAATTGCTTCATTTTTTCGCAACTGTATTAAAAATAGTCGTTCAGTACACTTGCGGAACCGTCATTGCAACTTGTTCCGACTGTCAACCGATTTGTCGGAACTCTTTGCAATGACAGCCTTTCCGCACTTGTAATGAAATATACTATTTCTGTTGTCTTATTTATGGCTTATTACAAGGTAGCTCATATATTTACAATTTATTTACAACAAATATACAATGTATACTTATGTAATAAAAGTTCATCGAGGCTGCCGCTGCTGCAGATTGGCAAGTTTCCTAGCAGGCTGGCAGCTGGTTTTTATTAGGTAGCTTATTGTATTGACGATAAAGATGTCTGGAAGAAGCTGCACTCTGCACAAGTGCATATTATTTTTAAAACATTATGTTTTTTACAAAAGTTTACCATGGTCTTTTTTTGCGGGGCTTACTCTGGCGTCGTGTGGCGGGTCGCTCACTCCCTATAATATGGAGAGGGCGGTGTTATTTATTTACCACAAGTTATGGTAAGCGTCCGTCTTACCTATAGACAAAGAGATTTAAAGATAGATACAATAGAGCGGCTATCAGAAGAAATGTCATAGAAAAACTGTGATCCCATTCCATGCCTCAGTAACGCCATCTATCTATGAATAAACTAGACTAGACTGAGCGACTTATGTCCACTGGACATGAATATCGGATTACGATTTTGTTCGCAATGACCTGTCTATTAGTATAAATTAAAAGTCTTTGCCTATAGATAATACTATAATAATGGTCTTACCTTCCATCGCCTTCCTACGTAGCTGGCGCACTTTAACTGTCGTTTAATTCAGCGCCATCTATTGTAAATAAACTGAACTGAGATGAGGACGATCTATGTAAAGTTTCAATACTCTTTACTACTTGTTGGTTATGCTACTCAAACATAGATGGCGCTAGTAGTAATAAAAACCATAACAATGTCTACACTTTGTAATTTAATTTAGTAATTAAAATTCAATATAAGAGGCTATCGTTACTGACTGACTGACTGATCTATCAACACACAGCTCAAACCACTGAACTGATTGCGCTGAAATTCGACACGCAGATAGTTATTATGACGTAGCTATACGCTAAGAAAGGATTTTGCAGAATTCACTCCCTAAAGGAATGAAACGGGGGTCCAATGTTTGAATTGAGAAACGGGATCTGTCTGCCCCATCGGCCGTCGGTTCTACGAGCTATGTGCCCCGCCCACTGCCACTTCAGTTTGGCAATTCTTCGGCGTTAGAAATATCATAGAAATCATTGGAGGCTTGGAGGTAGATCCATTGAGGGCTCACATACCTTTCTTAAAAACTAGCAAAACTGGCGTATGCCCCCGTGCTATGACACAGTAAGTAAGTACATACTTTTTTTATACCACAAGAGACAATGAGGCAGGCGGATCAGTGACTACCGTCGCCTATAGACATTAGTAATACCTGAGGATTGCCAATGTGTTGTACATCTTTTACAATGTTTTAAAGGCAACTGGCTCTCAAGTGCAACTGCCGGAACACACCAACAGGTGCTCGGTGACAGATTTTAAACATGAGGGTTTAAGCCAGTCGAGTACTGTACCCTACCACCGTGCTATGGTTTCCTCACCATGTTTTTTCATTCACCAAAAGCTCAAAGTCTTTGTAGGATTCGAATCTACCCACGACGCCGCATCAGACGCTTTGCTATCATCATCTCCTAAATAAATAAGAAAAAAACTTGAGAGGTGTCAAGGGACACCCGGATGGAACGAAGTTATATAAGTCGTTAACACTGAGCTATCATCGCCTTGTTTTAGTTTAAGCATAAAATTGTTAAATATTTGAATATAAAAAACGGTAGTAAGTAGTGACGTCGAATACCACGGCAAAGGTCGTGGGTTCGAATCCTACAATGAGCTTGAGCTTTCCGTGAAGGAAAACATATTAGTTAGGAAACCAACGGTGGTAGGGTACTTTGTAGTACCCGACTGCGTGGCTTCCACCCTCATGTTGAAAAATCTGTCGCCAAGTACCTATTGGGGTGTTCCGACAGCTGCACTTGAGAGCCAGTTCCCATCTAGGCTTTGTGTGCTTACCACCTTCGGCTACATCATCACTTACCATGGTGAGATTGTGGTCAAACACAAGCTTATACAGACTAATAATAATAAAAAGACAATAAAAATATTTAAAAAATGTAACCTTGCTGAGTTTCTTGCCGGTTCTTCTCAGTTGTTGTCTGACTTCCGAACCGGTGGTAACTTCTGTAATTCGACCTTCATAAGTGCCCTTCTAGGGCCTAAACTGAATAAATGGTTTTGACTTTGACTTTAAGCCAGTTACAGAGGGAGCTGGCGTATATGGATAAATTCATTGTCACAATGCATGATGCCGAGATGCGAATGCTGAGGTGGATGTGTGGGGTTGCGAGAATGGATAAGATAAGGAATGAGTATATCAGAGGAAGCTTGAAAGTAGCACCAGTGACTGAAAAGATGAAAGCGTATGGGCTTGTCATGAGGAAGGATGAAAGACATGTAACGAGAAGAGTGTTGAGCATGAGTGTGGATGGATATAGAGGTAGAGGAAGGAAGAAGAAGGTATGGATGGACTGCGTGAAGAATGATATGTTTATGAAAGGTGTTAGAATTACGTACGACTAGTGATAGAGCAGAGTGGAAGAAGATAATCATGTGCCGACCACACCTAGCGTGGGATAAGGATAGGAAGAAGTCTCGGAATTGTAGGAAGTATGATTATACGCCCATCGACAAAATTTGCTAATAAAAAATGAGACGAGTTCCTAAAGTAAAGAGTTCATAATAACAAGTGTTGTTAATTATTTGTGATAAAATTCATTCGTTTTGATGATTCCAATAAACATGAATTTATAATAAAAAGTCAAAGTCAAAACCATTTATTCAGTTTAGGCCCTAGAAGGGCACTTATGACGGTCGAATTACAGAAGTTACCACCGTTTCGGAAGTCAGCCTTCAACTGAGAAGAACCGGCAGGAAATTGGGCAAGGTTACATTTTTAAAATATTTTTGGACCAGCTGACTATATTGGCTTTTTTTTTCAAATGTTTAACAATTTTATTCTTAAACTAATACAAAAATACATAATAATAATATCCAAAGTACACTCCACAGTCCAGATAGACTTTAAATGCGCATAGAACATCGTGAATTGTATATGCCTGCGGTACTTAAATTTTTTGTAATATGACCTAACCAAGGAGTCCTGTCAGAACACATTATTAAAATTGAGAGAGAAATTATTCTTGATGTACCCAAATATGTATGTCAATTCATTTAAAAGTTTTAAATGAACATTAAAATATAGGTAAGTGAGGAAGACATAATGTTTCAATATAGGAACAGGTGCGGCGATAACAATAAAAAATATATATTTCGTTACCGTATATTCGATGACACACCTAGAGTTCCTTGGCGAAAAGAAATGTCCTGATAAGTCGGGATTATGAGACCGCGGTCCAACTGTACACATCAGAAACATTTAATGCAGATCGTTTAGAGAACTAAGACGATCATAGCTCAGCTCCTCTTCGATCAATAATAGCTATAGATATCGGGTCACATACAAAATCCAAGCTAAATGCTATCCGCGTGAATATACTTTTACAGCTACATTTGTTTTCTAACAAACGGAGAGAAATGTTTTAAAACAGTTTTTTATTTTTTTATTTTATGTCACAAGTGACAACGAGGCAGGCGGGTCACCTGATGGTAAGTGACAACCGTCGCCTAGACATTGGCAATACCAGGGGATTGCTAATAACTAACATACTTTATTTGTTGCCCTTTAAGGTTGATTTCACTCTAAATGTTCTTTTACTTAGTCTTTTTCTTTTAAGTGACAGGAGTAGTTTATTGCTTTGCTCGTTTTATGTGACTAATGATCGTAAGTATTAGATAATATTTTGAAGATTTGTGACTTTATTACTGGGTACTATGGTTGTAATTACGTTGAACTTAAAATCCTTACAATGAGCTTGAGCTTTCGGTGAAGGAAAACATCGTGAGGAAACCATAGCACGGTGGTAGGGTACTTTGCTTGGCTCGCGAATGAATTCGCCGCTAGAGGCGCTAGTGTAGCGTGAGGTCTCCGAAATGTCAAATGTCACTGTTTGTGGGTAGGTACTGGGTAGGCTTCGCGGGTTTATGTCTAAATAGAATAATGTTGTGAATATTCTGCTATAGCTACCTGAGTTTAATGATGGCAAATATAAGTTACACGTCAAAGAAAGGCTTGATAACATAATGCATGTTCGCAAAAATACTAAGAAACTAGACTTGAGAAGCGATAATCACGACATAAATACTAGAAATAAGCTTAAAATTACAGTACCACCATTTAGATTAAGTAAAACGAATAAGTCCTTCATGGCAAATGGAGTTAGATTTTATAATAAAATTCCTAAGATTGTAACTGATTTACCAAAGCGAAGGTTCAAATCAGTTGTAAAATGTGCATTAATTAAGAAAGCTTACTATAAGGTTAATCTTACTATCCCACTAATATTATGAATGTGAAAGTTTGGATGGATGTATGTTTGTTACTCATTTACGCCAGAACGGCTGAATGGATCTGGATTAAATTTGGCATGGAGATAGATTATAGTCTGGAATAGCACATAGGCTACTTTTTATCCCGGGAAAAGATAAGATCCCTCGGGAACGCGGTTGAAACCGCGCGGAACAGCCAGTGATTATATAAATGACAGGGAGGCATGGAGACAAACTGCACAGTAACTTCCTGGCGACTGCATTACTAAACATTAAGTAGCTATAATTTATTATTTTAGTTTTATAAGATATGTATTATTTAGAGTCATTAACTGTCATGAGTGCCTATGTGAATAACCGATTTTTGAATTTGAATAATGTCAATGCTTTGAGACAGTTTTATATTCCGGAAACTTATCTCATTTGAACGGCCCCATTTTCCTAACAAAACGGTAGTGCGCTCACTGCGGCTTGTTACCTAACAGTTTTAGCAAGTGGCGCCAACTGGTGAGCACAGAGAGCGGTTAGCCCTCATTAGGTTGATTGTGTTCATTTAGTTATTATTCTTAAAACAATTGTCATTTTTAGTATAATAAAAAATCCTAACCAATTCCTAACAATCCTGTAGCGACACCTATAAACAACTGATAGTTCGCACGACTCCAAGATAGATGGCGCCACTATAATACACATTTCTCATAGACCACTTTCAAAAATTACCTGGTTCCGGTGGACCTCGTTCGCGCTAATTAACTTTTTTCTTTTTTATTCTGGATAAGCTTGTGTTTGACCACAATCTCATCATGGTTTAAGGCGATGATAGCTCAGTGGTAAGTGACGTCGGATGCCGCGGCGAATGTCGTGGGTTCGAATCCTACAATGAGCTTGAGCTTTCGGTGAAGGAAAACATCGTGAGGAAACCATAGCACAGTGGTAGGGTACCCGACTGGCTGGCTACCACCCTCAAGTTGAAAATCCGTCGCCAAGCACCTATCGGTGTGTTCCGACAGCTGCACTTGAGAGCCAGTTCTCATCTAGGCTTTGTGTGCTTACCACCTTCGGCCACATCATCACTTACCATAGTGAGATTGTAGTCAAACACAAGCCTATCCAGAATAAAAAAAAAAAAAAAATGGTAAGTGATGATGTGGCCGAAGGTGGTAAGCACACAAAGCCAAAGGGCTCTCAAGTGCAGCTGGTAGCCAGCCAGTCAGGTACTACAAAGTACCTTACCATCGTGCTGTGGTTTCCTTACGATGTTTCGTTCACCGAAAGCTCAAGCTCATCGTAAGAGTCGAACCCACGACCTTCGCCGCGGTATCCGACGTGAGTTCCACTGAGCTATCATCGCGACAAAGAAAGAAAGATCCTTGGAGGCAGAATTCTTCTGGTGTAGGTAACCAAATGTAAAACGGTCGATCCATCCTAGTTAATTCTACAGAACCAGCACATTCACTCGAAAATATATATTTTTTTATATTTCAAAAAACCTTGTTTCACTATAGGAACAGGTGTGGATAAAACAATAAAAAAATTTTAATTTTTAATTATTTTTTTCGTGTTTTCGATACGCTGTATCTATATTTGTTTCTTGCTAAGTTATATCGCGCGGGTTCACACGCATTTCTCAAAATAAGGCTCATGATATATCAGACGATGATAGCTCATTGGTAGTGATACCACGGCGCAGGTCGTGGGTTCGAATCCTACAATAAGCTTGAGGAAAGGAAAACTTAGTTCTCGACTGGCTGGCTACCACCTCTAGTTGAAAATCTGTCGCTAAGCACCTAACGGTGTGTTCCGGCAGTTGCACTTGAATTCCAGTTTCATCTAAGCTTTGTGTGCTTACCGCCCGCATCGTCACTTAGTCATCAATCATGGTGAGATTGCAAACACAACTTAACACAAGCTTATCGAAGGTGCGGCTTCAAGAAAACCTCATCAAAACTAGAGCTGTTATACGGAAAGACAGACAAAGAAATGTTCAGTTTAGTTATTAATATTTACCTACTTAACTTCGATCAGCATTGCTAAGTGTGTCATGACGTGTCGTGTCTCAAACAGTATAAAAGACGAGAATTTTTTGGTGAATCAATATTAAGTGACGAATTGTCTTTGAAATATAACAATTCCATCATGAAGGTACTTTCAACTCTGCTTGTATTATTCGTGAGTATTGTTTTTACAATTTTTTAATATTTATTATTTTTTATTTTATATAGGCGATGATAGCTCAGTGGTAAGTGACGTCGGATACCGCGGCGAAGGTCGTGGGTTCGAATCCTTACAATGAGCTTGAGCTTTCGGTGAAGGAAAACATCGTGAGGAAACCACAGCACGGTGGTAGGGTACTTTGTAGTACTCGACTGGCTGGTTACCACCCAACAAGTTGAAAATCTGTCGCCAAGCACCTGTTGGTGTGTTCCGTCAATTGCACTTGAGAGCCAGTTCGCCATTAAGGCATTGTAATACGGTGTACAACACATTAGCAATCCCCCTGGTATTGCCAATGTCTATAGGCGACGGTTGTCACTTACCATCAGGTGACCCGCCTGCCTCGTTGTCACTTGTGACATAAAAAAAAAATATTGCCTGTATTTAATATAACGTGCTATTAAAAATATGAAACACTCAAAAATACATGTTAAACATTGAAAATGATGTAAAATTTAAAATTCATCTTTCTGATGATTTTTAATTCAATCGAAAAAAAAGCTCTTTGTAACGTGTGATAAGTAAACTTGAAACATCTGTATTTGAAAAAGCTGCATATAAACTATCGTTTTGACATTAATAAAAATAAGCCGGTTTGGTAGGGGAGAGGGGGGTAAACCCGGCCATTTTTTTGTGACTATAATTATCAGGAAAAATATAAAAAGAATCTATAAAAAATAATCAACATTATATTTACTTAAGATAAAGCATTGCCATTCAACGTGGCAATGCTGCCAGTCTTTTGGGCACGTTACCAGTCGACGGCGATGCGGAGGAATTCTTCGACGCACTTTTATTGTTTATTTTAGGTAGTTTTTAGATTAGATTTAATATAGTTATAATAATGTAAATATCTATGTTAGTTTAAAATTCAGATATCTATAATAATAAACTTCTTAAGATAAATATCGAAAACTTAGACAACAATATAATTTGCACGGTGGTAGGGTACTTTGTAGTACCCGACTGGCTGGCTACCACCCTCAAGTTGAAAATCTGTCGCCAAAATACCTATCGGTGTGTTCCGACAGCTGCACTTGAGAGCCAGTTCCCATCAAGGCTTTGTGTGCTTACCATCTTCGGCCACATCATCACTTACCATGGTAAGATAGTGGTCAAACACAAGCCTATCCAGATTAAAAAAAAATCTAATTAAAGCCACTTGAAATATTAATCAAATTTATTTAATCACTAATGCGTTTTTTGGCGACACATACGTCACAGTAATAGTGGTAGAAGTATAGACTCAGGAGATAGATTTAAATCTACACATGCTTCGTGAGCCCAGTCCTCATATATTTTGCATTGGATCCAATCCTCATTACGCAAATAACGCATTCGGTCTCCTGATGTTGCTTTGGCTTTAATCTGGCTGAGATGCAACCTTCTTTTTTTTTTATGTCACTATTGACAACGAGGCAGGCGGGTCACCTGATGGTAAGTGACTACCGTCGCCTATAGAGATTAGCAATACCAGGGGGACTGCCAACGTGTTGTACACCTTATTACAATGCCTTAAGGGCAAAGGCAACTGGCTCTCAAGTGCAACTGCCGGAATACACCAACAGGTGCTTGGCGACAGATTTTCAACTTGAGGGTGGTAGCCAGCCAGTCGAGTACCACATAGTACCCCACCACCGTGCTGTGGTTTCCTCACGATGTTTTCCTTCACCGAAAGTTCAAGCTCATTGTAGGATTCGAACCCACGACCTTCGCCGCGGTATTCGACGTCACTTACCACTGAGCTATCATCGCCTTCTTCACTTTTACTCCTATTTTCATGTTTACCACACCTTTACCACAGCTTTGGGGTCTTTGGCTTTCTCCATTAATTCCTTTATATGAGGCGAAGATGTCGAAATTTCACTTTATTGTGTTCTTCTTTTCCTATCTGTCAGTCGGTTTTTGAGGCATCGGGAAGAGGTGACAAATCCTTAAGCACGTCATTAATATTTCTAACAGAGCAGAGAAGTTCGTGGGACTTCGGATCGGTCTGCGGCAGCTCTCTCAGAATATTTTTATCAAGGACGGCTTGAATTGCTTTCTTCATATTCTCTTCATTCCAGTTTCCGCGATTTGTAGTTCTATTTTTAAATTTAGGCATTGTACCACTGCAACACATCATTATAGAGTGTTAGATTTAAACATATTATGAAGAATAATAATGTCAGCGTCAATGGCCGGAGATACACCTTTCGTCAAACAATAAATTCTTTTTAAAAGTATGTTATTACAAATTCTGATAAACTTAAATATAATATAATATATATGACACGGCAGTCATTGTACCAATAGTCGTTTCCGCCCATGGCCTATTGGCAAAGAGCCTCGACAAACACCTTAAGAGGCTCACGTTAGGTGGCTGGATCAAGGGCCAGATTCAGAAGGCAGTGCTCCTGGAGACGGCACGCATTGTGAGGAAGTTCCTCTCTCTGGAGCCTTGACCACCGGTCACTTGGACCTAGTTCCCGATGCCGGTTGGATGCTGTTTTTTATAATTTTAAATATAAATATTGTATTTTTTATATATATATTTGAAATTGTAATTAATAAGTTAAAGTAAAATAAATAAATGGAATAATAATAATAATATAATATAATAATATATAACCACTGGTGACCGGAGGGCTGGTAGTTACCTCAGCCAACGCCTCAGTCTGGCTATTCAACGAGGTAACGCCGCTAGCGTCCTCGGCACGATTTCCCCGGGCACCAACTTAAATTCAGTTTTTTATTTGTAGTTTAGTTGTAATTTATTGGAACGAAGTTCCTTATCGCGCGTTGTGAAAGGGGGCTAGACGGAAAAAAATCTTACGAAAATCACCGACTGTCGGTGATTTTTTGTGTCGGTGACAAAAGTGTGCGGCGTGCGCATGTTTCTCTGTCTCTTTCTCTCTCTTATAGAAAGCAAGCCAAATATTTTATGTTTTTTTATATATATATATATATATATATACTCTCTCGACTTATATAACTTATATAACTTCGTTCCATCCGGGTGTCCCTTGACATCTCTCAAGTTATTTTTTAACTTATTTAGGTTTTTAGTTTTAATAAACAAATTAAGTTTTACATAAAAAAAAATGAAATAGAAAGGTATTGCAATATGTAAATATTATAATATAAAGAATTACATACGTTATCCAATAAATATAGTCTCCGAAATAATTTGTCACTTTTATTGGATCACTTTTACTTTTAATTGCACTCGGTAGGTGATGCTGGCTTTGCGACACAGATCAAGCTTTTGGAGCTCTTATAACCTGTCTACACCTGTTTATTTTTAATATAATTGATTATCCCAGTGATAAAAACATAGCAAGCACTACTGTTAAATCTTGGATACGACATATAGATGGCGTTGTAAAATGTATCATATTTTTAATATAATTGATTATCCCAGTGATAACAACATAGCAAGCACTACTGTTAAATCGTCGGATACGACATATAGATGGCGTTGTAAAATGTCTCACATTTTTAATATCATTGATTATCCCAGTAATAACAACATAGCAAGCACTACTGTTAAATCTCCGGATACGACATATAGATGGCGTTGTAAAATGTATCATATTTTTAATATCATTGATTATCCCAGTAATAACAACATAGCAAGCACTACTGTTAAATCTTCGGATACGACATATAGATGGCGTTGTAAAATGTATCATATTTTTAATATCATTGATTATCCCAGTAATAACAACATAGCAAGCACTACTGTTAAATCGTCGGATACGACATATAGATGGCGTTGTAAAATTTATCATATTTTTAATATAATTGATTATCCCAGTGATAACAACATAGCAAGCACTACTGTTAAATCGTCGGATACGACATATAGATGGCGTTGTAAAATGTATCACATTTTTAATATCATTGATTATCCCAGTAATAACAACATAGCAAGCACTACTGTTAAATCTTCGGATACGACATATAGATGGCGTTGTAAAATTTATATTATTTTTTTATTCGCAGGTGTTTTCGGGATACCATTTGGTAGAATCAAGTAAGTTTTACTACTTTTATCACTATTACCTTTCGTTTTATCTTGCTTTCCTGTAAGCCAATGATTTAATTTTTATTCTGGATAAGCTTGTGTTTGACCACAATCTCACTATGGTAAGTGATGATGTGGCCGAAGGTGGTAAGCACGCAAAGCCTAGATGGGAAATGGCTCTCAAGTGCAGCTGTCGGAACACACCGATAGGTGCTTGGCAGCAGATTTTCAACATGAGGGTGGTAGCCAGCCAGTCGGGTACTACAAAGTAACCTACCACCGTGCTATGATTTTCTCACGATGTTTTCCTTCACCGAAAGCTCAAGCTCATTCTAGGATTCGATCCCTCGACCTTCGCGCGGTATCCGACGTCACTACCACTGAGCCATCATCGCAGTACTATCTACTTCAACAGTAATTGTTATTAGGCTATCTCAGGCGTGTGGGTATAAAAAAAAAACTCTGTTTATAACCCTCCTCGTTTTCACCTGCTATCTTTAGTATCTTTCCTTTTCGAATAAAAGTACCCTGTCTCAAGTCAGATCAAACTGCACATAGTGTCCAAAATTGAATCGCAATTCATAGCATTATTTTCCTTTATTATGTATTCTTATATTTTGTTAGTCTGGAGATGCGCGTCTTTTTTAATATTTGTTTATTTTATCAACAGAACCACAAGTACAGCTTGGATTGGGACTAACAGTCAATGCGACGGACATGTCAAACAACATAATAAATGGAACTATTAGCATCATAGACGTAATCAAAACAGTTTTGCAGCGTCTTGTAAATAGTAATACAGAAGGTAGTGCCGTAGCAACGGCGTTATTAGCTTCCCTGAATAAAATAATTGGAAATTTGACGAGTACAGTAGTTGGTAATTCTGCTAATGCAACTGCAGCACTTTTGAATGCTACAGTATCTGCAATTAACGCTGCGGCAGAAGCTGCCGGTACATATACTGATGACGCCTTGACTAACAGTTACGCCCAGACAGATGCTATTATAGCTACTTTAATAAATTTATTAAATGGAATATCTGGAACAGCTAATAAAACAATAGATGGGCTCAAAACAGCTACTAAATCAACAGCTCCAATCCTTGTGAACAACTTGGGAAATGTGCTGACGACTGTATCTAATGTTGCCAAAGCAGTTGCACAAACCGGCACCGTTATAGGTTCTCAGATCGAGCTTACATCTGATTCAGTATCTGGAATATTGGGAACAGTTTTCGGATATTTGTCCAAAACGTTACAAAATGTTTCCACTGCCGTCCAAAAAGGTTTTGGTATAATAACGGCCTAACACCCCTAGATTTTTCAAATAGCACAGAGTTATTTTAGGATAATTTTGATTAATATCAATACGTAGAATATTTAGCGCTGCTGCATACTTAGACATTTATTAACAACACAGATATAGGTCGCACTACTCTGTCTACTAGATGCATGACGCCACAGTGGAAGTTGGTTGCATGACAGACTAGACTATAGAATTCTATATCGCGCTGTCGATGTTTTCCGTATCTGCATCTGCTTGTACACAAGTTTATAACATGTACAGTGGGACGGTTTATAACATGCAGTTGCCTATCGCAGCAGTACAGAGAGCGCTGTAGTCAGCGATACCATTGTGATTGTATGAAACATCTTAGCTGCATCATTTGGCGTCTATAAGTCGGCATTGCAGCGCTACAGAAAATTAATTATCGAGTTTCTTGCCGGAGTCTTCTCGGTTTATGTATATTCCGAACCGGTGGTAGAGTCAAATGTAACGTTCATACACACCTGTGCTTCTTTTCAATAAAATTATGTAATCACTATTTAATGTCTTTTTTCTAATCCATTACTTGTAAGTGATGATGTACCCTAAAGCAGTGAGTACGTTACATCTATATGAAACTGAGTCTGGAACATACCAGTGACCTGGCAACAGATTTCCATCTTTAAGGTGGTAGTTAGTCAGGCGAGTACTACAAAGTACCCTACCACCGTGCTGTTGTTTCCTCACGATGTTTTCCTTCACCGAAAGCTCAAGCTCATTGTAGGATTCGAACCCACGACCTTCGCCGCGGTATTCGACGTCACTTACCACTGAGCTATCATCGCCTTAAACTAGCTTTAAGCCTAGTTCATCGCTAGTATCATCGCCTTAAGCTTAGACTATGGAAACCACAGCAGATGTACTGCATTATACTTCTTTAAATACATATTTAAATATACATAATATTACACCCAGACCCAAGATAAACAGACATGTTTAATCAGGCCCAAAATTATCTACGATATTTTCGAAGCGGGACAGAGGCTTGATAGTGGCCCCCTCTCGTTAAAAAAATCTCACAAATACACATTATCAAGGATCTCTACGATGACCGGTCTTGCGCTACTCGCATCCAGTGGCTTCCCGCGATCCTCACAAGATCGTCGGTCTACCGTGTGGGAGGCCTACCCACGCTGCGTCTTACTGTTCGTGGTCGCCACTCTAGAACCTTTCTGCCCCATCGGCCGTCGGTTCTACGAGCTATGTGCCCCGCCCACTGCCACTTCTGTTTGGCAATTCTTTGGGCTATGTCGGTCACATTGGTTCGTCTGCGGATTTCTTCATTTCTGATTCGATCTTGCAGGGAAACTCCGAGCATAGCCCTCTCCATTGCTCTTTGGGTGACTTTGAGCCTTCTTAGGAGATCCATATGCCGTGTGGCATTTTGGTACCGAAAGAATAAGAAACAATCAATTCTGCTCTCTTTATTTTCTTTTAGGAAAGTTTCTTCTAAATTATGATTTTGGCGTCCCTTGAAAAATTACCGTAACTATGCCGAGGTTTTTTACCCGATTTTCTGGATGTGGTCTGACTTCCGAACCGTTGGCAGCTTCTGCAGTTTAGACGTTCATACGAGGGCAGTAGTTGCTCTATGGTCTAATGTGAACAAATGCTATGATTTTGGCATACTAGCGTAGTCCGTGGGGGTCTGAAGCTCGTCATTTCACAAGTATTTTATCTAAAAAATAATCTCTGCCTCGGGTGATCGGCGGGCGGGGAGCTTTTTCCGCCAACTCATCAGCCTGGTCATCCAAAGAGGAAACGCTGCCAGCCTGCTGGGAACCCTGCCGATCGGCAGCAGCGGCAGCCTCGAAGAAGTTTTTTTATATACGAGTATTATAGTTTGTATATTTTGTACATTTGTTGTAAATAAATTGAAAATATCTATAAAAAAAAACGTAATATCTTTTTAAAACCTAGGTATGTTGTTAAATTAATTCTTTTTATGATTTTTAATTACTAATTGAAAGACGACGAGCAAATCTTTTGATGGTGTATATTTATGATGTTAGAACGTAGTATTTCATACAAAACTCCATAAAAAAGCTGATTTCATGACATCAGTGGGCTATTACGTAACTTGTTTCAATGGGTTTCAATCTTAAAAACAGCTTCTAAATCAATAGAAACATTACAACGGCAATATTGGTTCCATTCGCAATGAACTACTGTTTGTAATATGCACGCAGGTGTATACAAAAAACTGTTTTAATAAACCGTTTTCACGATTGAAACTGATTGAAACAAGTTACGTAGTAGCCCTACAGATCACCTTCAATGATGTCAAAAACTTTTTGGCGGGAACTTGCGAAGTGACGTTGTGCTTTCGTTTTATTTTCATTAAATTCGTGTATTTTGAGTTTTATTGAATAATTTTGGTGGTGTTTTGTCCAATAAAGATCAATCTAAGTGCACAAGTGAAGTGAAATGAAATAAAAGCGTGTATCGTGACTTTCCAGGTTGTCCCAAAAAGTCCATGAAATGTTTTAGTCATTATGCCGCCAATTTCACTAAAATTAGACTGGACTTGTACGGACGAGGACTAGACTTTACAGTGAAAGTGACAATAAAACGTGACTAAACATAAAATATTAATATTTAAAATAAAGAAATGGCTTAGAGGTACCAAGCCAAAAATTTTCTTAAAAAAAAAAAATGATGTCAAATATGGCGGCAGACGCAGATATTGCTCTAAAGAACATCTAGTTACATCGACAACTGACGAACATGAAAACAAGTTGAAATGAAAGACAAAATATTAAACAAACCCACTTTGCCAATTCAAAAGCCAAACAACTTGGAGCATAAGTCAAACAATGATTTAAATATGCATCAATTAATTATTATTATACTGACACATGTTTCGTACCTACTGACAGTTGGTGAAATTGTTATTTTTCGAAATAATTACTGCGTGCTCAATGGAATCTAAATTTTTTTCATGTATTAATGTTTTAATATATTTTACCTACAATACATGAATCATGTACATAATATTTTTCACTCCTCTTGCTCAAAAAAACCGTCATTGTGGCGTACCAGAGCGAAGAAAAAATAGCAATTCTTCCTCTAGGGGAAAAAGTTTTTTGTTTTAATTTTTGTGTGTCAAATGACAATGAGCCTACAAAAACAAAAAAGTCTTTAGTCATAAGTAGAATAATCATGAATCGACTTATTACTGTTTCATAAAAAAAGAATTTCATTTTAATCTTGAAAATGGAACTAAAATCGGCGATCTCTGGTAGAATGCATGCAATGTGTTGCGGCTACAGAAGAAACAAAAAAAATACATTATAAACTACATATTTCATATTGTATTGGATTGTTTTATTTTCTCGCAATCGTAGTGAAAAGTATAGTGTAACACACGGCGCTAAAACCCATTAAAACTCGGTTTCTATTTACTCCCTCGTATATAATGGGTCATTTTAGCTCCTTTGTATGACAATCTACTATTGCTTGTTGCTGGTGCTTTTTACAAGCTTATATGAAAGGCAATCGTTACTGACTGACTGGCTGACTAATCTATCAACGCACAGCTCAAACCACTGAACGGATTGCGCTGAAATTCGGCACGCAGATAGTTATTATGACGTAGGTATCCGCTAAGAAAGGATTTTACAAAATTCATCTCTTAAGAGGATGGGACAGGGGTCCAAAGTTTGTATGGAGAAACGGTACCACCACTGTAGACCACATCATCACCTAAGATCAAGTGAGATTTTTTGTTTCACCGTTTCTTCTGCTGACAGGTCTTTATTTGAAAATGTAGGTAATAATAGCATTAAAAGATAATAAAATGACGTTCAATAAGGTGTCCCAAAATTGAATAAAACATTTTAGTTTTGATTTAGATCGAGGTCAAACGCCGGTCAAACCTATTTAGCTATGTAAAAAGAAAGTATTTATGAAATAAAAAGTGACTGAATAGTATAGTCTTTGGTAGGGCTTTTGAAAGTTGTAATTTTTTACGCAGTTTCTTTTTAACGTAATAGGAAGCTAGACTAAAAGACATGATGATGTATTCCAGAAGGAGCTCTGCTAGTTCTAGAGAGAAAACACGAATTTTAATATCATCTGTGCATATATTTATTTTATATTTAAAAGACAAATTCTAACGTACTAGGTAATTAATCTAATAATATAAAATCTAAATAAAAAAGTCGTTGTCAGTAGGCAACGTACCCAGAATGCAAAATTAAATTGTGTTTTTATATTTTAATTGTAATGACATTTAAATTTGAGCTAGAGTAACATCGGTTCCGTAGGTTTATATATTGATGTTTTCCATTTAGTTAGTGTAGACAATGTGAGAGAAAAGAAGAGGCGTTTATTGTATTGAAAACCATTATATTTTTCACCAATTTCTCAATTTTTACCTTTTTTGACAAGTAAGATCATTTTTAGCGGTAAAGGTTATGGTATTTTAAAAAAAAAATTGGCAAAGGCGCTACGCGCACCGGATCGTGACTACAGATAATGTTTACAATTTATTTTCTGTATTTATGTACTTATTAATTTAGTTTTTTATTTTACAGGACACGCCTTCGTCTGCCGTTTACAGTTAGTATATCGGAGAGGGTATTTTTTTAATAATAGCTCTAGAATTTATGTTAGCGGTCCATATCAATATCATGTTTTTATTTAAAAAAAAAAGTTTTTTTTAAACTTTATGTAATTTTAAATCTACCTAACCATTATATTATATTATAATCATCATCATCATGTCAGCCGGAAGACGTCTACTGCTGGACAAAGGCCTCCTTTAAGAATCTCCACGTTGGCTGGTATTGTGCTAAATTTATGTTATTGCTAAAATATTCTCAAAAAACCGACAAATATCCAGCAAACATATAAATTACCTAGGTACCTACTTAAGTATTTTTAAAAAATGTAAAAAAGTGAAGCTCGTCGTTTCACAGGTATTTTATGTAAAAAATTATCTCTGCCTCGGGTGACCGGCGGGCGGGGAGCTTTTTCCGCCAACGCATCAGCTTGGCCATCCAAAGAAGAAACGCTGCCAGCCTACTGGGAACCTTGCCGATCGGCAGCAGCGGCAGCCTCGAAGAAGTTTTTTTTATATATAATACTAGCTTTTGCCCGCGACTCCGTCCGCGTGGAATTAGTAATTTGCGTAGCTTATTTTTTATACAATCTGCTTTTTAGGGTTCCGTACAAAAAAACGGACCTTTATAGGACCATTCGTGCGACCAGTCATGTCACAGACATTTGCTCTGAATCTACTGGACCAAATCAGGTGAAATTTGGTAGGATGGTGTAATTCTATGACCCAAACATAGATGTGCAAAGTATTTTTTTTTAAATAAGATTAATTTTCGGGGGACAAATTAGGAAATTAAAAAAAAAATGTTTTGCAAACCTAACTGTGTCATATATCAAATGAAAAGGCTCGTTTTCTTAACCTTAAATATATTTTTGTTATTATTGTAAAATAAATAGTGTAGTGTAATAAATTCATGACAGAAGACGAAAAATTGACCATTCCCCCCCGGATCTCCGAAACTACTGAGCCAAAAATTTTGAAAAAAATACAAAATAGGTATAGTTCATTGCTTGTAGATTATAGGAAAACCTATGAGAATTCTATCAATCAATAGAAAATAAAGTGGTAAACTCAATACGATACGATACAATATAGTACGGAACACTGTCCACGCGAGTTCAACTCGCACTTGGCCGGTTTTTTCGTAAATCTCCAGACATTTATAGTCATAAATCAGTTCAGTCGTAATTGAATTCCCATACTAACATCCACCCCCCTTTTCACCCCCTTAAAGGGTGATTTCTAGGATAAAAACTATTCTTTATTTTTTCCCGGGACTCAAACTATCCCTATACCAAATTTCATCTAAATCGGTTCGGCGGTTTAAGCGTGAAGAAGTAACAGACAGACAAAAATAAATTAGTTCAGCGGTAATTGATTTCCCATACAAACTTCCACCCCCCTTTTCACCCCCTTAAATGGTGATTTCTAGCATAAAAACTATCCTATGTTTTTTCCCGGGACTCAAACTATTCCTATACCAAATTTCATCTAAATCGGTTCGGCGGTTTAAGCGTGAAAAGGTAACAGACAGACAGACACACTTTCGCATTTATAATATTAGTATGGATAGTTGTACATTTTTTACAATTGTACAAATAAATATACTATAAGGATAAAAAAAGGTTTCTCAATTAATTTATGTAACTGATCCCTTATTAAAGTTTCGCCAAAATGAGTATATAAGAAAATTATTTCGCTCGTATCACCATTAATGTAACGTAGAGCGATTTTGGAGTGTATTTTAAAATTATTTTATTTCAAAATGATGATGTTTTCAACTTTAATACCCCTGCTTGTGAGTTTGTTTTTTTTACGTACGAATGACGAAGGATGCAGGAGACAATGCATAAAATATTAATTTAACATTTAAATATAGATTTTATTAAGAGTCAATAAAAATATTTTTTCACCACTTACATTTTAAAGCTACCAAAATATTTCATTAGTTTGCTAAAAATGCTTTGAAGTTCCGAATTTAGAATAGCATTTTTTTTTATAAATGTTGTATTAGGTTTCAACTCAGTTATAGCCAAAGTGTGAATAAATGTAATATTAAATATCGCTTATTACATTTTTATTCATTCGTTGCCCGTGGTCCTACTGCGTGGTCCTACCATTAGGACTGCA
This sequence comes from Ochropacha duplaris, assembly GCA_951361185.1. NCBI lineage: Eukaryota > Metazoa > Arthropoda > Insecta > Lepidoptera > Drepanidae > Ochropacha > Ochropacha duplaris. The sequence continues at coordinate 4,966,616 of OX592720.1, read as the reverse complement.
ACAAAAACATCATTATTTTGTATGGGCAATGGTCCTACTAACAGTGAAGACGAAAAAAAATGTAAATGAAAAATCAAAAACTAGCTTTTTTTGATTTACACAAAAAATCCGATTTTTTTCGCTCTTAAAAAAAACCTAAAGAACCTGTTGAAGATAAATATAGGTTATAACCTATATTTATCTTCAACAATAATAGAATAGAGGTAGGATGACGAAATAAAAAACCAAAACTACGGGCACTGTTACTTGTCCGTAGTCTTACCAGTAGGACTACGGGCAATGCTAAGTGCCCATGGTCCTACTAATAGAACTACGGGCAAAATAAATTGCTCGTGGTCCTACCAGTAGGACCACGCAGTAGGACCACAGGCAATAATCTTTTTTTTTTATGTCACAAGTGACAACGAGGCAGGCGGGTCACCTGATGTTAAGTGACAACCGTCGCCTAAAGACATTGGCAATACCAGGGGATTGCTAATGTGTTGTACACCTTATTACAATGCCTTAAAGGCGAACTGGCTCTCAAGTGCAATTGCCGGAACACACCAACAGGTGCTTGGCGACAGATTTTCAACTTGAGGATGGTAACCAGCCAGTCGAGTTCTACAAAGTACCCTACCATCGTGCTGTGGTTTCCTCACGATGTTTTCCTTCACCGAAACCTCAAGCTCATTGTAAGGATTCGAACCCACGACCTTCGCCGCGGTATCCGACGTCACTTACCACTGAGCTATCATCGCCTAAAAGACTTTTTGATTTTGTTCACAAACATAATTATTTTTCTTACACAAAAACTGTGTGGCAGTGCCAATGCCGTCGGAAAGTGCCTCGAATGGAACATCAGACATCTGACTTATGAAAATTGAGATTTTTTATGAAGACTATGGTAACTCAATGTGTTGTTATTTGCAGGTGTTTTCAAGCTACCATCTTGCACTGGCATGTGAGTTACGCTAACATCTATATATTTAAAAGAGAAGGCCTGATCGATTATCAGCTGCGATTCCGTCTCCATACAAACTTTGTATCCCCGTTTCCCCTTCCCTTCATCCCCTTCAGTGGTTTCAGCTGTGTGTTGATAGATCAGTCAGTCAATCAGTCAGTCAGTCGGTCAGTCAGTCAGTCAGGCAGTCAGTAATAATCTCAGGGGCGTCGAAAACCGCGGGGCGGAAAGCTATAGCTGACTCAACAGAGGCTGATTCTGTTCATTGGTAATCGCATCACTTGCGAGCGGCTTTTTTTCGATTTGGCTATTTTTGGTCTTGTAGTAGGCCAAAACAGGTATTAGAATTAGAGATAGAAAAACCTATGTTTTATTCTAGGATATGATCTACCTGTGCGCTAAGTTTCATCAAAATCCGTTCAGCCGTTTTTGCGTGATTTAGCAACAAACATATTTTATTTATTTAATAGAATCACCAACAAGTATAGTACACCAGAACAGCATAAAACACAAGGAGATACAAGAACTTAGTACCATCTTAATTATCACCATCTCAATGATCACGGCATGCACTAATAATGACCCATGAAATAAATTAACTAATTAATTAATTTAATTAATTAATTATTTTATAAGTTAAGAACAATTATACAATATGTTTTTTGCATAAAAATAATTTGTAAATATTTTATTTTTGAAAAATAAACTATTTTGACTAAAATCTAATATCGATTTAAAAGGTAATTAATCTAATAATATAAAATCTAAATAAAAAAGTCGTTGTCAGTAGGCAACGTACCCAGAATGCTGGCAGCATTGCCACGTTGGATGGCAATGCTGATTCGTTGAGCGAGGTATATGCCAGCATTCTGGTCACGAGATGCGTCGACCAGTCGTTTTGACATTTCTCGGAAAAGGTGGTGTGCACTCGGCCCCCACGGACCCAGAGTTTCAACCCCAAACGGCTCAAACATGTAACTTGTATCTAAGTTACTGTATTTTCGCCGCTTGAGGCTCTCTGCTGACATGGCTGCACCACCGGCCCTATCCACTGTCTCTGGAAGATGAGACGGTGCTAAGGTATCAACACACGTGGCATCCCATACCAAAGGTCGACCCATCTTCCAGGGTATAAGTGTCATTCCATCGGGTCTCTTACCATCGTCACGAAACAAGCCATTTGGTTCTAAAATAGCTGTTACGTTGGCGCTGGTAAGGGCCCGACGGATGACATCATTAAGGCAAGCATGTCTCGAATATCTACCTGCGCTTTTGATGCAAGATAGTCCGTGGTGACCGAGTTGATCGACAGCAGTGCCACACTGACAGCGATGTGAGGAGAAAATCGGCAAGCCCAAGCGTAAACATACTGCGGATCTAAAAGTGTTGGAGTCCAAAAGTGTACCCATATGTGAAGATGGTAAGGCCTGCAACCAAAGACCCGATTCCCAAGCAAAAACAGCTGTGAGGCGGGCCCTATCTGCGGAACTGGTTGACGTTTCTAATAAATTATTCCGTACCAGTTCACAGAGAGGGTCATCCCAGAGCCGCTGCGAGGAGGGGACCTTGGGCAGTTCAATGTTCGGGCAGGCCAATTGCCATGAAATTCTGGCCTCGGTCAAGCAAGATACCTCAACATTTTGAAAAGAAACAGAGAGTATGCGCTTTATAAGGTCATCTGTGCTATAGACCGAAGACAAAAAGGCTGGCAATGACACACTAGAAATTTTGCGAATGCCTAAGCCTCCATGCCTAATAGGCAGAGAGGCTTGTGACCATCCTCGATTATCAAAATTTATATTAAAAACTGAGATGAGTGTATCTCTAATGGTATTGTCCAAGTCTTGTAATAAATTGGGGTACTTCCAAAGTGGACAACACCTAAGAGTATACACAAATTTTGGGACAAAAAGACAGTATCTGATGATAGTGAAGGCCATGTGTTTATTAATTTTTAAAAGACGATCTGAAACATTTTGAAAATTTTGAATTTTTTCCTCGACAAAGGTGGAAACTGATTCTTCAAGGATGGGGGAACCTAGCAGACGAAGTGAACCACTGTCTAAAAGTTTAATATTAGGGGCTAAACTATTAAAATATTCAAAAGCCAAATCTTTTGCTGTGCAAGTATCCGTAAAAAATAGTTCACATTTCGAAAAATTTAGTTCTAAACCTATAGCATGAAAATCTTTTATTAATTGTTTTAAATCATTTAACACAGTGGTCACATCTCCTCCCAAAATCCCATCATCGAGATACCAAACGTTAAATTTTGATTTCAAACGCTTAATGATAGGATTAATGGCTAAGCTAAAGATGGCCGGCCCGAGAGGGTCACCCTGTTGACACCCTACAGCTGAATAAATCAAATTGTTTCCATACATTAATTTTGAAGGTTTGCTATAACATTGATATAAAAAATTTGAAGAATTTGGAATATTTTCAAAAATTTGTGTCAAAAGGGCGCCCCTATCAACTGAGTTAAAAGCATTCTTTATATCTACCTTTAGCAGCACCTCTCCGCCTTTATTATCCAGAAAGGTCCTAAGCGAATGTACTGCAGCTTCACAGCCCCCTCGTGAGCCGAAACCAAGTTGTGTTGGCTGCAGTAAATCTCTAATTTTATCTCTGTTGGCTCTGCAGCAAACCTTCGCAGCAAGGCGGCGGTATACGGTGCCAACAGCAATAGGTCTTATTCCGCCATCTTTTTTTTTTAAAGCGCAGAGATTAGCGCCGTACAATATTTGTGATATTTCATTTGGGACCCTTCCGGATAACATTAAATTAACTAAACCAGTGAGATCATCAAGAAGAGTGTCCCCAATATCACCACAACGACCACATGTGAGATCTTTAAGGTGTTGTGGAGAGAGGGCATCAATTCCAGGCGCCGAACCACTTTGGAATGATGATAAGGCACCAAAAACATCTTTATTTATACATTTTAGAGCTGTATCAGATACTGGAATGCAATTTTGTAAATCTGAAAGGCAAAAAGTTGATGAAGGAGGTGGATGCTTGTTATGTAAAGCTTCTAAAGTCTCAGCTGTATTATCGGCTATGGTATCATTGGAAAATAACAACCTCGCAGCACCTCTAATATCGCCGTCATTTAACTTGTTCTCTATTAAATGATATGGATGAGAACGAGTACATGAGCGGGTAGGGTTTATTCTAGGATGAAAAACTGCTAGTAGGTCATTATTTATACGGCAATTTTCTTTTATAACAGAAGTAAGTGATACATTATTATTGGTATTGTAAGGGGCGTGCAGAATTCTATAAGGAAAAGTGATGAGTTGTTCCCAAGCATGGATGGAATTGAGATTAATAGTATGTTTAATTAATTTAGACAAATATTGGGCTACAGATAAACGGGCACCGCGGGGTATACGTTTAACGACAGGAGTAGAAAGCTTTAAATTTGTTAGTTTTTCCAAAAAATTTTGATGAACTAATGAGACAGAAGGGCCATGAAGAATGGTGGGGCATGATACGTTAGAATTTTTATGAACTTTGGCTTCATGTATTTTAAGACCTCTTAGGCCTTTAAAAAAACGTGTTTGTGGACACTTTGGGCACTGCAAAAGACTATCTAATGAAGCGGGCACTTGAACATCCGACACAATTCGATCAGCAGGTATGGGCTCTGTCATTAAAGAACAATTTGGAAACTAAATATATAAAATAAATAGGTATATAAAAAAAAATTACAGACAAAATTTAAAAAATTACAGTCTATAAAAGGGATGAAAATAAAATAAACTATAACACTAAAATCGTAACACTGAAATGGCACTGAAGAACTTAGCCGACGACGTCACCGTGTTGACATCTCAATGACATAATGACCATAAAAATGGATAAATTTTCCTTATTCCCGTACTATTCCATCAATGGCCACTCGCAAGTACTCGCAACCATTTCATAGAAGCATTCCATAAGTGTGCTATATTCAGTTTACTAGTAATTTATGAGACAATTAATTATTTAATTATTTAATTAATTTGCTGAGATGTGGGCAGTGTTCTCATCCTCGCTATTTTCGTGGAAACCGTGGTCTGAAAATTCATATTGGAAAGGTACATAAACCTGTTTCAGTATTAATCAATCAGACTAGCTCTGCTAATTCTGGCATTTTAAATTCGACCACAAATTCAAATACTTCTCAGCAACCGTTTTGGCAAAGGATTTGTTTTTTAAAAAATAATGTTCCGGTATTAAAGCGAATACCTCGCGGAGCACGTTTCTGTGTGGCTTCAGCTTTATGTCTATCTATAGACAAAATTCTTAGCCAGAATTCGCAGAGTGCTTGGGAAGAACTGCTCACATTTTCTTACAGGGTGCTGCATGTTCCTAATCGCCAGCAAAATGAGATCTCTCTAACTCAAAAAATAAAAAATAATTGTTCACATCCAGAATTGGCCTCAATTCCAATATATTCGAAAAGTCAATTTATTAATCAGGCAAACCCTATTAGAAAAATTGAAAATAAAGCCAACGACGGCGATTTCAAGGGAGCAGCACAGCTTTTATTTTCAAGCGATGTTGTCGCTGCAGACACACCTGAAACCCTCTGTGCTTTAAGGTCTAAACATCCACCTCCGCTCCCAAATATAATTTTTCCGGATCCCCTTTCATCTGACCAAACCTGTCTAAATTGTACCTCCAAAGATCTTCTAAATGTAATTTTATCCTTTAAACCTGGCTCTGCTGGCGGCCTCGACGGTTTTACACCACAACATTACAAAGATCTTGTTTGTGGTGCCGCCGGGGACGCTGGCACTAAATTGTTATCGAGATTAACCTCTCTTATAAATTTTATGTTGGCAGGAAAGGTGCCGAGCCCCATCACCGAGATCATTTATGGGGCCAACCTTTGCGCCCTTTCCAAAAAAGACGGTGGTATAAGACCGATCGCGGTGGGTAATACTATCCGTCGTATGGCTTCCAAAATTTGCTGTCGTCACATTCTCCCGATAGCTACTGATTTATTTCAACCAATTCAACTTGGTTTTGGCTCAAAGGGAGGTTGTGAGGCAGGGGTACATGCGGCTCGGACCTTTCTTTTAAATAACGGAGGTGATGTTCTGCTTAAGGTTGACATAAAAAATGCATTTAACACTGTCGATAGGGCCGCTATGTTGACACAAATTAGGGATATTTGTCCTGACATATATTCTTACTTGTGGCAATGTTATGGCCATCCTACAAAACTTTATTATAAAACACAACCGATCATTTCCGGTGTAGGTTGTCAGCAGGGCGATCCTCTCGGTCCTGCCATTTTTAGTTTGGCCATTCAACCAATCATATCTAAATTACAGTCTAAATTTAATGTTTGGTATCTAGACGATGGAACTCTTGGAGGTGATGCGACTTCTGTTATCAGAGATTTAAAATCTCTAACTGAAAAATTTAAAAAAATTGGTCTTGATTTTAACTGCTCCAAATGCGAGATCCTAGTTTCAGATTCTGTTCCTGAATCTGAGAAATCCAAAATTATTCAAGATTTTAATGATTTGGCACCAAATATTAAATTAATCTCAAGGGATTCGCTTCTTCTTCTCGGAGCCCCCGTCTTAGATGAATCCATTCCTGGGTTTTTTGAGCAAAAGATACAAAATTTTAATGAATCCTCTAATCGACTTTATGACATAAATGCGCATTATGCATTTTTTATTGTACGACTATCTCTTTTTGTGCCGAAGTTTGCGTATTTACTCCGCTGCACCCACTTATTCAAATTCGATCAATTATTAGAAACTTTGGACAACATGATCAAAATTTCTCTTTCTAAAATCCTAAATTGTTGCCTAGACGACAACAAAGTGTGGTCTCAAGCCACCCTACCCGTATGATATGGTGGCCTAGGAGTGCGTAAAATTTCTAGCGTATCACTGCCGGCATTTCTGTCCTCGGTATACAGTGTGAGTGACCTCGTCAGATCTGTTTTGGAACCAAATATTGGATCTGTTGAGGTTTCTTACCTATCCGATGCCAGAAATGCTTGGCAGGTAGCTTGTCCAGGCACAAATATTCCGACTTTGAGTCACTCTCAGAGAGAATGGGACAAAACTCTTTGCGAAAAAACTTGGCAAATTTTATTTTCTGATTTTTCTACTGATTCGGACCGGGCACGTTTGTTAGCTGTCTCTCAGAGTGAATCAGGTCACTGGTTGCAAGCTATTCCATCTAGTAATATCGGGACTTTGTTAGACCGCATAACATTAAGCTTGTGCATTTGTCTTCGTCTTGGTTCCAGGTCCAATCATCCTCATCGCTGCCGCTGTGGGGATCTTGTCAATGAGCTCGGCTATCATGGGCTTTCGTGTTCTCAAAGCGCCGGTCGTATTTCACGCCACGTGGCTCTTAATGATATTATCCGTAGGGCTCTTGTTGTCGCCGGCGTGCCTTCTGTACTCGAACCAGTCGGTATTTCGCGTGGCGACGGCAAGAGGCCGGATGGTATGACTTTGATCCCGTGGAGTGTCGGCAAGCCGTTGGTGTGGGATGCCACTTGTGTCGATACACTTGCGCCATCTCACTTACCGGTGACTTGTAAAGCCGCGGGAGCGGCTGCGAAAGGTGCGGAAAATTCAAAATTCAAAAAGTACGCCTGTATTGGTCCAAATTATCAATTTATGCCTTTTGCGGTTGAGACCATGGGTTCGTGGGGGTCTGAAGCTCGTCGTTTCGCAAATATTTTATGTAAAAAATTAATCGAGGCCTCGGGTGACCGGCGGGCGGGGAGCTTTTTCCGCCAACGCATCAGCTTGGCCATCCAAAGAGGAAACGCTGCCAGCCTTCTGGGAACCTTGTCGATCGGCAGCAGCGGCAGCCTCGAAGAAGTTTTTTATGTATTGTAATTGTACATTTGCTTGTATATTTTGTACATTTGTTGTAGATATAATATCTAATTACTTAATTACTAAGACAATGAAATTTATCTAAATCTAGCTAAATTACAATTTTAAACAACAGAGTAGGTAATACATTACACAATGATATCCATTTGGCCAAGAAATTTTGATTTAAATATTCTTAAATTATCAGAAAAAATATCTATATCAAAAATTTTGACTTTTGTATAACATCTTAACCACCAAACAACTTTTACATTTGTATATATTTGTAGTTTTCCATCCCACGAATTCACCCGTTGTCCCGAGGGATCTTATCTTTACCCGGGAAAAAAGTATCCCATGTTTTATTCTAGGATATTTTCTAACTGTGTGCCAAGTTTCATCAAAATTCGTCGAACCGTTTTTGCATGATTGAGGAACAAACATCCAAATATACAAAATTTCACATTTATACCTAATATTAGTAGGAAAATAAGATCACTTATTCGGTACTGCATGTTAACAGCAAGCTTCCAAAATAGTTTGGCTCAGAAATAAACGATATAGACCTCATAAATCATTTCTTCTAATATTATTATTGTCACCATACCGATTTTTATCAAAATCCATTCAGCCGTATAATCAGAAATACGCAGAAAAAACACAGATAAACTCCCGGTTACATTGTATTTAAACCAATGAACATCATGGTAGATAATTATGTGATGATGTGCCAAAGGTGATGCTCACAAAAAACCTAGAATGCAACTGATACAAGCAACAGGAACAAACCAGGCTGAAAGAGCCTATTTTGATAAATGTGTTTCTATATCCCCTACAGATCCTGTAGCAGCTGAAGCTGATGCTAAGGATACCGCTGCCAGTGTTAAGGGTACAGCAGCTCTTGCAGCAACTGGTGCTATGGATACCGCAACTGCTGCTAAGGATACCGCAATTGGTGCTAAGGATACAGCAGCTGGTGCAGCAACTGGTGTTAACGATACCGCAACTGCTGCTAAGGATACCGCAGCTGGTGCAGCAACAGGTGCTAACGATACCACAACTGCTGCTAAGGATACCGCAATTGATGCTAAGGATACAGCAGCTGGTGCAGCAACAGGTGCTAACGATACCGCAACTGCTGCTAAGGATACTGCAATTGGTGCTAAGGATACAGCAGCTGGTGCAGCAACTGGTGTTAACGATACCGCAACTGCTGCTAAGGATACCGCAATTGGTGCTAAAGATACAGCAGCTGGTGCAGCAACAGGTGCTAACGATACCGCAACTGCTGCTAAGGATACCGCAACTAATGGAGCAACTGGTGCTAAGAATACCGCAACTGATGGAACAACTGGTGCTGAGAATACCGCAGCTGGTGCTAAGGATAAAGCAACTGCAGCGGGTAGTGGGTTGAATGGGGCAACTAGAACACCTGCAGCAAGGACAACTGCTGGAACTGGAGGGGTCGTAGTAAAAATTATAAATAATGTTGGCAAAGGCTTAGCTTCATTATTTGGCTAATTCAGCTGGAGTGACATGAAACGCAAATAAATAAATAATAAATATCCTGTGACTACTTCATACACGGCCATCCGATCCCAATCTAAGCACAGTACTGTTGAGACTAGACAACTGATATATATATATATATTTTTAATTCTGGATAAGCTTGTGTTTGACCACAATCTCACCATGGTAAGTGGCCGAAGGTGGTAAGCACACAAAGCCTAGATGGGAACTGGCTCTCAGGTGCAGCTGTCGGAACACACCGATAGGTGCTTGGCGACAGGTTTTCAACTTACTTTTATTTTGTTAATACATAGTTACTAAAAACAACAATTTATTAACTATTTATTTACAACAAATGTACAAAATATACAATCTATATATAAAAAAACTTCCTCGAAGCTGCCGCTGCTGCCTATCGACAAGGTAAATCTGGGAGAACGGTAGTGCCCCGCCAAGACAAGCAAGCGAAGCGAAGCGCAAGGCCACTACCTACCTTTTCTCGTCGTTTTTTTTAAACCTCATAACTTTGCTTTGGATTATACCTGATAAACAAAATTCTCGGGATATGTTGTCTATAGTAGACTTATTAAACATATAAAGTTTAAATTGCATAGCTCTTATACTCTAGATTTATAACATAATCCATTTAATATTTACAACAAATGTACAAAATATACATGCAAATGTACAATTACAATACATAAAAAACATCTTCGAGGCTGCCGCTGCTGCCGATCGGCAAGGTTCCCAGAAGGCTGGCAGCGTTTCCTCTTTGGATGGCCAAGCTGATGCGTTGGCGGAACAAGCTCCCGCCCGTCGGAATAAAAAAATTATTACTTTTAGACCAAAAATATTATACTAATAGTGTATAAGTAACAATTGTTTATCCAGCTGATTGATTGCTTTAACTTAATTTGTATAGTAAGATGAGTAATATGAAAAAGTAAAATTATTATTTAATGCAATTAGTTTTTATAGTAATTCGTGTACCTAACCACACGTTATAAGGAATACAAAACTTTTGCAGAATAGCATCTAATGCACATTTCGGAAGGTTACTTTTATTATCTTGGTATTTTTTGTTTTAGTTTACTATGTAGGTAACTAATGCGGGTTATAATTTTTTATGTATTTTTGTACTACTTTAAGAATAAAATTGTTAAACATTTGAAAAAAATAAGCCAATATAGTCAGATGGTCCAAAAATATTTAATAAATGAAACCTTGCTGAGTTTCCTGCCGGTTCTTCTCAGTTGAAGGCTGACTTCCGAACCGGTGGTAACTTCTGTAATTCAACCTTCATAAGCGCCCTTCTAGGGCCCAAACTGAATAAATGGTTTTGACTTTGACTTTGACTTTGAGAAGAGTCAGCTGTAAACTCAGCAAAATCTTTTCAAAAGCAACTTAGATCTCTTTTTTTTTTTTTTTTACTCAGATCTCTGTATTATTACTAGCTGTCCCCCGCGGTTTCACCCGCGTTTCCGCGAGATCTTATCTAATCCCGGGATAAAAATTATCCTATGCCCTTCTCAACGATCCCATCTATCTCTGTACCATAATACTTATAAATTGGCAGCGTAGGTACTTTCACACCCATATAATACTGAAACAAAATGAAATGAAAATGTTTTTTTATTCAAACAGGCCTTTACAAGCACTTATGAATAGTCTAGACACTAATGATCGGCTCGGAAGGTTGCTTTTGCTGAGAAGAGCCAGCATTAAACTCAGCAATTACTCTTTTCAAAAACAACTTACACCCTACATTTAATCATTATTTATTTATCTAGTCTCACTAATATTTGCGTCTTATGGCGCCAAAGTAACAGCACCTGTTCACCTGACGCGTGTGGCAGCCACCATCCTCCTCACACATATTGTAGGGAAGTGAGCGACCCGCCACACGACGCCACCCCAAGCAATGGCCTTAATTATAAAAGCTTGACAAAATTAAGCTTGCTAAAAAAAAAAATTACTAGGTATCTAACTAATCTATATATATAAATGAGAAAGTAACTCTGTCTGTCATCTTTTCACGCCTAAACCAATTTTTGAAACATATCTTGGAGAAGGATATAGGATACTTTATCCTGGGAAAAGATAAAATTCCGCGGGGGACAGCTATTTGGAAATAAAATCAACTAGCGCCATCTATCATTAACATCCGGTAACCAGCAGACGAGCCGTATGGTTTGCCATTAGAGGTATGATAAAAAAACTAAAAAGAGAAACTTTATTTTAAAAAGAGGGCGCTAATACTTAAGTTGAATATAACACAATAGAGGGAGCTAGTATGTAGGCCCCCACCCCGCGGATTCACCCGCATTCTCAGGTTAACAAGTAGCCTATTATCTTTGCCGTGGTATCCGATGTCACTGCCAGCTATCATCGCCTCAAAAACGTAATAATACTAATATAATATTAATAATACTGCGGTGCGCTGCGTTACTAATTAGTAGTTAAAGTCTTTGTTCCCCGAAGTTAGTCTTTTATCGACTAAACTGAACAATCGACTAGATCGATTCGTTTTAGTAATCGCCCATCGCTACTGAATGTCACTCGCTAGTGGTATATTAAAAACCCGTATGGGGACGCTATCATCCATTCACGTTTTTAAAACACCTTGGCTCAGGAATGAGCTCAGTGGTAGTGACGTCGGATACCGCGGCGAAGGTCGTGGGTTCGAATCCTACAATGAGCTTGAACCAGAGCACGGTGGTAGGGCAATTAGTAGTTCTCGACTGGCTGGCCCACCCTCAAGTTGAAAATCTGTCGCTGAGCACCTGTTGATGTGTTCCGACAGTTGTACTTGAGATACAGTTGCCTTTAAGGCATTGTAATAAGGTGTACAACACATTGTCAATCCCCCTGGTATTGCTAATGTCTATAGGCGACGGTAGTCACTTACCATAATTTGACCCGCCTGCCTGGTTGTCACTTGTGACATAAGAAAGAAATACTTATTTTTATGCAAATTTCCAGGACTTGCGCTGTAATTTCATTAATTTGTATATACACGCGTAGGATACTAAGCATACTTAGGTATAACTTATTGTGAATGGTTATTATTTTATACTAGCTGTCCCTATAAGATCTTATCTTTTCCCGGGATAAAAATAATTCTATAGTTTATGCATGGAATAAACAAAAAAGGATAGAAGGAGCGTAAACAATAGTCTCCAATGAAGTGAAGCAACGAGCACCAAGTTGTGTGCGTGATCTGCACGTACGTTATCCCACGTTTGCACAGGAACGCGATCGGCTTCCTTTTTCTTTTTCCAGTAGAAAGTATCCTAAGTTTAAAATACAGGTAATAAACTAATTGTATGCCTAATTTTCATATATTTTTTTTTATTCTAGATAAGCTTGTGTTTGACCACAATCTCACCATGGTAAGTGATGATGTGGCCGAAGGTGGTAAGCACACAAAGCCTAGATGGGAACTGGCTCTCAAGTGCAGCTGTCGGAACACACCGATAGGTGCTTGGCGACAGATTTTCAACTTGAGGGTGGTAGCCAGCCAGTCGGGTACTACAAAGTACCCTACCACCGCGCTATGGTTTCCTCAAGATGTTTTCCTTCACCGAAAGCTCAAGCTCACTGTAGGATTCGAACCCACGACCTTCGTCGCGGTATTCGACGTCACTTACCACTGAGCTATCATCGCCACTATATGGTATAGGTACTAACATTAAAATATTCTTTAATTTAGTCTTGACTGTACAGTTGAAGAGCTGTAGGTCGCTGTCCTGCGGTATAGTTCCCAGAAGGCTGGCCACATTACCTCGTTGAATAGCGAGATTTATTTACGTAGAATATATTAGAAACAGTTTCTAAATTCTCAAAAAAATCATTTAAATCACTATTCATGTTCGTTCCTTTACAGATCACATACGTATGTGCCGGTTTAAGGGCCCAAATTTCGATCACCTAAATTTAGGGGATCTTTTAACGTTTAGGTGACCCCTAACTGTTGGTGAAACGGAAACCATCTTCTAACGGCCACTTAACCATGCTTATGGATCCCGTAAACTTAGGGGATGTTGGTGAAAACGGGCATAATTCTTTGTCTAATTTTTTTATACTATAACTAGCTTTCCGCCCGCAGCTTCGCTTACGTGGACTACACGATTGTGGCTGATTCGTTTTTTCCGGTTCTAGCGGGATATTTCAAATTATCCAAAAATAGCTCTTTTATTTTTCATACAAATTTAAACACCCCTTTTTTACCCCTTTAAGGATTGAAATTCAAAAAATCTTTAATACCATATTTTATTATTTAACATTTAGAGGCTAAATACCAAATTTCATTCATTTCAAATAAAAAATTACCGAGTTTCATACAAACTTTGGACCCCCATTTCATTCCCTTGGGGGGTGAATTTTGGAAAATCCTTTATTAGTGGATGCCTGCACTGTATAAGGTATCTATGTGCAAAATTTAAAGTCTCTAGGTTCAGCGGTTTGGGCTGTGCGTTGATATCTCAGTCAGTCAGTCAGTCAGGATTTTGAATTTAATATGTATAGATTACTTATATTTCACCTCAGTACCTAGGACCTAAAAATGCCATTAAAATATTGACAGACTGATTTTTCAAATAATTTCTTTCACACAAACTATGCCCTCACAGTTACAAATACATAACAAAAAGAATTATCCAAATAGGTGCAGCCGTATTGAAATGATGCGCGGACAAACAGTTTTATATTTAGGTATACAGGGTGGAAACTTTCAGCGGGGCAGTAAGGGGAAGTACCTTATCCGTTGCAGCTACACGAAAATGGTCTTAGGAGACTATCCATATTTTTTTATGGAATTTTGATCCCCATTCAAAGAGTTTCAAACAAATGTACTTTTAGCAAGAAAATAGACATTTTACACAAAAAATATTTTTTACGTCAATTGATCCTGTTTCTAATACTGATCAAAAACTTCTATGGGAAGCTTGAGTTTGACCACAATCTCATCATGGTAAGTGATGATGTGGCCGAAGGTGGTAAGCACACAAAGCCTAGATGGGAACTGTCTCTCAAGTGCAACTGTCGGAACACACCGATAGGTGCTAGGCGATAGATTTTCAACTTGAAGGTGGCCAGCCAGTCGGGTACCTACTACAAAGTACCCTACCACCGTCGGAACATGAACACACGCAAAATCACAGATAAAGAAAAAAAAAATTTATGTACAGTGACGGAATGAAAAGGTTCGTCAATTTCCAAATTGATTCGTTCAACGTATCGCGAGCACATACTACCTTTTGAAACTATGTTATAGAATAGACTCGAATTATAGAAAATAATGTTTAACTGTTCGTTAATAAAGTTCAAAATTATTCAGATCAAGTTGTTTGACTATTTATCTTTTCAACAAGACTTAGATAAATTAAAACCTTCTTGTTGGTTCAATCTGCCATTATTATTTCAGTTCAATAATATTCAAAACTATTGTCAATCGGTGAATGTCATCATTGCAAAATATCATAATTTCTCCTAAATACCTAACTATTTCATAATGCCAAGACCTTTAAGTGTTGAAGAAAGAGCAGCAATTATTGCCGAACATGAAGCTGGCTGCAACATCTCCGAGATATCACGTCGTCTAAATGTGACCAGAGATAGTGTGAGATTCTGGATAAGGAGACATGGCGAAGAAGGTGCACTAGTCGATCATCGTCACAATAATTCTGGTCGCCGTCCTATTCTTAACGCTGCACAAAAATCTGACATGAGAAGGCAATTTGAAGAAAACGGCTTTGTGTCAACGAGTCATTTCGCCCAAATATATAATGTTTGTCGAAGAGTGATAAGAAACGCATTACACTCAATGGGATTACATTATCGACGACACGTAAAAAAAGTTGCTCTGACAACGGCTCATAAGGAAGCACGCTTAAGATTTGCTCAGACTTATTTGAACTTCGATTGGAGTACTACTATATTTACCGACGAAAAATGTTTTAAGTCGAGCCAACATGGGAGGCTTCATTTGTGGAGATTTAATAGTACGAGATATACAGAAGACCATGTAGTGCCCAATTTCAGTTCTGGACGAATCTCGGCCAATATATGGGGGTGGATGTCAGCGGATGGAGTAGGCGATCTCGTTCTCCTTCCTTCAAGGGCAAACGCAACACACTATCTGTCTGTTTTAGAAGACAGTATGCTACCAAGTGTCCGTACCGTGTATCCAGCTGATGAGGTACCTGAGGTCAGATATGTCCAGGACAATGCTCGCACGCACACTGCTCGTATTGTGAATCAATGGTTCAACCGGCATAGCGATATAGTGGTGATACCCTGGCCGGCAAGATCTGCAGATTTAAACCCTATAGAAAACTTATGGGGTTTAATGGTACAGCGATGGGAAAATAGAAATGAAAGGACCAAAGAGGCTTTAGAAAACCACTGCCGAATTATTTGGGAAGACACTAGAGGCACGGATCTATGCTCTCGTCTAGTGGGTTCCATGAGAAATAGGTTACAATGTGTGATTGAAGCTAATGGTGGTTATACCCGTTATTAAAAATAAATGTCATTAAACTTATTCGTAGTTTTCATTAACTTTTGCTTGTTATTTTATAGTTGTAATTTTATTGTTGTTTTAATACATTTTGTAACATTGCATTGATGGGATAGAAATAAAATTAATAGTTTAAAAAAACTAAAAAAACACGCTTTTATAAAAAACCTAACTAAAAAGTAAAAAATGTGTAAACTAAATTTAAATTAAGGATAGTGTGATTAGCAAAAAAAAATATTTTTATTATAAAAAAGCGTGGGGTGCTTAAGATTATATGATTACCACCACTTGGCTATGATCAAGATCTTGATGGAAGTAGTCATTTTGAAAATGTCTTAAAAAGCACCCCACGTTTTTTTTTTACAATAAAATTAATTTTTTTGCTAATCACACTATCCTTAATTTAAATTTATTGATTTTTTTTAAACTATTGATTTTATTTTCTACTTCTTAGTTTGGTTATTTTCAAAAGCGTGTTTTATGAAAGTAGGTTCAATTTGGCACATTCTCCCCTTTTAATGCGCCAGCGATGCTGGGTTTAATTAAATCTGATCGTGGTCAAAGTTTTACAATTACAAGACCTTACTAACAAGTCTAAACACGGCTATGATACGATATTCCATCATGAAATGCCAGTGCCTATCTTCCGACTCCATCACCAGACCTTGAAACCTAATCGTGGTCAAAGTTCATTACAAGACCTTTCTAACAAGTCCAAACACAACTATGATACGATATTCCATCATGGAATGCCAGTTCCTGTCTTCTGGCTTCATCATCGGACCTTGAGATCTAATCGTGGTCAAAGTTCATTACAAGACCTTTCTAACAAGTCAAACAACACATATTCCATCATGAAGTTTTAGTTCATATCTTCCGGCTCCATCATCAGATCAGTTCGACAGTACCATATTATTGTATTGTCATTAGAACTACATACAGCTGCCAATTTTCATGACGCTACGATCCTTGGAAGATGGTTAAATTAGCAACCATAGATTCCATTACATAGTTTTTTTTTTGTTGCTTGGCAATCATCCTTTTAGGATATTTCTGCCAATGTCAAAGTATTTGAAATGGTCTTGGTCTATTTGTCACAATTTTTTTTTACATAAGTTTTAGTACTTTTAGTCAATACAAAGTCTTTCAATCGCATACATTTTCTTCAGTTTTAATTTCTTCTTTTATGTTATAGTCACATTCTCAAACTCACTGTAATGTCCAGTCCTCGTCCATACATGTCCAGTCAAGCTTTAGTGAAATTGGCGGTTGTTCCACTAAAATATTCACGGACTTTTTGGGACATCCTGGAAAGTCACGATACACGCTTTCATTTCACTTCACTTGTGCACCGAAATTATTCAATAAAACTCATAATACACGAATTTAATGAAAATAAAACGAAAACGCAACGTCACTCTGCAAGTTCCCGCCAAAAAGTCCCATTACATAGTTACATACAAGTGAACCTAATAAAAGCGTATTAAAAACAAGCAAAACCTTATACGATAGCAAACGTCATATTTATTTAAATATTAGCAGCACTGTTTCTTGCACTGGTATGTTGGCATAATTGATTCTTGCAGTACTAGTGCAAGCGAAAACCGACTCTAAGGTGACGAACCTTTTCATTCTGTGACTGTACATATAAATGGTACAAAAAATAAAAATACTTGAAAGAAATAAACAAACAAACATTATTAGAAAAAGTAAGAAACAAAATAAATACAATGGTCCGCGCCATCTTCTAAATGATTCTTGTATCTATCATACACATACTTCTTGGATAGTAGATACTTAAATAAAACAATCATCTTTGCTATTAATTATTCTGCGTGTGTTTTTTCTCCAACGGTTTTAAAGGCGATGATAGCTCAGTGGTAGTGACGTCGGATACCCGGCGAAGGTCATGGGTTCGAATCCATGCTCAAAACTTGAGCTTTGTGTGAAGGAAAACATGGTAAGGAAACCATAGCACGGTGGTAGGGTACTTTGTAGTACCCGACTAGCTGGCTATCACCCTCAATTTGAAAATCTGTCACCAAGCACCTATCGGTATGTTCCAACAGCTACACTTGAGAGCCAGTTCCCATCTAGGCTTTGCGCTTACCACCTTCGGCCACATCATCACTTACCATGGCGAGACGGTGGTGAAACACAAGCTTATCGAGAATAAAAAAAAGAAAAAAAAACGTAATAACTTAAGACAGGACCCTTAAGTAGGGACTGAATAAATTAACCGACTTGGTGTTACATGGATCTCACAACTTTTTACGGTAGAAGAACTGATTGCATTTGCATTCCCACAATCACTTCATTGCGTTCAAAAGGTCCCTAACTCAGCTTAAAGCTACATCAGTTGCGTTGACGTTTCGTTTTCGTTTTATTTTCAACTAGCTGTCCCCCGCGGTTTCAGCCGCGTTCCCGTGGAATTTTTATTTAATACAAACCTTGTCCTATCAATAACGAATACATAAAACAAAGAAAGGTTACGAGTGTAGATACATTTCGAAGATAAATTTTTATTTATATGGATGGATGGATAGATAGAATCGTGTACCTACTTTGAAATTTATTGAATAATATCGGTGATGTTTTGTCCAATAAAGATCAATCTAAGTGCACAAGTGAAGTGAAATAAATGAATGTATCGTGATTTTCAGGTTGTCCCAAAAAGTCCTTGAAAAGTTTTAAGGAACGGCCACAAATTTCACTAAAACCTAACCTTGTACGGAAAAGGACTAGACTTTACTGTGAAAATGATATAACATGACTATAACATAAAAATGAATTAATAAAGAAATGGCTTAAAGCTTTAGATACCAAGCCAAAAACAACAAAAAAATAGCTCGCTTGTTTATGTAGTTATAACCGTTTCATTCAATCATTATCTTATAAAATATAATTTAGCTAATCACCTGATATTGACTCTAATTTACCGAAAAACATAACACACAAGAAACCGAAACTAATTATAATATAAACAGACAATATGAACGTCATTTGATTGCGTACAAACCTTAAAACAAAACACCCAGACGTATCATAGAGTATCTATTTGAACAGGTGACGACAGTTCTTAAACAAAATTAAACTTTAACCGTATGTCAATAATATTTAAATTGAACGTGAAGTAATTAATAACATTTGTGTAAATTAACGAAAATTTTACTGGTTATATTATAAATATAAGTTATTTTGATGATTGAAGGCAGTCGCATCTCGAAACTGAAATGGGTGGCATAAAGTTGTATTGTGTTGCTGTGTTGGTAAGTTTTTTTTTAAATAGAAACAGGCTATGGCTAGTTGGCATTCAGACGGAATGCATTAAAAGGCAGTAATAATAAAGGGACAATCAGGGACATAGACTTTCATCATCATCATGTTTTAAGGCTATCATTGCTCAGTGGTAGTGACGTCGGATACCGCGGCGAAGGTCGTGGGTTCGAATCCTACAATAAGCTTGAGCTTTAGGTGAAGGAAAACGTGAGGAAACCATAGCACGGTGGTAGGGTACTGTAGTACCCGACTGGCTGGTTACCCTCAAGTTGAAAATCTGTCGCCAAGCACCTATCGGTTCCGACAGCTGCACTTGAGAGCAGCATCACTTACCTTGGGTGCTTGGCGACAGATTCAGTATAAATAATAACGATTATATGTTAGTTCGCAGTCGTGTCAGCTATACCTCTGCCCCATAAAGTCCACCCCTGGCATCAAAAATGGAAAACAGTCTACGTCCATCACCACTCCAAGCATGGAGGACCCCATAACAATTACGTTCATGGGTCTGAGGTACGTGTATTAAACATTTTTATTTCTATTGACGAAGGAGTCTGCAAGGAGAGATAGTGCGGTTTGAGAGACATTTTCTCCCGCGTACGATCTGGCTGTGGAATAAGCTCCCTGTAGAGGTTTTCCCTAAAGATTACAGCATGGGTATACTTTTCCTGATACCAATGATATATCAGACTTCACTAGTCGTTTAAATCAGATCAAAGTCAAAGTCAAAACCATTTATTCTGTTTAGGCCCTAGAAGGGCACTTATGAAGGTCGAATTACAGAAGTTACCACCGGTTCGGAAGTCAGCCTTCAACTGAGAAGAACCGGCAAGAAACTCAGCAAGGTTGCATTCATTGCTAAACTTCAGCCTTCACCTGCAGCACGCCACAATAAAGGAAAGATTTTTATTCACAAAGACTTAAATTCATCCAGCCACGTCTTCTTACGGGATGATACCATACGAAGTTCTTTAAAACCTCCATATTCCGGTCCTCACGTGGCAATAGAGAGAGGCGATAAAATTTTTAAAATTATAGTGAATTGAAAACCGGTCACAGTATCAATAGATCGCCTCAAGCCGGCTTATATACTGGTAGACCAATCATCATCAACGCCTATTCCTATAACTACTCCCTTATCTGATCCCATTCATGATTAGATAATTCAACCCGTTGCGCGGAGAGAATATTTTGATATCTGAATGTCATTGTTGTTATTTTTACTGGAGTCAATTATAATTTAATTTAATTTCGTTTCTATTACACTATTTTAATATAATTTGTTTCTTAATACATCCATCTGCACCTTCTATATCGTAACGGCATATAGCCGCTTCATGTACTTGTGTGCGTATGGTCCTCGCCCCCCCCCCCCAAAAGTGACAGCCTTATTGCATAGACATTAGTCCCCGTGACGTCTCCAGGCTGGCTTAATACTCAAAGCTTGTTTCTTGGACTTTTTGGAACTTGCGAAGTGACGTTGCGTTTTCGTTTTATTTTCATTAAATTCGTGTATTTTGAGTTTTATTGAATAATATCGGTGGTGTTTTGTCCAATAAAGATCAATCTAAGCGCACAAGTGAAGTGAAATGAAAACGTTTAACGGTACTCTTCAAGTTGTCTCTAAAAGTCCGTGAAAAGTTTTAATGGAAAGGCTACCAATTTCACTTAAATCTGACCTGACATGACTGACTATGTCTAACTTTACATTGAATATGATATAACGTGATTATAACATAAAATAAGTATGATAATAACTCGACATTGGCAGAAATGTCCTGTAAGGACAATTACCATCACAAAAAAAAAACTTGAGAGGTGTCAAGGGACACCCGGATGGAACGAAGTTATATAAGTCGAGAGAGTATATATAGGTATATATTAAAAAAAGAAAAAAAAAACATTTCTATTTATATATATATATATAAATAGAAATGAAAATATCTGGCTTGCTTTCTATAAGAGAGAGAGAGACAGACAGAGAAACATGCGCACGCCGTCTAGCCCCCTTTCACAACGCGCGATAAGGAACTTCGTTCCAAAAGTTTCTTTGCATCAACTTTGCATTGAACGCAAAGTATTTCTTTTATAACAGGGATAATGCCTATATTCAAGAAAAAATATCTAACACTAACTAACTCTCTATAAAACATCTGAAAATATCTAACACTAACTAGCTCTCTATAAAACATCTGAAAATATCTAACACTAACTAGCTCTCTATAAAACATCTGAAAATATCTAACACTAACTAGCTCTCTATAAAACATCTGAAAATATCTAACACTAACTAGCTCTCTATAAAACATCTGAAAATATCTAACACTAACTAGCTCTCTATAAAACATCTGAAAATATCTAACACTAACTAACTCTCTATAAAACATCTGAAAATATCTAACACTAACTAACTCTCTATAAAACATCTGAAAATATCTAACACTAACTAACTCTCTATAAAACATCTGAAAATATCTAACACTAACTAACTCTCTATAAAACATCTGAAAATACTCCGAAATTGCGAACACGTTGTAAAATTCCGCCTTCATATGATTTTTAATTACCAAATTAACGACAAAGGGGAGATCTTTTGATGGTGTATATTTTTGACGTCACAAGTATGTATTTCAAACGAAACCCCAAAGCAAAATCATCGTTTTGACATTTAATCTGTTGACTCGCGACATTAACCTGTCAAACAACTGGTCAATTCGCGCCCAATTTTCAAGTAAATGTCATCGTCCCGATTGTCCCATTTGAGGACCAAGTGGTGCGGCAACTCTGAAACCCCGATTGTCCCAAGAAAGAACTGACAGGTTAAGAAAGAAAAAAGAAGAAGAATCTTTTTTTTATTTTTTTTATTCTAGATAAGCTTGTGTTTGACCACAATCTCACCATGGTAAGTGACGATGTGGCCGAAGGTGGTAAGCACACAAAGCCTAGATGGGAACTGGCTCTCAAGTGCAGCTGTCGGAACACACCGATAGATTTTCAACTTGAGGGTGGTAGCCAACCAGTCGGGTACTACAAAGTACCCTACCACCGTGCTATTGTTTACTCACCATGTTTTCCTTCACCGAAAGCTCAAGCTCATTGTAGGATTCGAACCCACGACCTTCGTCGCGGTATCCGACGTCACTTACCACTGAGCTATCATCGCCTTAAAAATCTGATTTGATGTCAGTCACCATCCATGTTTTGATTTAATTCAGCGCTTTAAAATAAAGTTTTCTTTTCAGTATTATGGACCGTTGGCGTGTATGGGCAAGTACCAATAATTATAAGCACTTATGAATATGAGGAGCTGGTTGGAGTGGTGGTTAAACACTCTTTCACGTCACAGGTCGTGGGTTCGATTCCCATCCAGAAAACACATTGTATAAATATCTCTGTTTGTCCTGTGTCTGGGTGTAAATATGAAATAAAGTGGTATATTTTTTTTGTTTTTGGGTAAGATACGCTTGTAGGTGTTAAGCACACAAAGCCTAGAAGGAATCTGGCTCTCAAGTGCAACTTTCGGAATACACCAACAGGTGGTTGGCGACAGATTTTCAACTTGTATTAGTAACCGGTCAGTCGATTACTATAAACTACCCTACCTAGCAAAGTTTGAAAGGCATCTGAAAAAGTCTCACAAGAAACTGAGCAAGGTTACATTTTAAAATGTTTTTTTTTCAATAATAACGGCCAAAAAAGTATCGCATGTTTTATTCCCGTGTATGATCTATCTTTTTACTACATTTCATTCAATTCCGCTTAGTTATTTACGTGATATGAGTTGTATTATACTAAATATTAGAATTGTTTTTTTTTCGTAGCCTATTTCGCCAGAGGAGTTAAAAGTAAGTATTATTTCACACATCCAATATATTTATTAATTTTTAGGATTCCGTTCCTCATACAGAACCCTTATAGAATCACTTCGTTGTCCGTCTGTCAAGATCTATTCTCTCAAGAACGCGAGGAGGTATCAAGTTGATGTTAATATCGAATACTCAGGTCTGCAAACTCTAGGAGCAGTGAAAAATTAACTTCTAAGTTAACGCAATTTAAAGATACGGCCGTTAATGTCGCATATTTTGAGTCTCGCAAGGGAATCAAAATCTATAGGGTACTTCCCGTTGACCTAGAACCATGCAATCTGGCAAGAAGCAATGTCATGTAGCACAAGTAATGAAAAAAAAGCCGACAACTATATATTTGTTGAAAAAAAACCGACATAATCGGAAAAAAAACTGAAAAAAATCTTCAAGACTCGATTCCTATATTTACATACCTACTTACAAGTTTGTACGGAACCCTCGGTGCGCGAGTCCGACTCGCACTTGACCGGTTTTTTATACTTAGCTGTCTTTGTCTTTAAGTTTTGTTTAACGTTTTCTCTAATAAGATATTGTCAAACGGTTAACACGAAAGAGCCTTAGACAGACACCAAATTGGAATTGGAAATATCCGTAAAAAATCTAAATCGAGTCCACCCAATGATATTGTAAGTAAAAACCGGCCAAGTGCGAGTCCGGCTCGCGCACGGTTCAGTAAAGATGGCAAAAAATATCACGTTTGTTGATTGTTGTTTATAGCGAGAAACAGATCATCTGTGAAAATTTCAAGTGTCTAGCTATCGCGGTTCTTGAGATACAGCCTGGTGACAGACAGACAGGCAGACGGACAATAGAGTCTCAGTAATAGGGTTTCCCTTTTTACCTTTTGGGTACGGCAGGAAGGTGTAGATGTGCTACCTACACGACATTCGATATTCGACAACAGCACACTATGTCATAACGCACGACGTAATTTTTGATTGTTTTTTGGTCAGTTTACTTGCATTGAAATGTCATTTTAGGCAAATATCTTTTTAAATCTTCTTCAAATATTGATGTTTTTTTTTCTCAGGTGCTGCTGGCAATGGCTCTGACATGTTTAATTATGTCGCCATGGAGAGTAAGTCTATATTTTTTACAACATTTTTTTTTGAAATTTATATTCCATTAAAAAAAGGAATTAATAATATAATTTTACGTATAGGTCAGCATTTTTTTAAAACCAAAAAGTCTCTTTGAATCGCGGATCGGACGGATCGGACGTAAAAAAATGAATTCCAGGAATCGCGACTCAAGTTTGAATAAAGAGAAAAGATTAAAAATTTCATTTGTAATGGACAAACTGAAAAAATACTTTACCGCTTTAAAAAAATCTTTTACTATAATGGTGCGTACGGACTATGTAACATAACATGTTATATAATATTGGTATATAACATGTTTCAGATAATGTGGACACTGAATGTTATAATACTTACAGCTGGATCGAAATGGTTATATAACATTGTTATATTGCATTGTTATTCTAATGTGTACAGTATTGTTTTATGTTGAATAACAATGTTACATAATGTGAACGAGTTATAAAACACAAGTTACATAACAAGTTTGACGGGCCGGTTGGTGTGGTTACAATCACGCCGCAGGTCGTGGGTTCGATTCCCATCCAGGACAGACATTTGTGTGCATGAACATGTCTGTTTGTCCTGAGTCTGGGTGTAATTATCTATTTAAGTATGTATTTATAAAAAAAAAGTAGTATATGTAGTATATCAGTCATCTGGTTCCCATATTACAAGCTCAATTTAGTTTGGTTTCAGATGGTCGTGTGTGAATAATGTCCGAGGATATTTATAGAACAAGTTACATAGTCTGTACGCACCTTAAAGAATGCTACATTATCAGGGAGTACAATGGGCTTATATTTTATTTTATTGTCCTCTGGAATGCAGGTGGACTCGCTGCGGAAAACTAGTTTATTATAAAGAACTTTAAGCGGGATCATTGATCATAGTTAAGGCGATGATAGCTCAGTGGTAGTGACGTCGGATACCGCGGCGAAAGTCGTGGGTTCGAATCCTACAATGAGCTTGAGCTTTCGGTGAAGGAAAACATCGTGAGGAAACCATAGCACGGTGGTAGGGTACTATGTAGTACTCGACTGGCTGGCTACCACCCTCAAGTTGAAAATCTGTCGCCAAGTACCTGTTGGTGTGTTCCGGCAGTTGCACTTGAGAGCCAGTTGCCCTTGCCCTTAAGGCATTGTAATAAGGTGTACAACACATTGGCAATCCCCCTGGTATTGCTAATGTCTATAGGCGACGGTAGTCACTTACCATCAGGTGACCCGCCTGCCTCGTTGTCACTAGTGACATAAAAAAAAAAGTTCGCATAGTTTTATTTTACTTTGTATAAGCTTGTGTTAGGCCACAATCTCACCATGGTAAGTGATGATGTGGCCGACGGTGGTAAGCACACAAAGCTTAGATGGGAACTGGCTCTCAAGTGCAGCTGTCGGAACACACCGATAGGTGCTTGGCGACAGACTTTCAACTTGTACCGTGCTATGGTTTCCTCTCAATTTTTTCCTTCACCGCAAGCTCAAGCTCACTGTAGGATTCGAACCCACGGCAAAGGGCCGTGGTATCCGACGTTACTACCACTGAGCTATCATCGCCTTTTCGTCGTTTATTTAATTAATAAGAGAGCTCTTTGAACCTAGGTCGCCAAGATGGCCGCCTTGACAAGAGGCTGTCTCTCTTTGACGTTATATTCTTGTCTCTTTTTGGTATTGATGGATTGAGTTGTAAAAACGGCATCATATCTAGAGTTGAAAATGACATGTAAAATGCAAATATCTTTCAAACGCCCCTGTATTTTTCAATAATATACAGAAACATTCCTTGTATATTTTAACTGCATAAATAACTTTGTAATCCTATATAAATGTATAGCATTACAAAGTTATTAATGCAGTTGGTGTATCGTGTATTTAAAAGAAAATAGTTAAACAACGTGAAATTTTCGTTTTTCCTGACCAAGGTCAAATTTGTTTATTACATAAAATCCATGTATTTTACAGGAAATATACAAAGTTTCGAATCGGGTATCTTTCGCAATTTTCAATGTCGATTTTACATAGTCGATTTTAGTTTCGATTCTATATGTATAATATAATCTAATCATATCTTTTTTTTTCATAAACAGAAGAGGCCACAACATTTGATGATGTAACAAATACTTTGCTTACTGGTGAGTGATTTAAATAATATACAGGGTGTCCGGTAAGTAGTACGACAAACTTAAGGAGATAGGTGGGGGGGGTCACCTCCCCAATATACAAAAATGAGCTCAATAAAATGGTCACAATTTTGGAGATATTTCGATATTTTTATGTATTGATTTTAAATATTAAATATCTCGAAAACGGTGACACTTTTAATGAGGTCATTTTAGTATATGTTGGTAGGTGACCCCCCCCACCTATCTCCCCCTTCAGTTTGTCCTACTACTTACCGGACACCCTGTATAATTTTTTTATAGTAAAAATATTAGTAAATATTTAATAATGTTCCAAATAATATCAAGATGCAAATCTATACTAATATTATAAAGAGGTAAAGTGTTGTGAGGTTGTAGGGGGTAATCTCTGGATCTACTGAACCGATTTAGATAATTATTTTACCAATAGAAAGCCACGTTATTTGTGTGAGTCATAGGCTATAGTTTTATCCCGGTAAAACATAAGATCCCACGGGAAAGTGGGTGAAACCGCGGGGGACAGCTAGTTTTTTTTTATACCACTAGGTGACAAACAAGCTTACGGCCCACCTGATGGTAAGCGGTTACCGTAGCCTAAGGACGCTTGCAACATCAGAGGCGTCACGAGCGCGTTGCCGACCTTGCATAAACCTTCTTACTCCTCTTTTGAAGAACCCCATGCTGTAGTCTCTAGGGAACACCTCTACAGGGAGCTCATTCCACAGCCTGATCGTACGCTATTTATTCTGTGCTAGTTTTTAACTGTCTCTTTTTTTAATTAGTTATATTTATATATATTTTTAATACTTAATCACTTTTTGTTCTTTGTATACATAGGCTTAGTTAGTGTTTAAAATTATATGTATATGTAAGTTTTGTATATATTACATCTTCTTCTTTGACATTGACAAAATATTAAAAGTTTATTTTAAATTTAAAAATAAATAATGTTTACAGTGACGAGAGGAGCGGGTTCTATCATCAACAATAAGACACCTGGACGTAAGTATGCATTTGTATTTGTCGAAATTTTGAACATCAAGTTTTTTTTATATCCATCTGTGTGAATCCTATGAATGCCATAGTGATCCAGTGAATGCCTATAGACATTAGCAATACCAGGGCGATTGCCAATGTGTTGTACACCTTATTACAATGCCTTAAAGGCAACTGGCTCTCAAGTGCAACTTCTTTAACACACCAATAAGTGCTTGGCGATAGATTTTTAAATTGTTTGTGGTATCCAGCCAGTCGAGTACTACAAAGTGCTCTAACACCGTGCTATGGTTTCCTCACGATGTTTTCAATCACAGAAAGCTCGAGCTTATTGTAGGATTCGAAACCACGACCTTCGCCACAGTATCCGATTCAAATTCAAAAATCTCTTTATTAAGTAAACTTATTATAATTATTTTTAATCGTCACATGTTTGATATATTGCAAATTGATATTTTGATATTTTTTTTAATCTAATGCACGGTTCGAAATGTTGCTTTTGTTGAGAAGAGCCGGCAATAAACTCAGCAATTACTCGTTTTAAAAAAGAGACTTAGACTCATTACATTTAATTCTTAAAAATAGTTTCACATTACACAGTACAAAATATGAAACTCATAAAATAGCTTGTGAAGCGAGCAATTCATTCAAATTCGTTCTTGTCATGTCACTACCACTGAACTGACCTATCATTGCTTCAAAATGCAATGCAAAGCAGCTTTTGGTGACGGAAAACATCATGAGGAAACCGTGCTATGGTTTCTGCACAAAGTTTGAATTCTCTTTTTTTAAGCCTCAAGGTAAATAATAAAGCCCTAATAAATTCGTTTTTTTTTACAGTCGGGACTCTATTAAGACGCAGTAAGTGTTATTTTATTAATTATTTCTGGACTAAGTTTTAATAATAAACAATGACCTTGAGATAATTCATGTTTAATGAAATAAAGCGACTAGCGAAATAAAATAACTTTAAAAATAGTAGTGCAAGTCAGGTCAGGTTTTAGTGAAATTGGTGGCTGTTTTCACGGACTTTTTGGGACAACCTAAAAAGTCACGATACACGCTTTCATTTCACTTCACTTGTGCACTTAGGTTGATATTTATTAGACAAAAAACCACCGATATTATTCGATATAACTCAAAAATACACGAATTTAATGAAAATAATACGAAAATGCAACGTCACTTCACAAGTTCCCGCAAAAAGCAGTAGCAGTGGATGTCTTCCAGCATGATGATGATGATATACCTACCTAAGTAGGTACCATTATGTTCGTTTTCAAAATACAGTTAGTTGTTCAAACAGGGAATAAGAAATTAAAAGCATAATTTTGACAATAAGAAATATTTTCTTTTATTTACCATTAAGCGTGAAATAAAAATTTACATGCAAAGAGTCTGTTATAATGTAATTAAAAATACCAGCGCACATTGGGAGCAAACAATGCAAAATAAACATATTCCTACTTGTCGTACATACCTACTTGTATTGTAAAACAGTAATGTATGTATTCAGCTTTGAAAAATTGAATAATTCATATCAAGAATCGAATTATTGAAACCGAAAAAAATATGACCAATGCCTAAAAGTTTTAAAAAAGTTTAACTGCTTCTTGTGGACTTTTTAGTGGGAACTTGCGAAGTGACGTTGCGTTTCGTTTTATTTTAATTAAATTAGTGTATTTTGAGTTTTATTGAATAATATCGGTGGTGTTTTGTTCAAATAAGTTTAATCTAAGCAAACCAGTAAATTGAAATGAAATGTGTATCGTGACTTTTCAGGTTGTCCCAAAAAGTCCGTGAAAAGTTTGAGTTTTCAGGAACAGCAACCAATTTGACTAAAACAAAACCTGTCTGGACGAGGACTACCAATCATACAATATTTCACTTGATGAATGCAAGCAAAGAGCCACAGCCTGAGTGAGTGATACATTGTGTCGGTATAAGTGTTATAGCTCTTTTATATCGCTCACTCAGGAGCTACACAACTCTACTCTGTCTGCAACTGCTAAATTAATATGCTCAGTCCTTATGCTAGCGCCATTCCAGTGACTAAAGGACTGGAGACTGGAGGATTCTTGAACTGTTTACATATTAAATACAGCTGGACACTTTTTTAACTCGTCGCCCATATAAAATGCTCCTTAATATTGTGTAAATATATTTTTTATAAAGACCGGTCTTTGTGGAAATCCTTGAGGGAGGCCTTTGTCCAGCAGTGGATATCTGGCTGACATGATGATGTTGATGATATTTGTTGAAACAAAAACAGTACAGCAGTTACTTTGACAGCTACGCCGTCGCAAAATGGCGCATGTATGCAATGACGTCATCTATTACCTTACGGGACATCGTCATCGCACGGTGAATTGGAACGCGTTTTAGCGCATTTATCGATTTTATAGATAGTGCCATTCACGAAAACGCGCCCCACTCTTTTTCTTTATCCCTTATAGGGCAAGTGTACATATCGACTTATATTATAAACATATCGACAGCACTACAACACTAGCAAAAGGATGCACACTTGCACTGTAAGGGAGTAGGAAAAAAAGAATCGAAATGCTCCCTTGATTGTGAATCATGTCAGCGGGAAGACGTCCACTGCTGGACAAAGGCCTCCCCCAAGTATCTCCACACTGGCCGGTCTTGCGCTATTCGCATCCAGTGGCTTCCTGCGACCCTCACAAGATCGTCGGTCCACCGTGTTGGAGGCCTGCCCACGCTGCGTCTTCCGGTTTGTGGTCGCCACTCGAGAACCTTTCTGCCCCATCGGCCGTCGGTTCTACGAGCTATGTTCCCCGAGCTACGAGCATGTGTATGCCCCGTGTTCTTGATTGTGAATGTTATTAACAAAATTAAAATGATCTTTTCAGTGGTAATTGCCTTGATAAGAATCGTCATCTGTGTTCAAAAACTGCCCGGTGCGCACCCGACGATCTTAGCTAGAGTTCGTGCAGGTGATTGTTTTGTTTTTTCTTTATTTGTTTTTTTGCCTGCACCACATCATAGAGATGCACAGTGGTAGGGTACTATGTAGTACCCGACTGGCTGGCTACCACCATCAAGTTTACATTGGCAATCCCCAATGGTATTGCTAATGTCTATAGGCGACGGTAGTCACTTACCATCATAAAAAAAGTCATAGAGATGAAAAATTTATCGAACACTAACCAGTGTATAACAAAGGGATGATAGCTCTGTGGTAGTGACAACTCGTAGGTTCGTATCTTACAATGAGCTTGAGCTTTCGGTGAAGGAAAACATCGTGCACCATAGCACGGTGGTAGGGTACCTTGTAGTACCCGACTGACTGACAGCCAACAGCCAAACACCTGTCGGTATGATCCAACAGCTGAACTTGAAAGCCAGTTCCAATCGAAGCTTCGCGTGCATACCACCTTCGGCCACATCATCACTAACATAATAATGGGTAATATTTTTGAACTGTAACTCTCAGGTCCCGATCATGTTCCTCGGGTCTGTAATCACGAATATGGCAAGAAATGGGGCTGGGATCGCCATGAGTGCCAGTACAGCAGCTCCAGGGAGGTGATCAAAGAATACCAGCTGCATGACGTGTACGCTCAATGCGAGTCCTTGATCCAAAAATATTGTGGAGGCGATATCAATAACTTGGAAGGTATTTTTTTTTTTTTTTTTTTTTTATTCTGGATAGGCTTGTATTTGACCACAATCTCACCATGGTAAGTGATGATGTGGCCGAAGATGGTAAGCACACAAAGCCTAGATGGGAACTGGCTCTCAAGTGCAGCTGTCGGAACACACCGACAGGTGTTTTGGCGACAGATTTTCAACTTGAGGGTGGTAGCCAGCCAGTCGGGTACTACAAAGTACCCTACCACCGTGCTATGGTTTCCTCACGATGTTTTCCTTCACCGAAAGCTCAAGCTCATTGTAGGATTCGAACCCACGACCTTCGCCGCGGTATTCGACGTCACTTACCACTGAGCTATCATCGCCTTATGTATGTTCCAATATCTATATTATTAGTTTATTGCCGGCTCTTCTCAGCAAAAGCAACTTTCCGAACCGAGCATTTAGAGTCTGAGTATTCATAAGTGCATGTGAAGGTCTATTTGGATGACTAAATATTTTTCATCCCCCCATCTCGGAAAGAGTATTTTTGCTCTTCGATATCTGAGTGTAAAAGCCGTTATTATCCTCTAGAGGATAAAGTAAATAGAACATCGTGTGCACTATGTTTGCGAATTCAAAACATCATTAAACCTATTTACTTCTCCCTCCATGGTGCCAAATTTATCATACATCCTTTTTTATTTTTTTAAACATCCAGACTCGGGATCTTCTTGGTGAACCTTTTTTTAATTTGCTTTGCGCGCGCCATTTTCTTTTTTTGCATTCATTTCCTCGCTGAGGTGGGATGAAAAATTACGTGTTGCACTCGAGTGCAAAGATTTTTCACCTCGTGCTCTTTTGATTCCCTCGCTTACGCTCAGGATTCTAATTGTTGAATCCCTCGCTGTGCTCGTAATTCAATTTTAAAATCCTTCGCTTGCTCGGTCATTAAAATTGAGCACGCGGTTAATAAACAACTTTACACTCTTGTACAACAAATAACTATTATTTCATTTCATTTAATTATAGGTACTAATATAACATTATAAAGAGGAATTTGATTATTTTGTTTGCATTCAATAGGCTCTGAAACTACTGGACCGATTTGAAAAATTCTTTCACCATTAGTAAGCTACATTATCCCTGATAAAAATAAGCTATATTTTGTCCCGGGAAGTATGTAGACAAACGATGTTTTTCAAATACATACTTACCAACTCATTTTTAAAGTGTCGTACTTCAAAAGGAAAAAAACTAAACCCTTATAGGAACACTTTGTTGTCCGTCTGTTAAGACCCATTTTCTCAGAAACGCGTGGAAATATCATGTTAAAATTAATGTCAAATACTCAGGTCTGCAAAACCTAGGTGACGTGAAAAAATCAAACTTCTAAGTCAACGCAATCAAAAGATACGGCCGTTTATGTTCCGTTGCATATTTTGAGTCTCGCAAGGGAATCAAAACCTACAGGGTACTTCCCGTTGACCTAGAACCATGAAATTTGGTAAGAAGCAATGTCATGTAGCACAAGTAAAGGAATAAATCCGAAAACCGAACAGCAATCTAAAAAAACAATAGGAAAAATCTTCGAGATTCGATTCCTGTGTGTCCCTCGGTGCGCGAGTCTAACTCGTACTTGAAAGTTTTTTAGGGTTCCATACCCAAAGGGTAAAAACGGGACCCTATTACTAAGACTTCGCTGTCTGTCCATCCGTCTGTCTATCACCAGACTGTATCTCAAGAACTGCGAGAGCTAGACAGTTGAAATTTTCACAAATTATGTATTTTTGTTGCCGCTATAACAACAAATACTAAAAACAGAACAAAAAAAACATTTAAGGGGGCATTAAATCCCATACAACAAACGTGATTTTTTTGCCGTTTTTATGGAACCCTTCGTGCGCGAGTCCGACTCGCAATTGGCCGATTTTTTAAATAAAATAACACCTAAAATCTTTTTTTCACAGGTTCTCAAAAAGTCGTCACCCAAAGCATTTTAAGTATAGCCGAACTCTACAAGGGTAAGAATTATAAAACTTCTGTTTTTATAAGCGTTGAGTTGATGGAGATAGTATTAAGCATGAGTGTGGATGGATATAGAGGTAGAGAAAGGCTGAAGAAGGTATGAATGTACTGCGTGAAGAATGATATGTTTATGGAGGAGCGAGGTGTTAGACTCCTCTATTGAAAAGGGAAGATCTTCCGCCAGACTAGGTCATCGTGCCTGGAGACCTTGTATATATGCAGATCGCGTAGAAAACTTCGTAAGCGCGATGTAGGTTATTGAAGCGCCATCTATCTAGTCGTGCGAACTATATCTATGTGTAGATAGATGTCGCTACATGTTTATGAAAGGTGTGAGTACTGTAGTAACAGAGACGACTAGTGATAGAGCGGAGTGGAAGAAAACATGTTGTGCCGAACACACCTAGCGTGGGATAAGGACAAGAAGAAGAGGCATAGCTTCTATTTAGATAATGCCATCCACAAATACGTATTTTTTTGATGATTTTAATGATCTGGTTACTCGGACCTTTAAGTCAAGTCGTATTTTATTTTCCAAAACACTGCACTATGCATCACTTCAATTCAGTGTAATGTCTAGTCCTCGTCCGTACATGTCCAGTCAGGCTTTAGTGAAATTGGCGGCTGTTCCACTAACACGGACCTTTTGGGACAACCTGGAAAGTCACGATACATGTTTTCACTTCACTTTGATTGTGCACTTAGATTGATCTTTATTCGACAAAACGGTATTATTCAATAAAACTCAAAATACACCAATTTAATGAAAATAAAATGAAAACGCAACGTCACTTTGCAAATTCCCGCCAAAAAGTCCACACGAAGACGCTCCCCACTACTTTTACTAGTGTTGTTCATCGACATGTAGGTACCTATCGATATAAGTATACATATATAAGTTTTAATGTATGTCATAGATGACAATTACATAATAATATGACAAAGACTATAATAGAGCTTGCCCAAGCGCAGTCTATTCATTTTGTCTTTGGATATTATTATTTTATCTTATTTAATGACCATATTTTTCTATGGGTGCTTATTAAAATAGTAGATTGTTATACAAGGAGCTAAAATGACCCATTATATACGAGGGAGTAAATAGAAACCGAGTTTTAATGGGTTTTAGCGCCATGTGTTACACTATACTTTTCACTACGATTGAAAGAAAATAAAACAATCCAATACAATATGAAATATGTAGTTTATAATGTCTTTTTTTGTTTCTTCTGTAGCCGCAACACATTGCATGCATTCTACCAGAGATCGCCGATTTTAGTTCCATTTTCAAAATTAAAATGAAGTTATTTTTTTATGAAACATTAATAAGTCGATTCATGATTATTCTACTTATGACTAAAGACTTTTTCGTTTTTGTAGGCTCATTGTCATTTGACACACAAAAATTAAAAAAAAAAAACTTTTTCCCCTAGAGGAAGAATTGCTATTTTTTCTTCGCTCTGGTACGCCATAATGACGGTCTTTTTGAGCAAGAGGAGTGAAATAGTAAATTGTTATACAAGGGGCTAAAATGACCCATTATATACGAGGTAGTTTTTCTCCCGAGCTTTAGCGAGTGACTAAATAGAAACCGAGTTTTAATGGGTTTTAGCGCCGTGTGTTACACTAAACTTTTCACTACGATTGCGAAAAAGTAAAACAATACAATACAATATGAAATATGTAGTTTATAATTTCTTTTTTTTTTGTTTCTTCTGTAGCCGCAACACATTGCATGCATTCTACCAGAGATTTTCAAAATTAAATGGAAGTTCTTTTTTTTATGAAACAGTAATAAGTCGAGTCTTTATTCATGATTATTCTACTTATGACTAAAGACTTTTTCGTTTTTGTAGGCTCATTGTCATTTGACACACAATAATTTAAAAAAAAAACTTTTTCCCCTAGAGGAAGAATTGCTATTTTTTCTTCGCTCTGGTACGCCATAATGACGGTCTTTTTGAGCAAGAGGAGTGAAATAGTAAATTGTTATACAAGGGGCTAAAATGACCCATTATATACGAGGTAGTTTTTCTCCCGAGCTTTAGCGAGTGACTAAATAGAAACCGAGTTTTAATGGGTTTTAGCGCCGTGTGTTACACTAAACTTTTCACTACGATTGCGAAAAAGTAAAACAATACAATACAATATGAAATATGTAGTTTATAATTTCTTTTTTTTTTGTTTCTTCTGTAGCCGCAACACATTGCATGCATTCTACCAGAGATTTTCAAAATTAAATGGAAGTTCTTTTTTTTATGAAACAGTAATAAGTCGAGTCTTTATTCATGATTATTCTACTTATGACTAAAGACTTTTTCGTTTTTGTAGGCTCATTGTCATTTGACACACAATAATTTAAAAAAAAAACTTTTTCCCCTAGAGGAAGAATTGCTATTTTTTCTTCGCTCTGGTACGCCACAATGACGGTCTTTTTGAGTAAGAGGAGTGAAAAATATATTTTTTATTTTACAGATGAAAATAAGCAATGGTCTCACACTGACTTCATGTTATGTGTTAAACATAGTAAGTATTATATTCTTTACTGTTCTGGCATTGATTAACACTACCTATCACGCCGCAGGTCGTGGGTTCGATTCCCATCCAGGACACACATTTGTGTGCATGAACATGTCTGTTTGTCCTGAGTCTGGGTGTAATTATCTATTTAAGTATGTATTTATAAAAAAAAGTAGTATATGTAGTATATCAGTGATCTGGTTTCCATATTACAAGCTCTGCGTAGTTTGGGATCAGATAGCCGAGTGTGAACAAATGTCCGAGATAATTTTATTTTCTACTCCTAGGGATTGGTGCTACTAGTAACACAAGCAAATTAATTTCTGGAATATACAAGTGATAATAGCTCAGTGGTAGTGACGTCGGATACCGCGGCAAAGGTTGTTCGAATCCTACAATGAGCTTGAGCTTTCGGTGAAGGAAAACATGGTGAGGAAACCATAGCACGGTGGTAGGGTACTTTGTAGTACTCGACTGGCTGCAGCGATTGGTGTATTCCGACAGCTGCACTTGAGAGACAGTTCTAGGCTTTGTGTGCTTACCTTCGGCCACATCATCACTTACCATAGTGAGATTGCGGTCAAACGCAAGCTTTATTCAAAGTATAAAGAAAGCATAAAATATAGCTTTAATGACCGAGCTATTTAAATATAGCTTTAATGACCGAGCTATTTGAATATAGCTTTAATGACCGAGCTATTTAAATATAGCTTTGATGACCGAGCTATTTTCCGATATTAAAATTAATTTTGTTAACTTTTTTTTCAGTTATAATCATTATCGGTGGTCTATCTAATAGCTACAATTCACAGCGTAAGTACCTATAATAACAATTATTCCGCACTCAAACTCAAAATATTTTTGTTAAATTGAACTCATTACAAGTATTTTTAATCGTCACTTTTTTAGGGTTCCGTATCCAAAGGGTAAAAACGGAAACCTTATAACTAAGACTGTTCGTCTGTCACCAGGCTGTATCTCATGACCGACACTGTCCGTTGAGCTCGTCTATAGTTCCCGAGGGATATATTTTTCCGGGATAAAAGGTATCCTTTATGTTATCCCAAGATATAATCTACCTGTGCGCCTAGTTTCATCAAAATCTGATAAATAGTTTTTGCGTGAAAGAGTAACAAACATCTTCACTTCATAACCAATCTCATTACATAATTTTTATTTCAGTTGGTAACTACATTGTCGATGGTAAGTCCCAAATTCTATTATCTTTGCTATCATAAATATTTTTATCAATAAATGAGCTTGTTTACTTCAATCTCTCCATGGAATCAGGTTACTATCACTAAACAGCGTTTGAGTGCCTACCGCTAAGTAGCTCGCCGGCGAGCCGAGCGGAAATATGCCGGCGCAAGGCGATGATAGAAGGTCGTGGGTTCGAATCCTACAATGAGCTTGAGCTTTCGGTGAAGGAAAACATCGTGAGGAAACTATAGCACGGTGGTAGGGTACTTTGTAGTACCCGACTGGCTGGCTACCACCCTCAAGTCCAAAATCTTGAGAACCAGTTCCATCTAGGTTTTGTGTACCACCTTCGGCCACATCATCACTTACTATGGTGAGATTGTAGTCAAACACAAGCTTATCCAGAATTTAAAAAAAAAAACGTTATTTCGCGTCGCGTCTCGGTGTGAGCTGACGTTAAAATAAAATTCATAATTGTAATATTTAAAAAATAAATACTCATGTGTGTGTTTTTACAGCTTTGTTTGTATACATACATAGTATATTCAAGAGCAACGGTATTGGTAAGTGTTTATATATATTATTGTGAAAGACAGACAGGCAGAGTTATTATTTATTAGGTATAAAGAATTTTATTTCTCAAAAAAACATTACATAGTTCACAATGTGCAATATAAATAAATAAATAATTGTAGGATGTAGTATGAGTGCAAAATAAACTTTTTCTATCTGATCTGCTTTTTATGACTTTTGGTATGGAGATAGATGGAACCCAGGAGCAGGACATTGAATTATTTTTATCCTGGGAAAACATAAGATCCCTCGGTTACACAAGTGAAACCGCGGGGGACAGCTAATTTTGATACTAACACTTCATTTATTTTAACAGATATATCATCAACAAGAACGGAGGTAAAGGAACAAATATCACATTGTTCTACAGATACTTACAACGATGCATTAGACACTGATGATTCTATATTATACGTTGAAGAGAGTTCTTCAAAGAAGGATACAAGTAATGATCAGGGGGACACTAATACAGAAGAATCTACTAGTGAAACAGGAAGCACAACAACGAACTCTAGTAGTAGTAGTTCACAAACTAGTTCTACTTCTGAAGAGACATCTGAATCTAGCTCTACTTCTGAAGATGCATCTGAATCTACCTCTACACAAACATCATATGACACTGAAAGTAAAAATCAACAATCTAAAAATAACGATAAAAATACAGAGGAAACAGACTCTTCAAGTAAAAATGAAGGAAGTACACAAAAAAGTAGTCGTCAGTCTACGAGTGAATCTTCTGGTAAAACTGAATCTAATGAGGTTACTACTGATAGTGAAAAGAGCAGAAAAAAAGCTACCAATAACGAAGAGTCTGGCGACAGAACTAGTCGACAAACTGATACGAAAGAAGTTAACAATGAAGAAACGAAAGATAAAAATAAAAAGACAGATAAAACTACAAAATCTAAAAATGATGAAATAAACGAAGTCGATGAAAGTAACACTATTACTGAAAGATGCGATGAAAAAAAATCTGACATGAAACATCAGAAAGAATCTGGTACGAATGATTCAGACAACCAAAATATTGATAAAAATGAAGGAAATGATTTGACAAAGAAAAAATCTGAAAATGGCAAAGGTCAAAAAGAAGAATCAGTCAATCAGAAAACAGCCAAGGGTTCAAACAATGATTCATCTAAAAATCATAAAAAAGAATCGGTCAGCCAAGAAACAGCAAATAAACAAAAACAAAATGTTTCTAAAAAAAGTAAACCCAAAGATAACAATAAAATAAAATCCAATACAATCACAAACGTCGAAAAAGAAGATAAAAGTAGAGAAACCATTTCAAATGAATCTAAAAATAATGCCCAGAAATCCACCACAAATGAAACTAATGAAAAAACTACAAGTAATGCCAAGAATTCCACCACAAATGAAACTAATGAAGAAACTACAAGTAATGATAAGAAATCCACCACAAGTGAAAATAAAAATAATAGCGAGGATTCCACCAAAGACACAGAATCTACCAATACAAATGATTCTGACAAGACAACTCAGAAAGGATCCGGTACAAATGATTCAAATAACCAAGGTAAAAAGGATTCTAAAGAGGAAGAATCTAAAAATAACAAAGGTTCCGAAGGAATACAATCCAGTACAATAAAAAACAGCGAAACTGTAGATAAAAGTAGACAAACCACTTCAAGTGAATCTATAACGTCGCAATCTACGACAAATGAACAATCAACTGATAAGGGTAGTACCTTAGGATCAAATAATAAATCAAAATCTGATCAAGAATCAGAGTATACTAAAAATAGTAGTCAAAATGGTACTGAATCAAAACAAAACTCGGCCAAAGACTCGGAAAGCACACAAACAGAAAAAAGCGCTAAGGAATCTACACAGCAAAGTTCATCCAGCAATGAAACTAATAATAGTGAAAATGACAAAAAAGAAACAAAAGACACAACAGATAAAAATAAATCAGCAACTAGTGAAACTACAGGAACAACTGAAGTCCAAGAATCAATGACAAGTGTAACGTCCACTCAAATAGAAGGAACCGCAAATTCTGAGAAGACCAATAATGATAATTATACTGAAAATGGATCTGGAACTAAATCTAGTTCAGAATCATACAGTGCTTCTGCAGCATCATATAGATCAAGCAATAGCAGCAGTACCAATCAATTACAAACTGTCAGTAACGATAGTGGGACTACAAAAACTGAACAAAGTAACTCGGAGTCTAGTGATCAATCGAACGCTTATCAGCAAACAGAGTTTAACAAAACAGAAACAAGTCAAGATGCTTCATCCGGCAATGAAACTGGAACTAAATCTAGTTCAGAATCATACAGTGCTATTGCAGCATCAAATAGAGCAAGCAAAAGCAGTAGTACCGATCAATCACAAACTGTCAGTAACGATAGTGGGACTACAAAAACTGAACAAAGTAACTCGGAGTCTAGTGATCAATCGAACGCTTATCAGCAAACAGAGTTTAACAAAACAGAAACAAGTCAAGATGCTTCATCCGGCAATGAAACTGGAACTAAATCTAGTTCAGAATCATACAGTGCTTCTGCAGCATCATATAGATCAAGCAATAGCAGCAGTACCGATCAATCACAAACTGTCAGTAACGATAGTGGGACTACAAAAACTGAACAAAGTAACTCGGAGTCTAGTGATCAATCGAACGCTTATCAGCAAACAAAGTTTAACAAAACAGAAACAAGTCAAGATGCTTCATCCGGCAATGAAACTGGAACTAAATCTAGTTCAGAATCATACAGTGCTATTGCAGCATCAAATAGAGCAAGCAAAAGCAGTAGTACCGATCAATCACAAACTGTCAGTAACGATAGTGGGGCTACAAAAACTGAACAAAGTAACTCGGAGTCTAGTGATCAATCGAACGCTTATCAGCAAACAGAGTTTAACAAAACAGAAACAAGTCAAGATGCTTCATCCGGCAATGAAACTGGAACTAAATCTAGTTCAGAATCATACAGTGCTTCTGCAGCATCATATAGATCAAGCAATAGCAGCAGTACCAATCAATCACAAACTGTCAGTAACAATAATGGGACTACAAAAACTGAACAAAGTAACTCGGAGTCTAGTGAACAATCGAACGCTTATCAGCAAACAGCGTTCAATAAAACAGAAACAAGTGAAGATGCTTCAGGCTCGTCAACATCGTCGTCTTCAGCATCATCTTCGGCATCTTCTTCGTCATCTTCTTCATCATCATCATCAACTATTACAGAAACTACATCTGATACATAAACTTAAACTTAACAAGGTATATTTATGATTACAAATCGAAAACAGAAAACGTTTTTAGTAATATTTCAACAGTCGTAATTCGCTGGTTCAATGTTTTGATACCAATGCCTTTTTTATATAATTTTATATCCACTGAAGGTTTGATGTCTATGTAGTAGGGAAATGATAAAAATGGAACGGCTGATTTCAAAAGACGAATCACTATTAAGCTTTTACCTACTTTATAAGTGAAAAATGTTTTGTACGATCATTTTAATGTACCTAAAAATATAATATAAGTTACCCTCAAACATCAAATCTGAATCAAATCTGAATAAAGAATGATTATAAAATTTGTTTTTTGTTTCAATTCTAGCTGACCCCGCCGTTTCACCGTTACTTTGGGATGTTATCGTTTCTTATATTATACTAGTTTTTCGCCCCGCGGTTTCACCCGCGTTCCTGAAGGATCTTATATTTTCCCGGGATAAAAAGTATTTTATATGTTATTCCGGTATATGATCTACCTGTGTGCCAAGTTTCATTAAAATCCATTCAGCCGTTCTGGCGTAAATGAGTAACAAACATACATCCATCCATCCAAACTTTCACATTTATTATTATACTAGCTGTTCCGCGCGGTTTCACCCGCGTTCCCGAGGGATCTTATATTTTTCCGGGATAAAAAGGATCCTATGTGCTATTCCAGACTATAACCTATCTCTGTGCCAAATTACATCCAGATCCGTTCAGCCGTTTTTGCGTGAAAGAGTAACAGGAAAAGTAAGTGGTAGAAAAAGGTAGGTGCGCAATCTCGTAGCACTAGTAGTTTCGTAGCTCACAGCCCGTAGCGTGTCGTAGCGTTGTCTACGGCGCACTTGTCCGGCGTCGCTACGGCGTGGGCGTTTCGTAGCACTCGTAGGTCACAGTTACGAAGAGAGCTCATTCTGTGTTCTGGTTGCCTGGTACTTTGCACTCATAATTGTATATCATACAGTATACAGATTTCTTCTGTCTCTTATTGCTGATTGAAAAAACAACGTGTGGAACTTCTACCGTGCTGTTCCCCGCGGTTTTGCCTGCGTTCCCGTGGGATCTTACCTTTTCCCGGAACAAAATATAGCCTATGTTCATCAGGGATAATGTAGCTTTCTAATGGAGAAAGAATTTTTCTAATCAGTCCAGTAGTTTCAGAGCCTTTTCAATGCAAACAAACAAACAAACAAACAATCAAATCTTTCCTCTTTATAATATTATTACTAGCTGTTCCGCGCGGTTTCACCCGCGTTCCCGAGGGATCTTATTTTTTCCCGGGATAAAAAGTAGCCTATGTTCTGTTCCAGACTATAATCTATCTCCATGCCAAATTACATCCAGATCCATTCAATTGAAGTGAAGTGAAATGAAAGCGTGTATTTTACGGCCCACCTGATGATAAGCGGTTACCGTAGCCTATGGACGCTTGCAACACCAGAGGCGTCACGAGCGCGTTGCCGACCTTGCATACACATTCTTACTCCTCTTTTGAAGAACCCCATGCTGTAGTCTGTTTTGTTTTATAGGTTTTTGACTTGGTATCTAGACTGTAGTCTGTTATCGTGACTTTTCAGGTTATTACAAAAAGTCTGCGAAAGGTTTTAGTGGAACAGCCATCAATTACACTAAAAAAAGAAAAATACTAACATGACATTGGCAGAAATATCTTAAAGGACGATTGCCGATAAAAAAAGAAAATACCTGTGGACTCAATAAAGGGTAGATGAAGGATAAGTATAAGTATAGAATTCAATAAAAACAAGCATATTTATTCATTTA
Source organism: Ochropacha duplaris (assembly GCA_951361185.1). Classification (NCBI taxonomy): domain Eukaryota; kingdom Metazoa; phylum Arthropoda; class Insecta; order Lepidoptera; family Drepanidae; genus Ochropacha; species Ochropacha duplaris. The sequence goes on along the minus strand of OX592720.1, from coordinate 4,924,478 downwards.
ATTATGACATTTAAACAGATGTTTATAATTTATATGTAAATCAATTACAATAAATCACATTGTGACAATAAAACAATGTAAGCCTTTAGGGTCCCTTGGATATTTTCATCGGTAAACACAAGTAACAAGGCATGGATCATCTGATGGTAAGTGAATACCGTCGCCTATAGACATTAGCAATATCAGCGGGTTTGCCAATGTGTTGTACACCTTATTACAATGCCTTAACGGCAATTGGCTCTCAAGTGCAACTGCTGAAACACAACAGGTGCTGCCGCGAAGGTAGTGGGTTCGAATCATAAAATGAGCTTGAGCTTCAAATGGAAAATATCGTGAGGAAACCACAGCACGGTAGGGTACTTTGTAGTACTCGACTGGCTGGCTAAACACAAGTTGAAAATCTGTCGCCAAGCACCTATCGGTGTGTTCCGACAGCTGCACTTGAGAGCCAGTTCCTATCTAAGCTTTGTGTGCTTACCACCTTCTGCCACATCATTACTTACCATGGTGAGATTGCGAACACAGGCTTATCGTAAAGTAAAAAAAACTGCGAAAAATTAAAATAAATTCCTGCTAAAAGTAGTTCGGTCTTGGTTCTTCTTTACAATGCAATAACAAAACACAACATCTTTTCCAATATAAATACAATGTACGTTGAAAACAATTTCTCATTCGGTGAAAATGTATTTGAAAATAGCAATTTTTGTAACGCTGGTAAGTTAATTTATGTATTATCAGCTGATATCTAATTTTACCTTTTTTGTGTATTTCCTATATGTTTTTTTTTATCCTGGATAAGATTGTGTTTGACCACAATCTCACCATGGTAAGTGATGATGTGGCCGAAGGTGGTAAGCACACAAAGCCTAGATGGAAACTGGCTCTCAAGTGCAGCTGCCGGAACGCACCGATAGGTGCTTGGCGACTGATTTTCAACTTGAGGGTGGTGCCAGCCAGTCAATACCACAAAGTACCCTACCACCGTGCTATGGTTTCCTCACGATGTTTTCCTTTACCGAAAGCTCAAGCCCATTGTAGGATTCGAACCCGCGACCTTCGCCGCGCTATCCGACGTCACTACCACTGAGCTATCATCGCCTTGGTAGTTCGAGTGAAAGTCCTTACTGTTGGTTATTATATATATTATGTCTATGTAAAATATTATATTAATTAAATTATATTAGCGCTCAGTCTGCGGTCACACTGGCCCCAGCTGAAAATCAGCGCTATGATCTTCTTGGTCATAGCATGACGCTCAGCTGAAGGCCAATTTATCAACACACATCGCGCGATTTGACTAAATATACTCACAATATTGTGTTTATAATGTGTTTTGATAAATAAATTTATTTCTTTCTTTCTTTCCTTGCAAATGTATAATTGTTTTGTGAAGTTCGCAAGGATTGAATGTATATCCATCCATACTATATTATTTCTGTCTATCTATTACCTTTTTACGGCTAAACCGCTAAAGCAATTTTTATGAATTACGGTACATATAGAGATAAATGTGACCTTGGAGGATGTGGAGGATGGGGTGGGGATCCTCCCTCGGGAATAACCTAGCTGTTCTCCGCGGTTCCACCGGCGTTCCCGTGGGATCTTATCTTTTCCCGGGATAAAAAAATTACTCAGGGATAATGTACCATATTAATGTCGAAAGAATTTTTAAAATCGGTCGAGTAATTTTCGAGTTAAATCGTAACAAACAAAAATCTTTCCTCTTTATAATATTAGTTTAGATGTATAATTTTTAGGGTATCGTACCCAAAGGGTAAAAAACGGGACCCTATTACTAAGACTTCGGTGTCTGTCTGTTACCAGGCTGTATCTCAAGAACCGCGATAGCTAGACAGTTGAAATTTTCACAAATTATGTATTTCTGTTGCCGCTATAACAACAAATACTAAAAACAAAATAAAATAAATATTTAAGGGGGGCTCCCATACAACAAACGTGATTTGTTTGCCTTTTTTACGGAACCCTTCGTGCGCGAGTCCGACTCACACTTGGCCGGTTTTTTAATTATTTTTTCCTGGTGTTGCTCACATTCATCCTTTATTTTTTCACCAGGCAAAGGTAACTCTCCATTCAGCCTCACGATCTATAAAAAAAATTATTATTATTATATTTCTAGCTAACAATTATTGTAGCATCACCGTCTCCTCATCACCATCGTCGTCATCATCATGGTAAGGTTGGCCACCACCATCGAAGATATTGCTACAAGGTATGTAGTTGTAGAGTCTCAGTCTTTCTAATACAGGTTTTATTTACAACAAATGTACAAAATATACAAGCAAATGTACAATTACAATACATAAAAAACTTCTTCGAGGCTGCCGCTGCTGCCGATCGGCAAGGTTCCCAGAAGGCTGGCAGCGTTTCCTCTTTGGATGGCCAAGCTGATGCGTTGGCGGAAAAAGCTCCCCGCCCGCCGGTCACCCGAGGCCTCGATTAATTTTTTACATAAAATATTTGCGAAACGACGAGCTTCAGACCCCCACGAACCCATGGTCTCAACCGCAAAAGGCATAAATTGATATATCTAATAACTAAAGATACACAATCAGCGACAAAAAATAGCCTTACCGAATGTCTACCCACTAGAACATTTGGGTGGTCTTTTAATCTAGAAGCATTCGAACGCTCCGACGGTAAACATGCCTCAGTGCTCGTTTAAGATATATTTTGGCTAGCAGGTATGAGTCGTCAAATTTTATTGCCTTTTGTACATAGCTTTGTGAATTAAACTTAAAAAAATTCGGGCAGGCGGGTCACCAGATGATAAGTGACTACCGTCGCCTATAGACATTAGCAATACCAGGGGGACTGCCAACGTGTTGTACACCTTATTACAATGCCTTAAGGGCAAGGGCAACTGGCTCTCAAGTGCAACTGCCGGAACACACCAACAGGTGCTTGGCGACAGATTTTCATCTTGAGGGTGGTAGCCAGCCAGCCGAGTACAACATAGTACCCTACCACCGTGCTATGGTTTCCTCACGATGTTTTCCTTCACCACAAGCTCAAGCTCATTGTAGGATTCGAACATACGACCTTTGCTGCTAAAATGCATCCTTTTAAACAGGCGCTTATGAATTGTCAGATTCTGATGACTCTAATGACTCTAGTGCACGGTTCGGAAGGTTGCTTTTGCTGAGAAGAGCCGGCAATAAACTCGGCAATTACTCTTTTCAAAACAATCTTAGAATTATTACATAAATGTATGTCCTGCAATGAAAGCGTGTATCGTGACTTTTCAGGTTGTCTCAAAAAGTCCGTGAAAAGTTTTAGTGGAACGGCCACCAATTTCACTAAAACCGACTTGATTTGACGAGACCGAAGATTGGACGATAACTAAAATGTGATATTATAACGTGAAAATAAAATGAATGAAAAAAAAAATTTACTTAAAATTTAACATTAAATTAAATATTAATCCTTCACAGGGCAAAAAGGTGCTAGGCTGCTTTGGTAAATATGTTTTGCTATTCATTTATAAATCTTCGTGTAAATAACCAACAAAAATAGTATTGATTTTGAGATTGTTTTTAATTGAAACTGACTTCAAGAAATTTACAACATCCGAGGGCCACTTCAGTAGCTCGAACACAGAATAAATCACTTGGCTTAAGGCTATCGCATTTGAATTTGCTGCTAGAGGCGCTAGTGTAGCGTGAGGTCTCCGAAATGTCAAATGTCATTGGTTTCGCGGGTTAATTATTAATTTAGATTAATGTGAATATTTTACACCTAAAATTAATTATGGCTAAATAGAGCCTAACACGTCTGTTTGTCTAGTTTCAGTGTATTATCTTTTTAAATGCAGTATATCAGTTATCTGGGTTTCACGGTACAAGCTCTGCTTAGTTTGGGATGAAATGCTCGTGAGAATGTCCCAGGGTATTTATTGATAATATTGTTCCAGGTTACTTTGCTAAGGGCGTAAACCGTAAGTACTGTTTATATACCTTAGTATTAGTATGTAATCCTACAATGAAGTTGAGATTTATGTGAAGGAAAACATCGGCTGGCTACCACCCTCAAGTTGAAAATCTGTCGCCAAGCACCTATCGGTGTGTTCCGACAGCTGCACTTGGGAGCCAGTTTCCATCTAGGCTTTGTGTGCTTACCACCTTCGACCACATCATCACTTACCATGGTGAGGTTATAGTCAAATACAAGCTTATCCAGAATTGAAAAAATATTATGATGATGATGATGACATCGAGGCAAGCGGGTCACCTGATGGTAAGTGACTACCGTCGCCTACAGACATTAGCAAAGTTCTTATATATTTTTTTATTTGTCTATGTTGTTCTATCATGTGACATAATTATATTTGATTATATTCCAGGTAAATGTGGACATTCCTACAACATTTTCACCGACCTATCTAATTACAGTAAGTATTATTTATCACATTGTTTAGAAATTGGTCGTTAGGTAGTGTAGTGATCGCTATTCACTACTACTACCAGAGCCGAGCGCACGCGCACGTCCGACCCGCACTGCGTCTATCGCCAGACTGACAGGTTGACGCTACGCCCTCTACTGGTGTACATGAGACAATGTATTGTATCTTTTGTATAGATACAAACACTACAGGTAGGATTGCCTAACGACCAATTAACCGACTAATTGTAAATGAGAAAGTTTGTTTGTTTGTCCCTCAATCACGCAAAAACTGCTGCCGAATCGAGTATTCTCAGTAACCAGTGGTATAAATAGTGCCAAGAATTATATATTCTAAATGGATAGGTAGCTCTAAATGCCTACTTGAAGGAAATACCTATCAATTGCGAAAAAGAGAAACAACTACGTTGGGACAATCTCTCTTTCTTTCATTAAGGGTGAGTAGGGTTAGCAATTGATAGGTATTTGCTTCAAGTAGGTATTCAGAGTTACCTATCCATTTAGAATACATAATTCTTGCCATCTACTAAGACTCGTCCCACTCTTTTTCCTAATCCCTTACAGTGCAAGTTTACATCCTTTCGCTTTGTTGAGTGTTGCATATCGACATATATACATATCGACAGCACTACAACACTAGTGAAAGGATGCACACTTGCACTCTAAGGCCCTTCACACACGAGTTGTAAGCGTAGTCGTATCCTTACGACGCAATGACAATAAACACCTACGATTCGCTGTAACACCGTTTCGTGTGCGGACTTGTTTGAAAATGTTCTTGCTCGTATTGCTATAACCTAACTTTAAATTATGTATCTTTGATATGTTTTTTTTTCTAGACGATAAAGGAAATTTCGACTCTTCACTTGAAGCAATTTTAAGCCGTAAGTATCATCGTTTTAAATACCTGCAAGTGTACAATGATGGATTTGATGTTGGTGTTGGAGCCGAATTCCATTAAAAAAAAAGCTCAATGAATAATATAAAAAAAAAACTATGTTAGCTAGCACCTACGGATTTTCGATAAAAAAAAATGTTTTACTGCATATTTTGCACTGATCTCTATTAAAATACGCTGGACTGGCTATCGCTATTAATTTCATGTGCCTATTTGAAAATCACCATTTTGGCGCTGACGGTGCTGACGGCAGCAGTGTGGGGGAATGGAACTAATATATTCCGCAGAGACACTTAGCGTAAAATCAACAAACAACGGCCAGTTGTAATCTTATTAGTTCTCAGAACTCTCACGTCTGTCACTGGGAGCGCTTTGAATCGGCACAGCAAATAGCTGTCATTTTGTATGGGATAGCCAGTCCAGCGTATTTAATAGAGGTCAGTGGTATTTTGACTTTTAAAAATGGATGACGTTTTCGGCACTAAAACGTGCTAAAACCAATTGTGGTACGATTTTTTTTTAATTGTACCTAATTACTTTTTCAGTTTGCAAAGCTAGCGGCGATATTGTAGACTATCAATTCCGTGGACGTAAGTAATAATTTTTTTTTCTACCAATTTTTTTTTCGCTCTGTGGCAAACGATTGTACCTGTATATTTTGTTTACTCTTTTTTACGGAGTGGCTTCACGGATTTGGATGAAACTTAACACGGACATAGATCATACCATGATCGACCACTTTAGAACGGTGAAACCACGGGGTCGAAACTAGTTATAAAATTATAATACTATAAAGTGAGGTAGTGAGACAGTTCAAAAAATAAAAATAATATGTACCAAAATTAAACTAAATATAAGATTATTATTAAAAAAATAATTAAACATGAAATGTGATAACAATTTTGTTTCTAATGTCTGGATCTACTGAACCGATTTTGAAAATTCTTTTACCAATAGAAAGCCACGTTATTTGTGAGTGTCATAGGCTATATTTTTATCCAGAGAAAAAAGGGAACGCGGTTGAAACCGCGGGGGACAGCTAGTTGTAAATAAGCTGCACGTCGATCTAACCGGATGATTTATTGTCAAAATAAAATAGGTCGCTATAAACAGTTTAAGGTGATACGTAAAAAAACGTAAAAAAGCTTGATGGCAGGCCGACTGGGCGGAGCTACGAGAGTGACAGAGTTATTTACTTCCATATGCGAAGAAAGAGAGCGCAACAATGCGCTCGCTCCCATAATAAAACAACTTAAGCGCCAAACCAAATAAAAATGGATTAAAAATTAATTACGCTATTTATCAAAAAGATTTTCGACCAGAATTATCAAATACTTAATACCCATATTTTGAATGGAGTTAAGCTATGAAGTTCGTTATGATTTTAGAATAAAATGCAAAAATAAAAGAAAGAAGAGGTATTTTCGGTATTAAATTCTATCGAGGCATTATAATCCAATCGTGTTTTCACGTCTACCAGAACATTAATCAAATTGTCAATAAGCATGTTATCCAAAAAAAATATCTATTAATTATGCCATTGTGAAATAAAACTATTTCGAAAAGCCCAATTATTTTTTTGGTATCGCCCCGTCGTACTATACGGATAATGTTTTCATAGTTCGTCTATAATGAAACCTAAATTGAGTTAGAATTGGCGTCGCTAAAAATGGTTAGTCGTTATAAGCTTAGTCTGTATATTCGGATCCGACTGTATTTACTTTTGAATACTTAGTAAAGTTATGAGATGTTATAATTTAATTTTGTTTTTCAGTTGGCGAAATCTTTCAAAAATGTAAGTATTATTTATACCTATACCATATTTTAGCCACATGGAGAGGAACCTGATCCGTAAGAAAAAAGTTTTTCTGTAATTTTAACTGACACATTTTTTTTAAAGTGGCCCTATCATCACATCGGATTTTATTCTGCGTGCCTACTTTCTGGCGGAAGAAACACAGTAAGTTATCATTTTAATTAAGACCTTAAATAGACGTATGAAAACTGGGTTGTAGGTAAATGCAACTGTCAAACACGAACACAGTCAGATTTTTAATTAGCGAAGTAAACTGACAGTTACGAACGCAATGTGGTTAAGATCCATATCACTTTTTACAAGCTTTTATTTAACTTGCAATGTATGTTTGTTCGGGTGGAATCTTGCAACTCAATTTTGAAGCAGATATCTTTAATCGATTGAGCTGAAATGTTGTATACACGTTTAGTTTGGATGATAATGCATGTGACGTCATTCTAAATCCAACATGGCGGAACTAAGATAGCGGATTTTTTGCACTCCCACAATATGGGTATCAAATAAAAGGGCTTTATGAGAATAACTCGATAACCAAACGTCACTCTAAAGCTTGCTTTAAAAAAAGTTCTTTTATTTATTACATATTTATGTTTTTATCAATAATAGTCAATCTAACGTCAGCGATTACACGTAGGTATTCTCATTAACAACTGTGCCCGACAGGGTCCACAAATTGACTAAACCTAATTTACCACCTAAGGTGTAAAATTATTTTATTGTGGAATGCAAATAAATGAAATGAAATGAAATAATTATTACGAAATATTTATTACAACAACTGTCAAATCACTTCAGGTATTTAAAAATCCATCTTTACATAAGTTTTTGGCCTACCCTACCACCGTTCTATGGTTTCGCAACACGTATAATGCGTCCATTCATCGCACTCGCTACGGACAGCACTGCGAGGGGTGCTTAGGATCTCGTCGATGTGCGCGTCTAGAATGCGCCGTTTCGAACGTCTTCTTCTTAGTTTCCATACTGCCTTAGCTAGCCTATATATTTAACTGTGTCATAGGATAGGTCTGACGTTTGTCTGACAGCAGTAAGCAACTCTGTGGGGCTATTACGTAACTTGTTTCAATCAGTTTCAATCGTGAAAACGCTTTATTAAAACAGTTTTTTGCATATACATGCATGCATTATATAAACAGAAGATCATTGCGAATAGAACCATTTTTGCCATTGTTATATTCCTTTTGATTTTGAGGCTGTTTTCACGATTGAAACTCATTGAAACAAGTTACGTAATAGGCCTACTGAATAACCTTAATAACAATACTTATATTTGTACTAGGATGCGGCGTCTGTAACAAAGACTACGGCAAGCATTGGGGTTGGAGTCCTTACCAAGGAAAATATGATAGTTATAACAATGTAATTGAAGAATATGACCTTTTTGACTCCAAGAGTGAAATAGAGAAGATTATAAATGACTGTACTGGTGGAAAGGGCATAGAGGGGTTGACAGGTAAGATTTTTTTAATTGACATTGAACAGAAGGTTTGCAAGTCCTTTAGAAAATCTGTTTCCTCACAACTTGTTTTCCTCTTCCACTCCACTCTGTCACTCTAGTACGTCTCACTAGTCGTCTTAGTACTCACACCTTTCATAAACATATCATTCTTCACGCAGTCCATCCATACCTGCTTCTTTCATCTACCTCTATAGCTATCCACACTCATGCTCAACACTATTTTCGTTCGTCTTTCATCTCTCCTCATGACCAGCCAATACCAAGCCAATCTATTGCCATCACCTTGTGGATTTATTATTTTATATTGGATGATTTTGATTGTTATTCAATATTTACAGGAACACAACGAATTGTGGCGAAGTACATTTGGGATCTCTCTTGCTTGTTTGACCGTGAGTAAGAAGATCACATCTTTTTTATGTGTAGTCCTTATAATTAGGTATAGGATGTTCAGTAAGTGGTAAGACAAACTTTTTTTTAAGCCACAAGTGACAACGAAGCTGACCGGTCACCTGGTGGTAAGTGACTACCGTCGCTTATAGACATTAGCAATACCAAGGGGATTGCCAATGTGTTGTACACCTTATTACAATGCCTTAAATAAAGGCAACTGGCACACAAGTGCAACTATCGAAACACACCAACAGGTGCTTGGCGACGGATTTTCATATTGTGTGTGGTAGCCAGCCAGTCGAGTACTACAAAGTACTCTACCACCGTGCTATGGTTTCTACACCATGTTTTTTTTTTTTTTTTTTTTATGTCACAAGTGACAACGAGGCAGGCGGGTCACCTGATGGTAAGTGACAACCGTCGCCTATAGACATTGGCAATACCAGGAGATTGCTAATGTGTTGTACACCTTATTAAGGCGAACTGGCTCTCAAGTGCAATTGCCGGAACACACCAACAGGTGCTTGGCGACAGATTTTCAACTTGAGGGTGGTAGCCAGCCAGTCGAGTACTACAAAGTACCCTACCACCGTGCTGTGGTTTCCTCACGATGTTTTCCTTTACCGAAAGCTCGAGCCTATTCCAGGATTCGAACCCACGACCTTCGCCGCGGTATCCGACGTCACTACCACTGAGCTATCATCACCTCAAAAGTGTTAATTTTGTAGGTATATTTTCAAGATATAGGTATTTATTTCCAAAATCAATACATGATGTATCGAAATATCTCGAGAATGGTGATATTTTTACTAAGGAACCCCTTATGTTTGTCGTATTACTAATCGGACACCCTGTATATTTAACAGGACCTGTCTCACATTTTTTTAAACTTCTGGTTAAGCTTGTGTTTGACAGCAATTTCACCATGGTATGTGATGTTGTGGCCGAAGGTGATAAGCACACAAAGCCTAGATGGGCTGATGGGATGGCACACTTTTTAAGCTGATACTTTGTACCCATTTTTTGAAAGCTGTTGGTCCCCCAATAAAAAATAAATGCGACTACTCTAAGACCAAGGATATTTTAAAGAGATATTAAAAAGGCTCGTCCATTTTATTTTTAAATTAGGTAGGTAATATAAGATCTAACCCTATGCCTATAATTCACAGAAAAAAAAACAACAACCACATTATGCAATATTTTTTACAGGTGATTATAAATGGCACAGTGATGACTTCTATAAAATCTTCTATCGAGGTAATTACTAGTTTAATTTGATTATCATTATGTCGGATAGAGGGTAGGTCAGGATAATAATAATTAATTCGTTTGCACAAATTAACTATGACAACAAGTGTATCTGGCCACGCTAGAGCAAAGACTGACTTCGGCGATCGCCCCGTCTATTTATAAAGATTACGGGGGGGGGGGGGGTATCAAATGACGCGCTTGGTGGCGTTATGTGTAGTTTACAAGATTCCTTCTATCCACGCTAGATGGCGCAGGCGCCTACAATTACATTTTCTATTTTGTATTGCTCCAACTTAGAAGTAGGCTCCATAACTCTATATAACTAGAGGTGTATACAGATTTATTCGATTATAGTCGATCGACTCGTAAAATGGAATTGATCGATTAAATATGAGTAAGCGACATACTGTTACTATCGATTGTAATTTGGCAGATGTTTTAATTCAATCGATTGCTAGCAGCTGGTCAATTACGTGATTTGTTGCAGTCAGTTTCAATCTTGAAAACAATCTTTAAATCAATAGAAATAATACAATGGTAAAAATGGTTCCATTCACAATGAACCACTGTGTTAATAAACCGTTTTCAAGACTGAAACTGATTGAAATAAGTTACTTAATTCCCCCAGGTGACAATAACGATTGGTGAAATCTAAATAACATAGTATAAATTTACAAAACCATTGCTTTTTTAAATTATATTTTTCAGTTATTTACTAATTATACTGTATTATATAATTATGTATATCAATTTCTTTATCGATCCTAGTGAATAACAATTTAGGAATAACTGAAGAATGTTACCTAATTTTGAATATTAGCTCTCCATATTCTCTGTCAAAAAAAAAAATACAAGTGAAAGAATTACTTCGATACGTCAATTAGTTTCCGATTTATAGAAGTAAACGTGCGATGCGGACTCGTACTCGATGTGACGTACTCGTGTGACGGTGTGACGTCATCTTGCAACACTCGCTCATAGCGGAGCGTTGCAAACTGACGTCACATGCGGTCACGTGACTGTTAGCGGGACTCGATTTTATCGTAAGTTTTTAAATGCCTGTAAAATCAAATCTAATAGGTATTTTTGACTACAACAAAAACTAGTTTATTTGTATACATACAAGCTTCATTGTAACAAAGTTTCAACCGATTTGGCATACCTAGTAACATTTTCCATTCCTAAGTTATATCTTAAAAAGTATAATTATGTACTTTTGATAATTTTTTGTATAAACATTAGTGGACTTGGCATTGTTTAGATAGTGTAATCCACGAATATACGCCCCACTATCTACATTTATATATCGATACATAAGTACATATTATAGACAATACACATATCGACAACACTACAACACTAGTGAAAGGATGCACACTTGCACTGTAAGGGATTAGGAAAAAGAGTGGGCGCGTCTTCGTGGGCCTCTGTCACTATTTATACATATTTTATAGGAATATTTAATTACGAATTTAATTTCAACATACAAATTGAAAAGTTACCATTACCACCAAAAACAATGTTTCTTTTTACAGTGTTAGGCATTATTGCTGCTTTGGGTAACAGTCGAAGAGTGGGACGTAAGTATTCTTGCCAACATGAAAATACAAATCACATCGTAACTGCGTTAGTAGTTTGGCGATGTAAAATTTTTATAAAACACGTTAATGGTATTTTGGATAAAATAAAAAAATAAAAAAAAAAACATCCAAAAGTAAGCTGAGCTTGCTCTATGGAAACCATGAAGTAGTATTATAAAGAGAAACGATTTGAATGTTTCTAGGTATGTTTGTTTGTGATGGATAACAAAAAATATTTAATTGATTTTCAAAATTCTTTCACCTATAAAAAGCTACATTATCAGGGAGTAACATGGGCTACAAAAGCTAGTAAAATACACGATCCCTAGATATCTAGTTCCGTGACAAAAAGTATCCTAAGTTATTCCAAGATCTGATCTAACGGTGTGCCAAGTTTCATCAAAATCCGTTGAGTAGTTTTCCCGTGAAATGGTATCTAACAAACATCTTCACATTCAAACAAACAGTTTACACAGAACAAACAGATGTCCATTCACATAAATTTATTGTCAGTGATCAAATAACATCTTATTGTTTATGGTTCAGCTAACGAATAATAATAAAATCTTTTTTTTTTCAGTTGGAGATTACGTTGTTGATGGTAAGACATTCAATTAATTTTAAAAATAATTAATAAATTTGAAATTGAATAATTAACAAAAATATATGTATTGTATACATTGCTCATGCAAAATACATAGTATACCTACAGCGCATTGTGGTGTAAAATGACCCGTCGGTCACTGACCCTGGTGCCATGAGCACTGGCGATGTTTTTAATTTGTTTTTTTATTTAATAATTTTAACACTTGTAAGTTACTTAATAGTTTAAATTTTTACTTTGTATTAAACTAAAGTTACTTTCCGGAACTTTTATTAGCTTTATAATATTTTTTCATAATGACATGACAAAACTGAAAAGCGAATGCAAACATAACCAGTGCTATTACGTATCTTGTTTCGATCAGTTTCAATCGGGAAAATGTTTATTAAAACAGTTTTTGTATATACAAATAGTAGTTACATTTTGAATTTTTAATTTACGAAAGGAACCATTTTTGCCATTGTTTCCACTGTTAACCAAGACTAAAATTGTTAAACATTTGAAAAATAAAGCCAATATAGTCAGATGGTCCAAAAATATTTAAAAAAATGTAACCCTGCTGAGTTTCTTGCCGGTTCTTCTCAGTTGAAGGCTGACTTCCGAACCGGTGGTAACTTCTGTAATTCGACCTCCATAAGTGCCCTTCTAGGGCCTAAACTGAATAAATGGTTTTGACTTTGAATGTTTTCAAGATTTTTCACATCGACCTACCCTGAGCTGCCTATCCTTCAGGAAATTGCAAATGTATTTTATTTCTTGTTGAAAACATTATTTATTTTAAAGGTATGATCAAATACTGCGGTGAAAGCATCAAAGACTATGGATATCCAGGTAAGTAACCAGATTTTCATTAAAAGCTCTGTGGATTATGGTGGCAAACGCAATAATTGAAGCTCTATTCGCTTGGTTTTTTTTTTTACCTATTGATATATGTATATCGTTCTAAAAAAACCGGCCAAGTGCGAGACGGACTCGCGCACGATAGGTTCCGTAAAAAAGGCAAAAAAATCACGTTTGTTGTATGGGAGCCCCCCTTAAATATTAATTTTATTTTAATTTTATTATTTATTATTAAAGTAAAAATACAACTGAGTATTTTGTGAATATTTCAACTGTTGCCATTATTGATATCGAGCAAAAAAGGGCAAAAAAATAGTGTTTGTTGTATGGGAGCCCCCTTTTCATATTTATTTTATTTTGTTTTTAGTATTTTTTGTTACAGCGGCAACAGAAATACATAATTTGTGAAAATTTCAACTGTCTAGCTATCACGGTTCTTGAGATACAGCCTGGTAACAGACAGACGGACGTACAGACGGACAGACAGCGAAGTATTAGTAATAGGGTCCCGTTTTTACCCTTTGGGTACGGAACCCTAAAAAGCAATCAAAGCATTGAAGTAGCACTCATCATCTCATCCGATAGACGTTCACTGGGAAGTGATGCTGAAATTCCAAACGAATATTAAAGTTCTTATTTTTTTTATTCTAGGATCTATTCTGTACAAGAATCCACAACATAGAGAGAATCATGTTTTTAATTTTAATATTTTCTCCTAGATGTCTCATCATGTCACGAAGACATTAAGAAGGAAATAGAAAATTGCAGCCAAGATGGCTTTGAAAAAGCCATATCCAACAGCTCGGGAGAAGATGAACCTGAGTTTGATACTGATACAAGTAATAATCAGGATCAGGCTAGCACCAATGTCCAAAATAACAATCATCAGACAATTATTATAAACAACATTGTGGAAAAAAAAGAAGCCTGTAATGAAGAGCCGGCTAGCGCTGGGGATGATTAAAAATTTGTGTGTCTATTTATGTACTTAAATTAATAAAATTGTATTTTTGGTTAATCGGTTTTTAATAATACCCCTAATTGTATGAGACCCAAAATACACTGTGTATTGGTAAGTTGATAGTTCGGTGGTGTTTCGCAAAGTGGTGCAAATCTAATTCGTTAACTTTAATAGCTACTTCTGTAAACCTATTTTTTATGGAACATTTATGGCGAGGTTCTTGAGTAGGTATTGATTTGTAAAAAAGTAAATGGCTAGGAGGAGTCTCAATGTAGACTCATTATATTATTTTTAACCGACTTCAAAAAAAAGGAGGAGGTTCTCAATTCGTCTGTATGTTTTTTTTTTTTTTTTTTTTTTTTTTTTTTTTTTTTTTTTTTTTTTTTTTTTTTTTTTGTATGTTTGTTACTCGATTTCTCTGCCAATTATGAATAGATTTTGATGATTCTTTTTTTGTTTGGTAGATCCTACTTCAGAGGTGGTCCCATTTAAATTTTGTCGAAATTGATTAAGCACTTTTTGAGAAAATCAACAAAAACGAAAAAAAATCTATCTAGTTTGATAAACCTTAGTGAATCAAACTGAGTCGTTGAGCGTGACTTTTTGGATTTGGATGAAATTTCGTGTGTATACTTCAATGGGTTCTTCGATGGTTTTAAAATACAATTGGACCCGGTAGGTGGCGCTGGAATCGAGTTCCAAGATTTGTTTTAATTTCAGGGCAGGACGACATCTGCCGGGCCCGCTAGTTATATATTATATTTTACCGGCCAGACCCGATTTCAGGACAAACTAGTTTTGCCTAGGATAACATATAATAAGGAATAAACTTTAAAAATTAAAAAATAAAATTATTTTTAAAAATAAAAAACAAAAACCGACTTCAAAACTGTAACCTATACCTATGTACAAACATAAACTAAAAAGTAAAGAATAATATTTTAATTTCAAAGCAAGAGCCATAAAGGACAATCAACAAAATTATTGATATTTATATATCTATTTAATATTTATAAACAGTTCTTTTTGGAGTCGGTGCCAGCCAAGAAGGACAGTTTAATTCTGCCTTTGTAACAAACTTTCGAAAAGTAGGGGAGCGACGGCGCAGACCTAAGGAACATTACCGTAAGGAGAGGTGTCGTAAGACGTTTTCTCGTATGAACACTTCGTGTCCAGTTCAAAACTGTCCTTCTTCTTGACTGGCGCCGACTCCAAAAAGAACTGTTTATAAATATTAAATAGATATATAAATATCAATAATTTTGTTGATTGTCCTTTATGGCTCTTGCTTTGAAATTAAAATATTATTCTTTACTTTTTAGTTTATGTTTGTACATAGGTATAGGTTACAGTTTTGAAGTCGGTTTTTGTTTTTTATTTTTAAAAATAATTTTTACTCATTATATTATATTATTACTCATTATCATTAGGAACTTACCTAATACAAAACAAGCCAGCCACAGTCACCTTACAGAAGTCGCTAATCATTTTGTAACATCTGTTTTATAATTTGATTGTACTGGGCAGTGTTCAGAGGAATTGTTGGATATGATGCCCACGGCAACTTTCTATCATCGCACCACCCGCCTTCGTAAGGAAGTTCATCCTCACACCTTAGAACCAAATTGGTCGCGTACAGTGCGGTTTGAGAGACATTTTCTCCCGCGTACTATTAGGCTGTGGAATAAGCTCCCTGTAGAAATTTCCCTAGAGACTACCGCATGGGGTTCTTCAAAAGAGGAGTAAGAAGTTTTTAGGAGCAAGGTCGGCAATGCGCTCGGGACGCCTCTGGTGTTCCAAGCGTCCATAGGCTACGGTAACCACTTATCATCAGATGGGCCGTAAGCTTGTTTGCCACCTAGTGGTATAAAAAAAATCTGTGTACATACCTAGTGTCTTAAAAAATGTATTTTTTTTACTTTAGCTATTCAGTCATTTTATTCTCTACAAATCATCATAAAATACATACTCTTCTTATAAAAAAGTAACTCTGAATATAATAATAAAAAATAATTAGGAATGAACTAAACAATCAATCAATAGGTACCTAATCTATTTTCACTATCAAAACAAACCATCTCTCTCGATGATGCGTGACCGGCGCGACGCGAAGATAGTTTGCGAACGTATTACGATTGCCGCTGAGTCGCTGATTCGATGCCGCCACGTCGAGTCATCGCTACAGTCGCTACACGACCACGGATAACATTGTTCAGCCGCGGGACTATTCGAATTATGAGAAAAGCAACTCGAATTACTAAGTCAACGGCGTGATTCGAATCAAATTATTCGAATCGACCCATCGCTAGTTTTGTGTAGTAGCAATCTATTTCAGGTTTGGATATGTAATATCGCGTGAGGTCGATCTAGTTATTGCCTTTATTTTGGTTTCGTGAAAACGGTTTGTTAAGTTTGGATTATCGATATGATACGATTTGTGATTACGAATGAAATCGGATTTAGATACGTTTCGATCTGGCGCATGTCTATTTACAACACTAGAAATGTCATTTTCATCAAAGAGAATATAAAATAAACACTTCGTTTCATTTCATTGCATGCATATTGCATTTGCATTGCTTTGCATCGAACGAAAATAGCGTATAACATTATCAGACAATAATTGTTTACGAAGTTGTATATATAAGTAGCAGATATACTTGTTTCCATTTCTCAAATAAAACGTACTATCAACTAAAATAATGTTCCGCTATTATTCAGACACCGTGAGATCTCCAATCGATAGTAAAAGAAAAAACAAATCATTGAAAACATATTCTTGCGATCTTTGTAATCACAGTAAATGGCAGAACGAAACCGATTTAGAGATACACAGGAAAAATGTTCATACAAGCCAACTATATACATGTCTAACTGCCAGGGAAAATCATTTTTGCTGGGTACGTATTTTTTTATTTGGTTTTTATGGCAAAGCCTGGTAAGTGACCATCTCCCTAAGACTATTGATCTCTAGCATTTTATTTAGTTATACTACAAGGCTTTGCTAGTCCTTCGGCTAAATTAGGTTAGAAAGAAAATGCAGAAGTTTTAGATGCAAAAAAGTGAAAATAAAAGTTCCGTAAGTAAAAAAATATTTTTGCTGAATAATATTATGTTATTACAGATATGTGTAAGACAATTCACGGATGCTGCAGCGTTATTAAGGCATGTAAAATCTATTCATTTCTTAAGCTCACCAACAGCTACCCGTATAGAACGGGAAATATTCATATGTGAATACTGTGACAATATATTTTTCAATAAGAGATTATTAAACGCGCACATAGGCCATACGCATACACCGAAATCACGTAAACACATAGACAAGGTAGAATGTCCAGTTTGCTTTAAAGATATAAAATTAGGAACAATCCGGAGTCATTTTTTGTATCACAAGATACCTAGTGTATCTACGTGTCAAATTTGTTTAAAAGTATGTGAAAACAAATTGGAACTGCAAGAACATGTGAAAACGCACTCTTCATACTATAACTGCGACATATGCGGCTTCAAAACAAAGTTTAGCATGACTTATTATCAACACACGGCTACACACAAAACTAAAATGATTAAAACTGATCACAGCACCAATATAAATGTCACACAGTATTATGCAAGTCGCTTCGTTGTGCCGTGGAAGTATATTATAGATCCAACTGGTCTCAAAGGTCTCACCATACCGAGGAATATCAAGATTTGTGTGCTATGTAGAGAAATATGTTCTGATGAAAGTCTCTTGATGATTCACATCATGAAAGATCATTACATTGAAGAAGTTAGCAAAAAGAAGTACAAATGTGTGTGCGGAGAAGAATTCTTTAATAATGTCCTTCTAAAACATCATGTGTTTAAAATGAAAGGGAATCATAGAGGTGAGTTAAATTGTTTTTAATAATAATAAATACTACATGCTGCATTAACTTGGCTTTAGCCCATAAATGTTGCTGAAACCAGCCTAAGAGCTGAGAAAAATAAGCCTTTATTTAGGTAATTAATGCGGGTTATAATTTTTTATGTATTTTTGTATTAGTTTAAGAATAAAATTGTTAAACATTTGAAAAAAAAGCCAATATAGTCAGATGGTCCAAAAATATTTAAAAAATATAACCTTGCTGAGTTTCTTGCCGGTTCTTCTCAGTTGAAGGCTGACTTCCGAACCGGTGGTAACTTCTGTAATTCGTCCTTCATAAGTGCCCTTCTAGGGCCTCAACTGAATAAATGGTTTTGACTTTGACTTTATTCCTTTCACAGTACTCATTTATAATTTATGTATTTGTGAAGTGGTTTATGTTAAGGACCCCTGACAGGTGTAGGCCTCCTCCAGCTCCTTCCATTTAGCCCTGTCTTTGGCAGTGTTGAGACAATTGCATCCGACAGTAGTCATCTTCTTGATGCAGGCCTCCCCACTTTTCTTGCCTTGGACTTATTGATATATACATACTGATTTAACCGTGAAGGGGCACATTTGAATGACATATTCTAATGTTGAGGCTGATAGCTCAGTGGTAGTAACGTCGGATACCGCTTCGAAGGTCGTGGGTTCGAATCCTACAATGAGCTTGAGCTTTTGCTGAAAGAAAACATCTTGAGGAAACCATAGGGTACATTGTAACACCCGACTGGCTGGCTACCACCCTCAAATTGAAAATCTGTCACCAAGCACCTATTGGTGTGTTCCAACAGCTGCACTTGAGAGCCAGTTCCCATTTAGGGTTTGTGGGCTTACCTTCTGCCACATTATCATGAATATTATGGTGAGATTGTGAGACATAAGCTTATGTAGAATGAAAAAAAAGTTATAGGCAAAAAAAAATATTGGATTATCGGTTTTCAGATGAAACTAGTGAAGAATTAATCATATATCAGGTTTGTGAAGAAATAGACGCTTCTGAAGAAATAGACGCTTCTGAAGAAATAGACGGTTCTGAAGAAATAGACGCTTCTGAAGAAATAGACGCTTCTGAAGAAATAGACGGTTCTGAAGAAAATGACGCTTCTGAAGAAATTGTAGGTAAGCATTCAGTACGTCTTGAGTAGTACATTTGCATTACATTCTCAATGGGGAATTTGCACGTGACTTCAAAATGGACGATTTTTTTATGTTATTCATATTGTTACAAAAACATACCTACATAATTATAAAAAAAAACATGATTTAATAGCTAAATTTAATCATCAAAAACTGTCTGTCTTTAGGGTTCCGTACCCAAAAGGTAAAAACGGGACCCTCTTACTAAGACTTCGCTGTCTGTCCGTCTGTCTGTCACCAGGCTGTATCTCAAGAGCCGCGATAGCTAGACAGTTCAAATTTTCTCAAATTATGTATTTTTGTTGCCGCTATAACAAAAAATACTAAAAACAAAATAAAATAAATATTTAAGGGGGGCTCCCATTCAACAAACGCTATTTTTTTGCCCTTTTTTGCTCGATATCAATAATGGCAACAGTAGGCACTTGAAATATTCACAAAATACTCAGGTTGTGTTTTTACTTTAATAATAAATAATAAAATTTGAATAAAATAAATATTTAAGGGGGGCTCGTACAACAAACGTGATTTTTTGCCTTTTTTTTTTTTTTTTTTTTTTTATGTCACAAGTGACAACGAGGCAGGCGGGTCACCTGATGGTAAGTGACAACCGTCGCCTATAGACATTGGCAATACCAGGGGATTGCTAATGTGTTGTACACCTTATTACAATGCCTTAAAGGCGAACTGGCTCTCAAGTGCAATTGCCGGAACACACCAACAGGTGCTTGGCGACAGATTTTCAACTTGAGGGTGGTAGCCAGCCAGTCGAGTACTACAAAGTACCCTACCACCGTGCAAAACCCTTTTTTACGGAACCCTTCGTGCGCGAGTCCGACTCGCACTTGGCCGGTTTTTAAATTCCCTCGCAAATTTCCAAAATGCCCCATGTCAAAATCGTTTGTAATCGTGACGTCACTTGGAAACTCGACCTCAGAGTTTGTAACCACTACGCTTAAACTTATTGTAATTTATAAGTTTTCTGTGCTTTTCCCTGGTAATAAAATGATTTTAGTAACTTTGTGAACCAAACACTTCATTTTTGACATCGAATGATTATCACAAAATAAGCGCGCCATAGTGGTCGCGTTTGAATCACCCGGAAATGATAGTGATTTTAATATATTTTTTTAGCTTAATGGTTAACATTTTGGTATGGTGAGTATTTTTTTTAGTAATGTAATATAACCCGTAGAAAAGGTTAAAACAATAAAAAAAAAACGTGCATATTCCCCATTGTTGAAAAACGAAGTTATATAAGTCGAGAGAATATATATATAAATAGAAATGAAAATATCTGGCTTGCTTTCTATAAGAGAGAGAGACAGACAGACAGAGAAACATGCGCACAGCTGACAGTGACATAAAAACTGTCGTGACAATTTTTCGTAACAGTTTTTTCCGTCTAGCCCCCTTTTTAATGTTTTAATGTTGTCTATACAGGGTGTCCGGTAAGTAGTAGGACAAACTGAAGGGGGAGATAGGTGGGGGGGTCACCTACCAACATATACAACAAATTACCTCAGTAAAAGTGTCACCAAGTTCGAGATATTTAATATCTATAATGCAAAAATTTATAAATAAAAAAACAGAAATACCTCGAAAATGGTGACCTTTTTGTATATGTTGGTAGGTGACCCGCCCACTTATCTCCTTAAGTTTGTCCTACTACTTACCGGACAGTAATGACGATGATAGCTCAGTGGTAGTGACGTCGGATATCGTGGCGAAGGTCGTGGGTTCGAATCCTTAAATGAGCTTGACCTTTCGGTGAAGGAAACCATAGCACGGTGGTAGGGTACTTTATAGTACCTGACTGGCTGGCTACCACACACAAGTCAAAATCTGTCGCCAAGCACCTATCGGTGTGTTCTGACAGCTGCACTTGAGACAGTTCCCATCTAGGCTTTGTGTGCTTACCTCCTTCGACCACATTCACTTACCACGGTGAGATTGTGGTCAAACACAAGCTTATACTAATAAAAAGAAACCAACCAGTTAATTTGTATTACTATTAGATGATGGTGATGATAATTATGAAGAACTCGTAGTGACGCGTCAGAAGGATCCTATAGAATATGGTGCAGGTCACAAAGAAAGAGAAGCAGTACAATATGTAAATGATACCGAACAAAAAGTTACAGATGTAAATGTACAAGATATGGACATTGATGATACAATAGTTGATAAAAATATAACAGTGCAAGGTAATGATGTAGGTGATAATCTTCTATTTGTAGATAATTTATAAATTACCCCGTAAGTGAGGAAACGGATAGTGGTAGGATTGTACTTGACTGGCTGGCTACCACACACAAGTTCTCTCACCAAGCATCTTTTGGTGTTTTTACTGCTGAACTTGAAAGCCAGTTCCTATGTAGGCTTCGTGTGCTTACCGAAATTACCCCGTGAGTGAGGTAACTGCACGGTGGTAGTACTAGACTGTCTGGCTACCACACACAAGTTCTGTCACTGAACGGTCTTTGTAATGTCTGATCAGGTCAGGTCAGTAAAATTATATTAATTTTACGTCTCGTCCGGCTGTCTGCCTTTTTCCTTTCTTTGCCCTGTCTTCCAAAAACGTCAGGTTCAAATTTTAAAAATCCTTTTGTCTCGTCATACCAGTCAGTCTATCAAAAATAACCATGTAGGTTGGACAGCCACAACATCCCCACCTCCAGTATCAGAAGCCTGATACTCATGATGAGGAGTGGACGTCCAATCTACATACTTTTGTCACAGGTCGCGTGTACAGTCCTTGTCCAGTCTTAACGTCAACTACTCGGATGCGGTCATCTTTCCCTCGATGTAGCTTTGTGACAAGCCCAAGAGGCCACAAGTTTCGAGGGAGCTGGTCATCTGCAATGATTACGACATCTCCTTGAGCAAGAGCGGTTGAGACAGGGTTGAACCACTTGCTTCGTCGAGTAAGAGTCGGCAGATACTCCTTTACCCAGCGTTTCCATACCAGGTCTGCTAGCCTTTGCGCTTCACGCCAGCTTCGCCGAAGAAGATCTCCATTGTCAAAGGAACCAGAAGGATAGTCTCCAAAGTCAGCTTTGGCCTGTAGGAAGTCATTAGGCGTGAGTGGAAGATCATCTGCATGGTCGATAGGCACGTACGTCAAAGGACGTGTATTAATAATTTGTTCCACCTCAGTTAGCAGGGTAGCTAATGTTTCGTCAGAGGGTGCTCTGTCCTTGAGTGTCACCTTTAGAGCAGTCTTTACTGAGCGCACGAGGCGCTCCCAACATCCTCCCATGTGAGGAGCACATGGTGGAATGAACTTCCAAGACATGATTCTGGTGCTGCCGAACTTCAGCAGCTCGTCTTTGTCAATGGCAAGAATGGCTTGTTGAAGTTCTTTGTCTGCCCCACGGAATGTAGTTGCGTTATCTGACCACATTTCCTTTGGGCATCCACGTCGGGCTATGAATCTACGGATAGCCATGATGGCGCTGCTGGTTTTGAGGCTATGTACCACCTCGATGTGGATGGCCCGTACAGTCAGACAGGTAAATATGGCTACCCATCTCTTCTCTTGTCGTCTACCTATCTTTACCGTCAACGGCCCAAAATAGTCAAGACCGGTACATGTAAAAGCCTTGTGTCCTTCTGTAAGTCTTGCAATAGGCAAGGCGGCCATTAAGGGTGTTGAAGGCTTGGCTCTCCTATTTTTGCACTCTTGGCAGGTGTTCCATGTGCTCTTGACTGCAGTTCGCCCGTCAAGCACCCAGAAGTGTCTCCTCACTTCATTTAAAACACGTTCCCTGCCCGTATGAGCAGACTGTTCATGATAGTGCATCAGGAGAAGTTTAGTTATCCTGTCTTTAGGATTTAAAATTATGGGGTGCTTCATATTATCGTCGACTTCTGCCGCACTAATCCTCCCGCCAACACGGAGAATGCCATTCTCATCTAAAAATGGGTTCAATTGTCGGAGTACACTATCAGAGGGGACGAATCCGGCGTTTTTTAAATTTCGTATGTCCGTTGAAAATGTTCGATGTTGGCTTTCCTTGAGGACTTGTCGCTCAGCTAACTCAATCTCGTCGGAAGTCAGCTCCCTTCGTCGTCGACTCTCTTTGTTTAGCCAGTTGTAGCATGCTCGCTGAACCCAAGCTGTGCTCCTTACTAGCCTCCAATATTTTGAAAAGCGATTATCATCAGGCAGGACGGTATCAGATTGTGAGATCACTAAAACCGCCTTAATTTCTACATCGTCTTCGTCAAGTTTGATCTCGTTTACTGCTTCTTTAGGCCAGTGGACGTCAGGCTGACGTAGAAATTCTGGTCCAAGCAGCCATCTAGAGCTATCGTCAATTAAACCGTCACGAGTAGCGTCATCCGCAGCATTCATAGCCGACGGTACCCACCTCCAGTCGTGAATCTCCGTCAACTCTGCTACTTCGCTTACACGATGTGCTACAAAAGGTTTGAAGCGTCCTGTGTCAGACCTCAGCCAGCTAAGAACGGTCTTGGAATCTGACCAGTACCATATCTTGGTAATCTTCAGCCATGGCATATTAATAAACCTCTTCAAAACTTGACCGAGACGCGCTCCCATCACGGCAGCCTGTAGTTCCAGTCGGGGAATACTTAGTACCTTAAGAGGAGCAACTCTTGCTCGTGCCATAATCAAAGATACATGCCAAGAATTACAGGTCGTTTTTGTTCGTAGGTATGCAACAGAGCAGAAAGCCCGTGAACTAGCATCACAAAAAATGTGTATTTCTACTGGTCCATCATTTACGCATGTATCAGTCAACATCCAGCGCGGCACCTTGATCGTAGTTACACGTAAGAGCTCCTTAAGCCATACTTGCCACTTTTCATGATGGTTATACTCAATCTCGTCATCCCATCCTATCTGTGATTTCCAGATGTCTTGTAGAAGGATTCGCGCTTTTACAGTAATAAATAGAAGGAATCCTAATGGATCAAAAACGGACATAACAAGTCGAAGTACTTCACGTTTTGTTGGTCTTTTATTACCTGATTTAATGTCGTTGTCTACTTTATTCAGGTTCAGCAAAAAAGTGAAATAATCAGAGTCCGGGTTCCAGTTCACACCAAGTACGCGTTCGATGTGCTCTTCTGTAGCATCTGAAAGCATTTTTAAACAACCAGTGGCTAATTTGTCTTCGGGTAGATGTCTAAGAAGGTGCTTGGAATTGGACATATAATTTCTCATATTAAACCCACCCTCAGCATGAACCCTATTTACATCGTCGACTATTTTCACAGCATCGTCGTCGCTATACACAGAGAAGATAAAATCGTCTACATAATGATGTTCGATGATCGCTTTGACAGCCTCCGGGTATAATGATTCGAACCTAAGTGCATTGCGGTTCTTCACAAACTGCGCAGAAGATGGAGAGCATACCGCACCGAAAGTCATTACGTTCATAACGTATTGGTCGTTTCCCCACAATATTCGTTGAGCTTGTTTATCTTCATGACGTATGAAGACGCGATGAAACATCTCTTGGATGTCACCCATGATTGCTACTTTACCACAGCGGAACCCTAAGAGAACACCAGGCAATGATGTGAGTAGGTCTGGCCCACTGAGTAAATAGTCGTTCAAAGATTTACCCATAGATGGCGCTGCACAGTCTAGTACAAGGCGAAGTTTGTTTGGCTTATTGGGGTTGAAAACTGCAAAATGCGGAAGATACCACGTCTTATTTGTTTTTACCAATTTCTCCTCCTCAGACAATTTGGAAATGTACCCTTTTTGCAAGTTTTCGTCCACCTTTTTCTTGTACTGCTCTGAAAATTCTGGATACTTACTCATCTTTCGTTGGATACCATCTAGACGCTTACGGGCGACGGCATAACTGTCAGGTAGGTCAATACTATCATCACGCCAGAGTAGGCCGGTCTCCCATCGGTCACCTACCAGTTGTGTCGTCTTCTCCATAATGTCCAGCGCTCGCATATCCTCCCGAACGCTCGGTTTTGTACCGAAATCCTCAGTAGAGAAAGATCTGCGGATCGCAGCATTGAGTTCATCACAGGCACATAGATGAAGTACTGCTACGCTGTCTGGAGTGGTAGATGGTAACTTACCGTGAATGACGTACCCTAGTTTCGTGGCAGATACTATAGGTGCATTCTTCGGTCCCTGAAGTACCTGTCGGCTGACGATCAAGTCAATGTTGTCATGTCCAATGAGTAGTAAGGGTCGTTTATATACAGTCATACAGTCAGTGTCTACATAGTCGGAAAGGTAGGTCCAATCATTTACAAGTCTTTTGTAATTACATTTGTACATAGGTAGAGCTAAATTATTTACAGATCTTACATTATTTAACTTAAATATTTCATTACTATTTACACCGCGAATAGAAAACGAAATACGCTGTGACGAATTCTCAACAGATGTCATTCCCGAAGCTCCTTGTAAGTGTAAAGCGCTTGCCGGTCCGAAAACGCCTACGCGTTTCGCAAGGTGCCCGTCTATTAAGCTGATCGATGAACCTTCGTCAAGAAGAGCTAGAGTTTCCACTTCTCCGTCGGGTCCACTGATGTAAACTCTTATTACTTTCAGTAATACTGTGCAGTCAAAGTCCGAAACATGATTAACAGCCGTTGATTTCGCGAGAGGCTCGGCGTGTAACAGTGTATGGTGTACCCGCTCGCATGATGCACACTTTTTTTTATGTTTACATAGTTTCATTTGATGTGTCGTAGATAAACATGAAAAACAAAGTTTATTTTCTGAAACATACTGCCAGCGCTCGTCAACTGTCATGTGTTCAAAATCAGAACATTTATCAAGGCTGTGGTCACCTTTACAGAGCTTACAGGTCCGTATTCTGTTATTTGTAAAAAGGGCTGGTTTGGCATGAATATTTTGCGGGTGCCGGTACGTTGCGGGTGCAGGTCGATCACTTGTTTTTGCCATTGGCACAATGTATGTGGCTGCGTTGGCAATTTTCATAAGCCATTCTGATACCTCGAGCAGCGTGGCATTTCTACCGACTTTCTCACTGGCATAAAAACTCCACTGGAATTTAAGTAGTGATGGTAATTTACCAATGATCTCCCTCATCAGAGTCGTATTAGTGAGGTGCCCTGCTTCGTCTGTTGCATTCATGGCGGCCACTACATTTTGTACAGAGGTTGAGAACTCTATGAGCGCATTGATGTCATCGTGCCTTATATCACGCGTGGCTCTTATTTTAGATAGCATAATATCAATAAGTTGGTCTGGTCTACCGAAACGAAGTTTCAGGGTGTCAATAATTTTATCTAAATTTGAGGCACTCACCAATAGTGCCGATACAGCATCGCGAGCTTTTCCTTTGAGGCATTTAGTTAGTCGAGCAATGTTCTCGTCGTCGCTGTACTGACATAGTTTAGATGTAGCTTTAAACTGACTGAAGAACATTGGCCACTCTTCAGGCTCACCCGTGAATATAGGTAGCTCCTTTATTGATGTTTGCCTGGCTAGGAATTTGTTCAAATAATATTTTTCGGGAGTCCGTGTCTGTTCGGAAGCATGGAAGGCACTCGTCGTGTGTGTCGGCCGTGCAGTCGCGGCATACACACTTCCAGCGTTTGATAGGTTGTCGTCATCTACATCATTCAAAGCTTCGGTTTGTAGTCGTAATTTTTCTAATATTAGCTTTTTCTCTATTCGCTTTTCGACGTCCGCAGCCTGCTGGGCGGCCTCAAGTTCCAACTCCAAAAGTCGCTGCCGTCTCACCGCTGATGTCGAACTTCGACCAGAAGCGATGGATGGAGTCGGCGAAGGCACGCGGCTTTGTCGTGAAGGTGGTCGGTCACGACCACCGTCCGCCGCAGCGCCAGTCGACGTCGCCATTTCCATATTGACTTTAGTTTTTGACTTACTTCGAGTAATCATAGGTGCTAGTAATCTTAGCGATGAAGGACCACTTGAACGGTCTTTGTAATGTCTGATCAGGTCAGGTCAGTAAAATTATATTAATTTTACGTCTCGTCCGGCTGTCTGCCTTTTTCCTTTCTTTGCCCTGTCTTCCAAAAACGTCAGGTTCAAATTTTAAAAATCCTTTTGTCTCGTCATACCAGTCAGTCTATCAAAAATAACCATGTAGGTTGGACAGCCACAACAGTCACCAAGCATCTATCGGTGTGTTTTTACAGATGCACTCCAAAAGCTAGTTCCTAATGTAGGCTTTGTGTGCTTTATCTCGCGCACCAAGGGTTCCGTACACATAAATTTTTTTTTTAATTACTTTATGCTGTTTTTAGTATTTGTTGTTATAGCGGCAACAGAAATACATAATTTGTGAAAATTTCTCTTTTCAATCTTTCAAAAAAATGACAGACAGACGGACAGACAGCGAAGTCTTAGTAATAGGGTCCCGTTTTTACCCTTTGGGTACGGAACCCTAAAACGAGTGGGGCGCGTCTTAGTGGATGGCACATATATATACTAATACTATATAGAGGTTAAGTTTGTATGTATGTAACGAATAACCTCAAAAACTACTGGGCCGATTTCAAAAATTCTATCACCATTTGAATGCTACATTATTCCAGATTAACATAGGCTACATTTTTATCCCGGGATAAGATAAGATCCCACTGGGACGCGGGTGAAACTGCGGGCGAGAGCTAGTGTTATATAGTTTTAGTTTCTAAATATTTCAAGCTTTGTATATTTAACTTTACTGATTTATTTGTTTGTGACGTCAGAAATACCATAGAAGTTTGAGGTTTTTTTTTTTTTTTAAATTCTGGATAGGCTTGTGTTGATATCTGGCTTGCTTTCTATAAGAGAGACAGACAGAGAAACATGCGCACGCCGCACAGCTTACAATAGCTTACTATAGCAAAAAGTGTCGTGACAACTTTTCGTAAGATTTTTTTCCGTCTAGCCCCCTTTCATAACGGGAACAAAAATCCACGGGAACGCGGCTGAAACCGCGGGGGATATTCAATATAAATGATCTAACACTAACCAGTGTATAAAACACCTAAAAATACTCATAAATAGCGACACTTTGTAAAATTCAACCATCACATGATTTTTAATTATGTACCTACCAATTTAACAACAAAAAGTTGATCTTTTGATGGTATATACCTATTTATGACGTCACAAGCAAGTATTTCATACAACCTCCATATAAACTATCGTTTTGAGATTTCATTAAAAGAAGCTGCTTTGATATGTCTGTCAACATACATATTTACGGAGAATTTTGTATACTTTTAATCCATATTTTGCTACAACCTGTAGATTGTAGGTAATTGTATAAAATTTGTAGGTTATTTTACTTGGTATTATTAAAAACTAGCGATTTTTTTTTCGCTCGTTGTGATTGGTATATAAAGGTGCATTTCCACACACCATAGCAACGTCTCCTGTCAAAAAATATCTTTAAGGTCGTAGCTCACTTACACGACTCCGCTCCCACCCGACAAATAAAATATCATTCAAATATGGGCTTCAGGTCGTGCTCTTTAGATATAGTTTATATTGGCAACATAAATTAGCAGACAGCGAGCTTACCGCCATCAGACTGCTCGGTAGTTGACTTTTAGTATAGGGCGGTGTTGGAGCTGAGTCGTTTAAATGGGCTATGACCTTTAGACAGAGATCATTTAAATTACGACTCGGTTTCGACTAGGCGGATGACATACTTTTTTTTACAAGCTTTATATTAACTTGCAATGTATGTATGTTTTTCCGGGGTGAATCTTGCAACTCAATTTCGAAGCAGATATCTTTAACCGATTGAGCTGAAATTTTGTATACACGTCTAGTTTGAATGACAATGCATGGTCAGCTGTGTGACGTCATTCTAAATCCAACATGGCGGAACACCTAAGATAGCGGACTCTTATTTTTCAATGCAATACTACAATATGGGTATCAAATGAAAGCGCTTGCTGAGAATAACTCAAAAAATAAAGTGACGTCACTCTGAATCCAAAGCTTGTTTTTAAAAAAGTTTTTTTAAATCATTTCTAGGTGGCAAACAAGCTCACGGCCCACCTGATGGTAAGCGGTTACCGTAGCCTATGGACGCTTGCAACACCAGAGGCGTCACGAGCGCGTTGCCGACCGCCGACATAAACCTTCATACTCCTCTTTTGAAGAACCCCATGCTGTAGTCTCTAGGGAACACCTCTGCAGTGAGCTCATTGTTTTTTAAGAGTGTCAACTACCGTAAATTAATATTGTCAGGTAGGGTAGGGTAGGGTAGGACCGTCAAGTGGGAATGCACCTTTATAATTGGGCGTGATTTTTATAGTATGTATTTATGTATTCTTTATAATTAATAGTTAAGTATATTACCTAAATAATTGAAAAATACAATATTTACAATAAAAGTTGTTTCATTTTTAAACCGGATTACTGTTTTTTTTGCGTGTTCCGGCAGTTGCACTTGAGAGTCTGCCTTTAAGGCATTGTAATAAGGTGTCCCCCTGGTATTGCTAATGTCTATAGGCGACGGTAGTCACTTACCATCAGCTTCGTTGTCACTGTGGTAAAAAAAAAATTTTTTGATAAGCTTGTATTTGACAGCTGTATCTCATCATGGTAAGTGATGATGAAACCTAAGGTGGTAAGCACACAAAGCCTAGATGGGAACTGGCTCTCAAGTGCAGCTGTCGGAACACACCGATATGTGCTTGTCGACTTTGCAACTTGTGTGTGGTAGCCACCCAGTCGTCGACTGGCAGTCGAGTACTACAAAGTACCCTACCACCGTGCTATGGTTTCCTCACCATGTTTTCCTTCACCGAAAGCTCAAGCTCATTGTTGGATGCGAACCCACGATCTCCACCGCGGTATCCGACGTCACTACCACTGAGCTATCATCGCCTTATTCAATGAACAAGTATATCTTGCTTAATCTTACTATCCCACTAATATTATAAATGTAAAAGTTTGGATGGATGGATGTTTGTTACTCTTTCACGCAAGAACGGCTGAACGGATTTAGATGCAACTTGGCACACAGGTAGATCAAATCCTAGAATAACACATAGGATACTTTTTATCCCGGGAAAGGATAAGATCCCTCGGTAACACGGGGGACAGCAAAGCTAGTGGATAATATTCAGGACAGCCTTTACGCAAATTAAAAAAGGGTTTAAAATAAAATCATAGTAGGTACATTATAAAAAGATTTTATTTCAAATGTTAAGTTCAATCTGTGGCTCTCTAAGGTCGCCTTTACGGCGCAGATGGCGACCACCGTGGGCTTTTAGTCAGTAATAGTGATATAACCCGGTGGCTGCCACACTTGAGGGGCTGAGTAAGTCGTGAGGATAAAAAAAGGAGTTTTCTCAATAAATAAGGAACTCGCGAAATAGACTAGCTAGTCTTATAATCTGCTTATACATAGTTATAGGAGACGATAAATTTGTTCAGGAAATTTTTGGGTTTTAAATAAATTTAGTAACTGGTAGATAACGTGTAATAACTCAAAGTCAAAACAATTTATTCCGTTTAGGCCCTAGAAGGGCACTTATGACGGTCGAATTTCAGAAGTTACCACCGGTTCGGAAGTCAGACAACAACTGAGAAGAACCGGCAAGAAACTCAGCAAGGTAACATTTTTTAAATATTTTTGGACCATCTGACTATATTGGCTTTTTTTTTCAAATGTTTAACAATTTATTCTTAAAGTAATACAAAAATACATAAAAAATTATAATCCGCATTAGTTACCTAGATAGTTAAGTAAAACAAAAAATACCAAGCTAATAAATAACAGCGTATTAGAAAAAAAAGGCAATTAACAGTAAAAAAAAACAATGTGTAGGTACTTGTACAGAGTGCAGCTACTTCCAGACATCTTTATCCTCAATATAATGGGCTACCTTGTAATAAGCTTTTTCTTTCAAAACTTTTTTTATGTACGATTTGAATCCAGTATCAGTCATCTTGGTAACAGATGCTGGTCTCAACTCAAACGCAGTAGGTAGGCTAACTAATACATAATGAATAATTAAACGCCTGAGACAATTAAATAGCAATACAATGATTATGTTATTATTCTTCTATTATATATAAAGATGCGCTGCAACAATAGTGATATCCACGAAGACCCTCCCCACTCTTTTTCCTAATCCCTTACATTGCAAGTGTGCATCCTTCTATTAGTGTTGTAGTACTGTCGATGCATATGAAATGAAATTGTTTATTCATCCAAATAGGCCTTCACAGGCACTTATGAATAGTCAGACTCTAAATGCTCGGTTCGGATGGTTGCTTTTACTGAGAAGAGCCGGCAATAAACTCAGCAATTACTCTTTTCATAAACAACTTACACCTATTACATTCAATAATTATTAAAGTAAGACATGAGACTAGATAAATAATTATTGAATGTATTGTATTTGCATTATGGAGGAGCGAGGTGTTAGACTCCTCCATTGAAAAGGGAAGATCTTCCGCCAGGCTAGGTCATCGTGCCTGGAGACCGCGGTCCAACTGTTGATGTTGGAATCTTGTATATATGCAGATCACGTAGAAAACTTCGTATGCGCGATGTAGATTATTGGAGCGCCATCTATCTAGGAGTCGTGCGAACTATATCTGTTTGTAGATAGATGTCGCTACAGCATTAACAAAATATTTGCGTGTTATGGCGGCAAAAATAGTAATCTATACAATTCAATTATGACTGACTTAATAAACAACAAACTCGCACAGACCAGCCCCCACAAGCAGCACCTGTTCACAAGTATGACGCGTGTGGCAGCCACCGCCCTCTTCGCACATATTATAGCACATATGGCACATAATATGTCGATATACAGCACATGTGCACTGTAAGGGATTAGGACAAGGAATGTGTCGCGTCTTCTTGGATGGTACATCTCCTAGATATCGAGTGAGAGATGTCCGGTAAGTGACAAACTTAGAGATCGAGATAGATCTACTAAATATACAAAAATCACCTCAGGAAAAAGTACATCATTTTCGAGATATCTCAGATTATTATGTATTGATTTTTGAATTATAGATCTAAACATCTCGAAATTGGTGACATTTTTACTCGTGTCATATGTTTGTATATGTTGGTAGGTGCCCCCCCCCCCCCACCTATCTCCCCCTTCAGTTTGTCGTACTATCTACTGTTGTTATACTCTGATACTTTTTCATTGAATATCTCTAGAAAGTGACTGAAATAGATGAGGACGAGGAAAAATTATTTATACCTGAATCAGTATTCCGTTTAAAGAGTAATTTCTGTCGATCCAGCACCAGATTTTGGTGTAGAAATCTCAGATGTCTCTGTCATTTCCGTGTCATCTGTTGTTTTTGATTCATCTGTTGTGTTCTCTTTTGTAGTTTTTGATTCTTCTGTTGTTGTGTTCTCTTTTGTAGTTTTTGATTCTTCTGTTGTTGTGTTTTCTTTTGTAGTTTTTGATTCTTCTGTTGTTGTGTTTTCTTTTGTAGTTTTTGATTCTTATGTTGTTGTGTATGATTCCGCTGTTGAATCAGACTTTTCACCTTCTGTGGTCATAACTTTACTAGTAGTTTTATCATTTTCAGTTGATTTGTCACAGCATGACCCATCTATGGTAGTTGTACTCATTTTTGTAACAGGTTTTTTAGTTTTTTTGGTGAATTTTATATGTTTTATCGTCATGAGAGGTGGTAAAGTTAAGTGTTTAATTGTTGCTAACGTAAATGGCTTCTTTGTTGATTTGGCTGTTGACGAATCAGTAGCTTCATCTGTAGTCCCTGATTCTTTAACTGTTTCTGTGGTAGTTTTTTTCTTGAATGTCGGCAGTGTTACCATTTGAAACGGTTTCTTAGTACTGTTAGTAGTTAAATCTACTATTTGTTCTGTTGTTTCATTGTTACCTTCTAGAGTAGTCTTCCTTTTCATTGAAGGTAATGTTACCATTTTTAATGGTTTTCTAGTGCGTTTCGTAGTTGATAAATCAGTAGCTGTTTGTTCTGCAATTTCAGTGGTTTCATTTTTATCATCTTTAGTAGTTATTTTTTTCATCGGTGGTAAAGTTATAAATTTAAAAGGTTTTCTTGTACGTTTTGTTGTCGATTCATCTGTAGCTAGTGTCGTTGTATCTGTAGCTTTATCAGTTTTATCTGCAGACTGTGTTGTTTTATCTGTGATTGTCGTAGACGTATGATTTCGATGTAAAGGTTTTAATGTCATCATTGTAATTTTTGGTAACGGTTTCATAGTACGCAAATTAGCAATTGGCGCTAGAGTGCGCATTTCAATTGGTGCTGGCAATTTTACTTCCGACAGCTTAGACTCTTGAGCACTTCTAGTATCGGCTAATTTTGTTCCGGAACCTATCAAAGAAGCATACGATGATAAATCTTTAACTCCCGGCAAAAATGAAGAATATTTTGATGGTATTGATATTACATCAGGTATTTTAGACATGAAAGATGTTGGAATATCTTTTACATTTGAGCTAACCGAATTTGATATATCTTTTGCTTGCAAAATATATAAAGCAGGTATTAGTTTCATATCTGATATATATGAAGCTGGTATTCCACTTAGTTCTTTGACATTTGATCCAACTGAATTTGGTAAATCTTTTATCTCTTTTAAATATGGGGCTGGAATATCTTTTACTTCAGACAGTTGTGTCATAAAAGATGATGGAACTTCTTTTACTAGAAATGCATACGAAGCAGGGATTCCACTTAGTTCTTTAACATTTGATCCAACTGAATTTGGTAAATCTTTTATCTCTTTTAAATATGGGGCTGGAATATCTTTTACTTCAGACAGTTGTGTCATAAAAGATGATGGAACTTCTTTTACTAGAAATGCATACGAAGCAGGGATTCCACTTAGTTCTTTGACATTTGATCCAACTGAATTTGGTATATCTTTTATCTCTTTTAAATATGTGGCTGGAATATCTTTTACTTCAGACAGTTGTGTCATAAAAGATGATGGAACTTCTTTTACTAGAGATGCATACGAAGCAGGGATTCCACTTAGTTCTTTGACATTTGATCCAACTGAATTTGGTATATCTTTTATCTCTTTTAAATATGGTGATACAAAAGATGTTGAGTTCCTTTCTATTGATCCAATAGCATCATCAAAAAGCTTTCCAAGTGCAGCTGTTTCTTCACTTCCTGACTTCTTTTCAATGGGAGACTGTTCCAGAGTGTCCTTATTCTCGCTTTTGACTTCATGTTTGAAAATATCTGGAAAAACAATTATACGTTTAACAATTTTTTTATTCCAAGTGACTATCAGGTAAGCGGTTCACCTGATGGTAATACCGTCGCCTTTAGACATTAGAAATACCTGGGGATTCCTAATGTACCTTACTATTTTAAAAAAATACATAATTCAATTACATACACCCAGACTCAGAACAAACAAACAAATGTTTGTCCTGGATGGAAATCAAACCCACGACATGTGGCTGTTTGTTTGTTAACTATGCCAACCGGCACGTTGATATGATATATTACTAGCCGACCCTGCGGTTTCACCCGCATTTTCTAAGGAATCTTATCTTTTCTCGGGATAAAAAGTTTCCCGTGTTTTAAACCACGATATGAGCTACCTGTGTGCCAAGTTTAATTAAAATCCGTTCAGCCGTTTTTGCGTGAAAGAGTAACAAACTTTCATATTTCTAATAGTAGTAAGAATTGATAAGTAACTTACCATAAACTGAAAATCCTTGACAAGTATAGGTCTGTAATAAAATTTATTGATTAAATAACACGCTTTATCATGTCTTGAATTCTGAGCAGGCGAGTCATCTGATGGTAAGTGAAACCAGGTAAGTACCGTTCGCCGAAATAACAAAATAAAAATTAGCTCTTTACTCCTTTAGTTTGCCGTACCTATGTCATCAATTCCCAGAATTTGATTCTTATTAAACACTAGTTTTTAGCCCCACGGTTACACCGGCGTTACTGAGGTATCTTATCTTTTCCCGGGATAAAAAGTATCCTATATTTTATTGGAGGATATGATCTACATGAGTGCCAAGTTTCATCAAAATCCGTTCAGCCGTTGTTGCGTGAAAGATTAGGTAACAAACATCCATCCAAACACATTTCTAATATTAGTAAGATTACCGGATGGTATAATAACACAATATTATTAATTTTTGTATTAGTTTAAGAATAAAATTGTTAAACATTTGAAAAAAAAAGCCAATATAGTCAGATGGTCCAAAAATATTTAAAAAATGTAACCTTGCTGAGTTTCTTTTTTTTTTTTTTTTTTTTTTTATGTCACTAGTGACAACGAGGCAGGCGGGTCACCTGATGGTAAGTGACTACCGTCGCCTATAGACATTAGCAATACCAGGGGGACTGCCAACGTGTTGTACACCTTATTACAATGCCTTAAGGGCAAGGGGCAAGGGCAACTGGCTCTCAAGTGCAACTGCCGGAACACACCAACAGGTGCTTGGCGACAGATTTTCAACTTGAGGGTGGTAGCCAGCCAGTCGAGTACCACATAGTACCCTACCACCGTGCTGTGGTTTCCTCACGATGTTTTCCTTCACCGAAGGCTCAAGCCCATTGTAGGATTCGAACCCACGACCTTCGTCGCGGTATTCGACGTCACTTACCACTGAGCTATCATCGCCATGAGCTATTCTTGCCGGTTCTTCTCAGTTGAAGGCTGACTTCCGAACCGGTAGTAACTTTTGTAATTCGACCTTCATAAGACCTTCTAGGGCCTAAACTGAATAAATGGTTTTGACTTTGACTTTGACTTTGAGAGATAGGTGGGCGAGTCGCCTACCAACATATGCAAAAGTAACCTTAGTAAAAGTGTCACCATTTCCAAGATATTTTAGATCTAAAATTCAAAAATCGATACATAAAAATCTGAAATATCTCGAAAATAATGAGCTTTTTACTGAGGAGATTTGTTTGTATATGTTGGTAGGTGACCCCCCCCCCACCTATCTCCCCCATCAGTTTGTCGTAGTATCGTCCCGGACACCCTGTATACATATAGCATAGGCACTTACCAAAAATAATATTATGACAAAAATCTTCATTATTAACAAGTTGATTGGTCTGTAACTCGGCACCAAATAGAAGATAATCATCCTCACTTAAACTAAATATTAAGTACTTTCTGAAACAGTACTTAGGTACTATGTTTAATGGTATTTTAAATTACCTATAAAACTAAATTATCTACCATTTTTATAGTGCGACTAGCTTTCGACTCACGGTTTCACCTGCTGTATGTATTCACTCAATATATAATAATAATATAATATAATAGACTTTATTAAATAAACATTTTTACAAAAAACTGTTACATTTAGTTGTTTAAAAATAGATTTAACAAAACTATATTGTTAATGCTAAATAATACCAAGATTTTAAACTAACATACATTTTACAAATATATAATACTCAATGGCGGATGCCTACGTTATAAGGAGCATAATTAGGTATGCAAAATCCCGGAAAAGGTATTTTAGCTTTTGTATATCTGTTATGTAGTAACTAAAGGTCGTGGGTTCGAATCCTATACTGAGCTTGAGCTTTCGGTGAAGGAAAACATCGTGAGGAAACCATAGCACGGTGGTAGGGAACTTTGTGGTACCCGACTGGCTGGCTACCACTCTCAAGTTGAACATCTGTCGGTGTGTTCCGACAGCTGCACTTGAGAGCCAGTTCCCATCCCATCTAAGCTTTATGTGCTTACCACCTTCGGCCACATCATCACTTACCATGGTGAGATTGTCACAAGCTTATCCAGAATAGAAACAAAATTAAGGTGATGATAGCTCAGTGGTAATTGACGTCGGATACCGCGGCGAAGGTCGTGGGTTCGAATCCTACAATGAGCTTGAGCTTTCGGTGAAGGAAAACATCGTGAGGAAACCACAGCACGGTGGTAGGGTACTATGTGGTACTCGACTGGCTGGCTACCACCCTCAAGTTGAAAATCTGTCGCCAAGCACCTGTTGGTGTGTTCCGGCAGTTGAGAGCCAGTTGCCCTTGCCCTTAAGGCTTTGTAATATGGTGTACAACACGTTGGCAGTCCACCTGGTCTTGCTAATGTCTATAGGCGACGGTAGTCACTTACCATCAGGTGACCCGCCTGCCTCGTTGTCACTAGTGACATAAAAAAAATAATAATAATAGATGATTAGACCCAGACAAACAGACATGTTTATGCACACAAATGTCTGTCCTGGATGAGAATCGAACCCACGACCTGTGTGTGTATTACAACCACGCCATCCGGTCCACTCTTAATTTATTGGGTAATTAATCGTTAGTTGCCAATTCACTATTTTAAGTATTTCCTTTTTATAAAGAGGTTATCGAGTCGTTTCTATTTATTGAATTGTTAAAAAGTCCTACCATAGATTACATTATAGTTTTTTTTAATTCTGGATAAGCTTGTGTTTGACCACAATCTCACCATGGTAAGTGATGATGTGGCCGAAGGTGGTAAGCACAAAAAGCCTAGATGGGAACTGGCTCTCAAGTGCAGCTGTCGGAACACACAGAGTTCGAAAGAGTGACGAAGGCCTGGTAGTAGCTAAAGGTAATCTATCTAACACTAGATCCCGATAAAATATACATGTCCAGTACGTATTACGACTAACTTAAGAGATACAGACCTATTTATCTAATTAGACGTCGCGAGTGTACCTATGTACTTCGTGTGTCAAAGTTGGTCAAAAAGCAGTCAATTTGACTGCTTTCTATTTGCCTTCATTTCGTCCGCGATCGACCGTCATTGCCTTCGGACGTCAACTGAGATCTAGAAAAATGACTGGTTGTTCCGTATTAAGTAAAAACTGTAGAAGCCAAACCCAAATAATGGTAATTTCCTCGTAAACTGACACATAATCACAAATCTCTACTAATCTCTCACTTTCACTCTCTTTGAACTTTGTCTTCATTTCTCTTCTTTCTCTTTGTTTCTTTGTTAGGTAATATGTCATATTTATTAGTTTATTATTATAGAATATTTATTAGTTTATAAATTATTGTATATAAGATGTATTAGAATGTAGGTGTATTGGAATGTATTATACGTATTTATAATTATTATCATATGTATGTTTACGTGTTTCAAAATACTGTATTTTTTGTTTGCCTTATTAAATATATCCTATTACCCTAGGTTGCCTGGAAGAGATCGCTTCAGCGATAAGGCCGCCTAAATTGTTTTTACTTTATTTATTTGTCTTTTGTGAATGTAACTTGTGTCCTTTTTATGTGTAAACAATAAAGAATATTTGTATTGTATTGTATTGTATAAAACACCAAAAAGTGATACGTTTTGTCTTCATACAAATTGAGGTACTTGCGTTATCTAGTCAGATAATAGGTCTGTGGGTGATAGGTGGGTGGGTCGGGTCACCTACCAAATATTCAACAATTTACCTATGTAAAAAGATCACCATTATCGAGATATTTCTGTTAATATATGATATTGTATGATGATATGTGACTTTTGGAACGAAGTTCCTTATCGCGCGTTGTGAAAGGGGGCTAGACGGAAAAAATACTTACGAAAAATTGTCCCGACACTTTTTTATGTCACTATGTATGTTTATTAAGCTGTGCGGCGTGCGCATGTTTCTCTCTCTCTCTCTCACTCTTATAGAAAGCAAGCCAGATATTTTCATTATATAAGTTAGAAGTAAACTTTCAAATAGAAGTTTTTTCCGGGTAGTACGGCCTACAAGTTTACACGCTCGAGGCCTCAATAGCTCAGGGACCCTATCTCAATGATAAGGGTGATACGACGGGTGTAGCTACGACCTAAAAGCCATAATGATCTCATTTTATCAATTTGAATAGATTTTACTTTATTTATTCAAGTGGAATTAGTTGTTACGTCATTTAATTACATACCTATATCTAATATTACTACATATCTCGATCTGTACATTCGTTAGTATGTTACAACTTAACTACTAAAAAGTTATATTATCCTGGGATATTCTCCGCTGAAGTTCGTGCCTGATTCGGGGAGTCGAGAGCGACTTAAACTCTCGCAAAACGGCTGACTATGCTTGTTTTTAGGGTTCCGTACCTAAAAAGGAAAAAGCGGAACCCTTATAAGAACATTTTGTTGTCCGTCCGTCCGTCTGTCTGTCAAGAATCTTTATCTCGGGAACGCGTGGAGGTATCAAGTTGAAATTTAAACGATATACTCAAGTCTACAGTCCTTTGAAGCTGTGAAAAAATCAAACTTAATTAACGTAAAACAAAGACAACGTCGTTTATGCTGCAAAAAACGTATAATATTTCGACGCTCTCAAGGGAATCAAAATTTATAGGGTACTTCCCGTTGACCTAGAACCATGAAATTTGGCAATAAGCAATGTCATGAAGTACAAGTAAAGGAAAAAATCCGAAAAGCATAAATTTGTTGCAACATCAGAACTAAAACAACATATTCAGAAAAAAATACTGAAAAAAATTTCAAACTCGATTCCCGTGTTGAAAAACTATTTACACACCTTCAAGTTTGTACGGAACCCTCGATCGGGGCCACGACACCCTTACGTGTACTATTCGGCGAGAGCTTAGAGCACTCACAAACGGATAAAGATTTAAGGACTAGATGACTGGCCGTTGCGGGCGCCCCGTGGACGTTCGCGCCCCAGATGGGGCACAAACATCGGCTCAGGGCGTCGCCGGGGGGACACACGAAGTGGTGACAGTCTTCGCATTTGCGATTTAGAGGAGTTTTGAGAGGTGGTCATTGAATCAATAAACTGTTTTTAGCGGCAATTCATCCATCAACGAATTAACAAAAAACTGGTTAAAATATTAATTGTCAATTTACGTCTACGCAATCAACGACTCAACTCATATGAATAAGTATTCATTCGTTTTAAAAATAACTGGTTGAAAGTATAAGCAGTTATACGTCAACGATAATGCGTTAAATATTTTTTATTAGCATTGTAGTGATTTTGTAGCGCATCCGCAATGTTTGCAGAGGCCAGAACTGACTGCTTTAACGCCATTATACATAGATATAGGTATTGCCATAGATAAAGGGTTACGTACAAAATCCAAGCTAAATGCTATCCGCGTGAGTATATACTTTTACAGCTACATTTGTTTACTAACAAACGGAGAGAAATGTTTTAAAACAGTTTTAAGTTCAACCTAATTACAACCATAGCACCCAGTAATAAAGTCACAAAACTTCAAAATATTATCTAATACTTACGATCATTAGACACATAAAACGAGCAAAGCAATAAACTACTCCTGTCACTTAAAAGAAATAGACATAAGTTAAAGAACATTTAGTGTGAAATCAAACTTAACATGCAACGAATAAAGTATGTTTTCCCGTTCTCGCCTTGAGAGCTACATCGTTTTGTTTCGTTTATTTTTTCTTCTTCGAAGTTTGTGCGTGTGTTGGCGAGTTTGGCCAAACATTTGTAGCGTTGGTAGCGTGGTTTAAAATATGTAATTTTGTTCAAAATTTTATATTATTTGTTACTTTAAAGCTTAAAATATCTCTTATTGTTGATCGAAGTCATTATAAGAAAACGGTGCGCGTCACTGTTGTTGCGCTTGCGTGCCAGCCAAAACGGCATCATACGTTCCCTAGTCGAGCGGTGGGACCAAGAATTATATATTCTAAATGGATAGGTAACTCTTTTATTAAGGGTAAGTAGGGTTAGAAAGAGAGATTGTCCCAAAATAGTTGTTATCTTTCTCTTTTTCGCAATTGATAGGTATTTGCTTCAAATAGGTATTTAGAGTTACCTATCCATTTAGAATATATAATTCTTGGGTGGGACTCGCTGTTGTTGAGACGGTGGGTAGCGTTGCACGCACCTGCCTCACGCTCGTGTTGTGTGTATTATAATCGGGTATTACTAACCCTAATTTGTAATTTTAATTAGATATGTTACTAACCAATATGGATTAATATTTTTTATAGCACAGTGTGACCTAAACCCGCACTTTACGCACGCTTTTCCGTGACCTAAGTTGCCTATTTCTACACGGAGAAGCATGCGTAAAGTGCGGGTTTATGTCACACTTGCTATAAAATAGTATACGATACATGTGCCCGAAGTTGTCTATTATTGCACGGCGTTTAGCATCCTCGCTGCGCTCGGGCGCTAACTTCACACCGTGAAATAATAGCCTACTTAGGTCACGCGTATCGTAATCTACTAATCTGAAATAAATGGCTATTAATATTATTATTGTACCAGTCAACGTTTATCCAAATATAGCCAGATTTATGCGCGAAAGAAATGTAATTTCTATTTAATAAGATTAAGTACCTATTGTTAATTCCTATCACATCAATAAGCCTCAATTAATTATTTGCAACAATATTGTTTACGATAACTTTAGGTAATATCAATTTAATTCAAATCTAACAATTCATCATTAAAAACCTGTTAATAAATTAACCGGTAGATCATTAAATTAACCAAAAAACCGTTATTAACACATGCCTAAATCTCGACTCAGGGCGTCGCCGGGGGGATACAAAAAGTGGTGGCCCCACTTTTCACGTCTTCGCATTTGCAATTTAGGGGATAGTTGGAATACTAAATGCAGCTCAATGCGTTAATTATGGGGGACGAGACTGAATCTTAGGGCTAACTAGACTACATTCTTGTCTGTTAAAACATTTTTTTTTTGAGGAGGACTTAAAGTTGGCGGTCTGAAGGACCATAGACACCCTTACGCGGACTATTCGGCGAGCGCT
Source organism: Ochropacha duplaris (assembly GCA_951361185.1). Classification (NCBI taxonomy): domain Eukaryota; kingdom Metazoa; phylum Arthropoda; class Insecta; order Lepidoptera; family Drepanidae; genus Ochropacha; species Ochropacha duplaris. The sequence goes on along the minus strand of OX592720.1, from coordinate 4,882,528 downwards.
TAGACTCACCGCTGAGGGCGCCCCAGTTGGGGCCCGAACCTCGGCTCAGGGCGTCGTCGGGGGACACAAAAAGTGGGACGGACTTCGCCTAAGCGATTTAGAGGAGTTTTAAGGGACGGTTGGATTACTGACTGCGGCGGCTCGGGCCGTTAACGACTGACTAACGGGGGGACGAGACTGAATCTGAGTGGGACGTCGCGACGGGCCTCTCCGGCGAGGGCGGAAACGCGGGCGTTGTTTCTCGAGGGCTGCGCGAGCCTTCCTATCCGGAATTTGAGCCAAAGTTATGGGGTCGTTAAAACATTTTTGGCAACTTGTAATATGTACATGGTTTGGAGAATTTTGATAGCGCGATGTAGATTTAGTTCGAGTATATGTCGCTACAATTATAGGTACGGTCGGCCAGGAAAGTGGTGTGCCAGTTTTGATTTAGTTTCCTAGTCATCGAAATGTAATTTTCAAACTAAAAAGATATCACTGAAAGAGATTTTCGTTGACGTAAGTTGTCAGATTGATCTGCAAGCGAAACTTATCTCTATCACCTATGTATATGCAAGCGGCATTCAACCTTAGGGTGGTACACCACTTTCTTGGCTGTAGGTACTTTTATTTCTCCGTGTAATGACACATTTTCTAAACACCTGTTAAAATCCATATTATAAAACATCATTTAAAATTCAAATTTAAAAATGATTTTACTCAAATATTTGAATCGGTGTATTCATTTGACGCCTTGTGCACCGGTGCGGTCGGCCGCTACCGATCCAATCCGAGCGCGTGAAAGAGAAACAGAGCTATGCGGTTTTTACAACGAAACACCCATTTTGAGGGAATATTTTGTAATTTTGACGATAAGTAACTCGTTAAAAATCTATTTAAACAAACATTATTAACGATTTATATATTAATATATAATATTTTTGTTATATTATAAGGTACGTTAAATATTTTCAGTAACAAAAGAATACCAAATGAATGACTTAACTTACAAAAATATTATATACAATGTAATTCGAGTATTATCAATATCACCTGAGTTCATAAAGAGAATAATGACATACGTTTGAAAAAAAAAAAAATTGCCAGTGATATTGTTATGTGAATATGATTCCGTATTATTTTCAAAGACCCTCTCATCCCTTTGGTGCTTACGTAATACGTGTAGGGCCTCTGACATGAAAAAAAACTGTAAAGAAACTCACTACTTTCTGTAACATCATCAATTACCCAAATAAGTGATTAAAAACCGTTTGTGCAAAGGTCCTGCGATTTTCCAACGGATCTCTTGTAATACGTCCAAATAAAACGAGTATAAAAGATGATAATTTTTTGACACTTTTTTTATTTCTTCCGAGGTAAGTAAGTAGTCACAGAATTATCGATCATGAATGTCATTCCGACGTTGACTCGGTTGGTAAGTTTTTTTATAAACTTCCTTGGATTCTTTTTCATAAATTACAACATAAGATTATGTTTTTATTGATCTGGAAATTTGCTTTGTACTCTGCAATTTCATCCGCAATTCCATATTTTACAAGGTTACTAGTCTAGACCTACATTATAAAGTACCTCGGAGCAAAGTCTTGTAAGTAAGACAATAAAACTAAAAATACTAGAGTTCGCCTACAGGTCAAAATTCAAAGTCAAAGTCAAAACCATTTATTCAGTTTAGGCCCTAGAAGGGCACTTATGAAGGTCGAATTACAGAAGTTACCACCGGTTTGGAAGTCAGCCTTCAACTGAGAAGAACCGGCAAGAAACTCAGCAAGGTTACATTTTTTAAATATTTTTGGACCATCTGACTATATTGGCTTTTTTTTTTTCAAATGTTTAACAATTTTATTCTTAACTAATACATAAAAAATTATAACCCGCATTAGTTACCTACATAGTTAACTAAAACAAAAAAAATACCAAGATAATAAAAGCGTAGGTATAAAAAATAATTAAAAATGGTAATTAACAATAAAAAGCAATGTGTAAGTACTTGTACAGAGTGCAGCTACCTCCAGACATCTTTATCCTCAATATAATGGGCTACCTTATAATAAGCTTTTCTTTCAAAACTTTCTTTATGTACGATTTGAATTTAGAATCAGTCCATATCAATTCCATAAATAACATATAAAAAAAGGTAACTGTTACCAATTTTTTCCCTCGGGGGACAATTAGTGTGTTACAATTTTAGGTGCTTGGCGATAGATATCAACTTGAGGGTGGTAGTTAGCCAGATTATCATTCATGTTCGAAAAACAAAATCCAATACTTTTGTAAGAACAGCGACCCTCATATCTTGAACACTAGAAATAGCCACCATCTTGGTGTACCTTGGTGTAACAATACGACTCAGAAAAGTTAGTTACTCTTTCAAGGGACAATGTATACGTTTCTATAACAAAGTACATAAGAAATTAAAGAACTACCTGTGTATAAATTTAAGAAAGTTTTTGAAAGGGGGCTAGACGGAAAAAAATCTTACGAAAAATTATCACGACACTTTTAGTGTCAGTGTCACTTTATTGTAAGCTGTGTGGCGTGCATGTTTCTCTGTCTGTCTCTCTCTCTCTCTCTCTTATAGAAAGCAAGCCAGATATTTTTTTCATTTCTATTTATATATAATAATAAATAATAATAATAAAACTCTTTATTGCAAAACACCACAGAGACATAAAAAACAAGTACAGAACAAACTTAACAAATATGTGTTACAAAGGGCGGTCTTATCGCTCAGAGCGATCTCTTCCAGACAACCATGCACGGAGAGGAGTAACGAAAAGTAATATGGACGGTGGTTTCCAATACCTATATAAAATAAATACATACTCAATAAACATACAAAATAATATAAATATATACCTAAATATATATATATATATACTCTCTCGACTTATATAACTTATATAACTTCGTTCCATCCGGGTGTCCCTTGACACCTCTCAAGTTTTTTTGGGGACATCGCGGACCCTTACGCGGACTTTCGAGCGCTTACGTCTCTCAGTAACTAAATAGCTCAGTTATCAGAACAGCTACTCTCTAACGTAATCTTTAAGAAAATTTGTACAAAAGTTAAGTACAAAAAAGTACCTACAAAGTATAATGTTACTGATTTTATAGACGACAAGAACGCATTTGAATGGATTGTTCACTTCAAAGGCAATTTCATATGAAACTATATTTTGTACTTTGTATATAACCACCTTCTAGTCAATGTTAGTATTCATTGGTTTCAAGTTTTTCTTAATTCCAGATGTTTTCATGTTATCATCTTGCTGAATCCCGAGCAGGTAAGGTATCTTCTAAGTTTTATGTCTACAAATATTTTATTTCCACACAAAAATGGGATAAGTATTGTTTTATTTATGCCAGAAGTTCGTCACCTGATGGTAAGTGTGCTGTGCTATGGTTTCCTCACGATTCACTGAAATCTCAAGCTCATTAGGATTCTAACCAACGACATTTGCCGCGGTATCTGATATCACTATCATTGTAAAGTCACCACCGCACGTAATATTAGGTCTTTACCTATGAAATTGCCGTTTTGTATGAAAAAATTTAAACGATTTTATTTCATGTATTTTTTATTTGTATTAATCGAAGTAATCACCCATGCAATCAATGCATCTTTGCCAACGCAATGGCAGTTTATTGATGCCCTTCTTAAAGAAATCAGCTGGACGGGAGGCAACAAATTCTTCAAAGGCATTTTGTACTGCCTCTCGGGTATTGAATTTTTTTCCCGCCGAGAAGTTATCCAAATTCTGAAAAAAGTAGTAGTCTGTAGGCGCAAGGTCTGGTGAGTAGGGCGGATGACGGAGAGCTTCTCAACCCCAGTTCTTGCAACTTGGAGACGGTCTGCTGTGCAGTATGAGGTCGCGCGTTGTCATGCAGGAGCAGCGGAGACGAGCGATTGACCAATGCTGGTTGGAGATGTGCCAGCTTCTCCATAATTGTGTTCAGTTCTTCACAGTACACATCTGCAGTAATGCTCACCCCGTTTGGTAAGAAGCTGTGATGAATCACACCGGCGCTACACCACCAAAAAGTAACCATAACTTTTCTAGGGGTAAGTTTTCGTTTAGGGGCATTGTTTAGGTGCTGAACCAGGATCCAACCAACTTGCTGAGCGCTTGCGGTTATCAAACAGAATCCATTTTTCATCGCAGGTAACAATGTGGTTCAAAATTCCTTCATTTGTGTGTCTGTTGAGCAGTGCAAGGCACGTCTCGACGCGTACTTCGCGCTGGCGATCATTGAGTTCGTGAGGCAATTTACCTTGCCAATTTGACGCAAATGGACCAATATTGTTTTGACGCTAACGTCGAAAACTGCTGCTAATTCAGCCGTAGATTGGGTATCATCAGCTTCCACAATCGCCTTTAATTCGTCATTGTCAACCAAAGTCTTCGGACGACCGCGAGGTTCATTTTTCCGGTCGAAATTTCTAGAACGGAAGCGAGCAAACCAATAACAGATGGTGCGTTGGTTTGTAGTGTTACCTCCGTAAACGTCGTTGATGTTGCGTGCCGCTTGTGCCGCGTTGCTGCCACGACGGTACTCATATTCCATAATCACTCGAATTTTTAACGTATCCATGATGACGAAAAATAATGAAATGCGATGAAAATGTAACACTAATCAATAAACAAATGACTACTTTTGGAAAAAAAAACCATGTTTTTAAAATAAAATTAATTTGAAATTAGAATTCTTAGCCAAACAAAAATTATTTTGATTTGAAATGGCCAGTAGGTACTGCAGAACGGGAATTTCATAGGTAAAGACCTATTACAAAATTGTATGTATTATATAGTATTATTTTATTTTTAGTTAAAAAATAAATACACGTGATATCTTATTACACCCCCCACCCCCCTTGTGATATTTCGTGATTTTTGCCGAACCCCCTCCTCCCACTTTCGAGCCTCACGTGATTAACGGACGGCCCCCTTATGGTTTTGCATCACCAACCAACATGCTACATCAGTTCCTATATCAATTAACTTGATTTGTATTTAATACTGGTCTTGCGAATATGCGATACGTCCGTAACAGCGCTTTAGAAATAATGTCAGGAATTTACTATAAAATGATATTGCAGATGTGTGCGAGGAGAACGGAGCAAGCAAGGATGCCACAGCAGGCAATTCAAAGTTCAAAGTGGCTTGGATTATGAACTTCAAGCCACAATACGGAATATGGAATCCATTAAAGGTCTAATTGAAAAGGCATTAGATAGATCTACGTAAATGAAGAATATATCTATTCAATAACATGCTTCTCGTTTTTGAAACAAATCATTTATTGTGCATACATTTATGGGGTTTATTTCTAAACTTAACAGCTCGGAAGGAAAGCTTCAATCTACAGGTTAATTGATTAATTATTTCAATATTTATCGTAATATGAATGTTGTCTAAGCTCGTCATTTTAGTTGAGAGCACCTTAAGCCGCCTAGGCTATATCCCTGGTAAGGCACTTATGAACGTTACAATTGACTCTACCACCGGTTCGGAATACACTTAAACTGAGAAGACTCCGGCAAGAAACTCAGCAAGGCAATTTCTCAGAGGGCGTCCACAGTACACGTCTTTTTTCAGCAGTGGATCTTTATTTACATTTTCATAAGTACATTCAGATACATTTTCAAATATTTTACACTACGCCAGGGGGATGCAGGTGCAGAGAGAAGCTACTACAACCATATATTTCTGTCTTCCATGTAATGAGACACCTTATTTTAATATAATTTTTTTAATTTAAAATAAGACATTCCAGTTACCTCACTTGGGATCCTATTGTAGAAACGAACACAATTCCCGAGAAAAGATTTAGCGCGATAGCGCGATGTAAATTATTAAAGCGCCATCTAAGAGTCGTGCGTTGTAGATAGATTTCGCTACAGTATTTTGTGTCGTGCAACTATCGTCTATAGTATCTTGTAATCAATGTATCTGTATTGTTAATTGTAAGTATTGGCTATTTGACAGTTGTAATGAAAAAACATGAATTATGTTAGATATGGGAGCTTATAAGTTAAGAACAATTATACAATATGTTTTTTGCATAAAAATAATTTGTAAATATTATATTTTTGAAAAATAAACTTGAGTTTTTTTATCTGTGAATTACAAGAACCGAAACACGGGCGGCCATGATTCTTTAAAATTATTACACCAAATAAACAAAACGTGTCTTTTTCGTTTGCGGTAATTTATCAGGATATTTAATTTGGCACGGCACATGTCTTGTAGCTTGTCATTTTCAAAAATCAAGTGAAAAAACTAAACTTTCCACTCAAAATATGCTGAAGAGTTAGAGCGATCGTCGTTACTTTTGTTTATTTATTGGGGTATGACGTCACAGTACCATATGTCACGTGACCGGCTGTTTTCGTGCGAGTTTCCAATTAATGAATAAAAATCTATTTTTTATCCAATAAATAAGGGTTTTATGAGAATAAAATAAATGTAAGAGGTATAAAATAAGCCTACGCACATTTTTTAATACTTTTCCGAAAACTGTCAAGTAGCCAATTATACCTTACCTATATATATTATACAGGATGAATCTTTCAGCAACATTATCGGATGGTGTAAAATACAGGCTGTATATTTTTTTCAAATTCGTCGGCTTCGATTCCTGGCTTGGGGAAATATTTTTTCGATAATCTAATGATGCAGTTTTAGTTTTAATCAAAATCGGCCTCGAAACTCCTTTCAGCATTTTTCGATATTCCCTTTAGTTTAGGATTTGGCCTTCCACGCCCACTTGAAAAATTCACCTGTATACCCATATTATTACTTTTCCATATCATGGCTCATTTTCTGAACACCTGTTAGTCTATATTATAAAATCTCATTTAAAATTCAAATTTAAATGTTATTGTACTTAAATATTTGAATCGATGTATGTAAAATATTAATTTGTCGGCATATGCCGGTGCGGTCGGTCGCTACCGATTCGATCCGACCGCGTGCAAGAGACAGAGCTATGCAGTAAACACACCGAAACAGTGTATTTGAGGGAGTATTTTGTAATTTTGACGATGATTAATTCGTTAAAAACCTATTCGAGCAAATATTTTATAAATTTTTATTCAATATGACATTAATATTATACGGTACGTAAAATATTTTCACAAACAAAAGAATACCATTTGGTGTTCTTATTTAATTTACTGAAATGTTATGTACAATGTAATTCGAGTATTATCAATTACACCTGAATTAATAAAGATAATGATGGCATACATTTGAAAAACAAAATAATTTCCAGTGATCTTGTTATTTTAACATGATTCCGTATGTATTATTTTTCAGACAACACCACAATTTTTTAAAGTTACATATAATAAAAAATTATATTATTCATAAATATACAATAGTATGGATGTCTATTTACAACAAATGTACAAAATATACATGCAAATGTACAATTACAATACATAAAAAACTTCTTCTTGGGTCCGTGGGGGTCTGAAGCTCGTCGTTTCGCAAATATTTTATGTAAAAAATTTATCGAGGCCTCGGGTGACCGGCGGGCGGGGAGCTTTTTCCGCCAACGCATCAGCTTGGCCATCCAAAGAGGAAACGCTGCCAGCCTTCTGGGAACCTTGCCGATTGGCAGCAGCGGCAGCCTCGAAGAAGTTTTTTATGTATTGCAATAAAAAATACAGTGTTATCCCGAAAAAATATACAATGCAAAGACCACTCCACTCCGCTTTGGCGCTTACAAAAAACTGTAGAATATACTAACTTTTGGCAACATCTAGGCAAATAAGTGAGTAAAAACTGTTTGGGCAAAGGTCCTGCGATTTTCCAACGGATCTCTGGATGATGACGTCCAAACGAAACGAGTATAAAAGATGAGAATTTTCGACAAAATTTTCAGATTTCTTCCGATGTAAGCAGTTACAGAACTATCAACTATGAAAGTGATTCTGACCTTGGCTTTGCTGTTGGTAAGTTTTTTCATAAACTTCCTTAGAGCCTGTTTCATAAATTACAAAAATAGTTGGTATTATAGCCTCGAAGAAGTTTTTATATATTATAATTGTACATTTGCTTGTATATTTTGTACATTTGTTGTAAATAAAATAATTATATATTTTTTACACCAATTACATCTATTGTTTAGGTTGATATGCCATTTTTTATAAAGAAAATTGCTTTCTACTCTATAATTTTAATCGGTCGATAATCAGATGAGAAAAAGGGATACAAAGTATTTTCTTTAAGTATTAAATAGTGGCTTTTTAATAAGTAAGTTTTTAATTAGAAGTCCCCCGCGCTCCCAAAAATCTTTTCTCTTCCAAATCCATTCGGTAATTTTCGCGTGAAAGAGTAATAAACATCTTCTCATCCTTATATTCTAAAAGACTAACATTTATAATAGTAAGAATAAATAACTCATTACATATCGCTACTTGTTTCATTCTCCTTGAAAATAATGTATCTACCTATATGATGTGCATTCGAGTAAATTATACTGAACGTAAAGAACTGACGCTAGCGAACCCAAAACTTACCAGCGAAGTCGGGCATGACCATTCCCGAACTATACCGGAATTTGCCGATCTCTTATCACAACATTGTCGGTGTATGGACACTTTTTCTGTAAAAATAATTATAAATGTTATTTTAATAAATTGCGATCTGTGGCCCTAGCACGAATTTCTTTCGAAAAGTTATTCGTAACGTCATCGAGTAAAAATTGTATGAAAATTGATCAGCGCCCCTACAGGACGTAAAACGAACTAAATTTGGCAGCACGAAGGGTTTTGGTTTACTTTCGTATCGCCATCGTATCGTCACTTGACACATTTTGTATCAAATCGCGAGCACGAATTTTGTTTTGACATTTGTTCGAAGGCTGGTTATCGTCGTGCTGTCGAGAACGTACGCAAGGTTATTCACTATAAAATTGTCAGTGAGAAAAGGTTCGACTAGTTTATAAATCGATAAAATTAATACATTTGGTGTTTTTTCATAAATATAATGCAACGGAGCACTTTACATTACTATTTGCTCTCCGAAATTGCGATAAATGAGCAAAGAGATGGGTTCACAAGGTGAGTTCGTTTTTTAGGTTATAATATTTCTTGTATGTTTTTATTGTTTTATACTCGGCTAATTATTTTAATTTAATTTTGTAGAGAAATTAGGCGTAGAGCCAAAAAAAGGAAAGTGTTTAAACCCATGGAGCTCTTGGATATAGAATTCAAAAATAGATATCGCCTCAATAAAGTGGCATTTAAGTATATGCAACTGTGAGCAGCTGCAACTTAAAACTTCACTTCATTCCAGCGAAAGAATCCCTTTAGAACTCAAGGTATGAAAACTACGAATAATATATTTAAGGTATTTCAGTGGCCTATCGATATGTTTCTGTGTATTAAGCAATGGTTATTTCTTACAGGTTCTTTGTGACAGGGTCTTATCAAAGACTCGTTGGGGAGGCCTACGGTTGTGGAATGAGCTGCCGCGGTTTTCTCAAGGGAATACAGCATGGGGTTCTTCAAAAAGAGTGTGAATGGAAGGATGCTTGTCTGCTAATAACTGAATAACCGGTGGTAGATTCAATTTGTAACGTTTATAAGTGCCTTATTTAAATAAATAACTTTTGATTTGATGATTATGTTTGCTTGTTAATAAAATAATGTAAAACTAAAAATAAACCTACAATAAAACCATGTATGTGCATTATGATTGATAGCCTTTATTAAACAATCTTAATAAGAAACTAGAAATAAGATTTATGTATTTATTAAGATGTACGTGCATAAACACCTTTTATTATTTTATACAACAATTTTGATTACAATCATATCCTCTTTCATACTTCATTCCTTTCTTGCCTTTCCATAAAGCGAAAAAAAACATTCATAGCCTCTCTCAAAAATTCCAGCCATTGCCCTTGTAACCCAAGCTCTACATCTATCTCTAACTCTTTCATGCAACTCTTCTCTCAATCTTAACTCTTCCTCTCTCAATCTTAATTAATAATAATATATTTTTATGGACATGACAGGATATTCATTACATAACTTAAAATGTATCAATAAACTTATTATTATACTTCCTATCTGCCTGTCTTGCAGTCCCAGTCTGCCAAAGTCTCATTTTTTAACTATTACAAAAGGAATATAATCATAAACTCATAAAGGCCCTTATACATGTTAAATAGATGATCTACACAGCGTCCGTGTGATAGGCCTTAGAGTGACTGTACAGTCCGATACGGGAGCGACAGCAGCGTCCACATATTTGGCATCTAAACTGAGGGCCGCTTGATGGCTGAAGTGACTCTCGCACTCATGTGTCTCTTCTCACACTTGTCCGCATGTGAAAGTTGTTTAATCTTCTTTCTTGCTTTGCGTACGACGTCCAAGTTTCAGCTCCATACAAGAGTGTGCTCACGCAAGTTTGGTACACTATCATATTTGTCCTTGTTGTGAGAGGACCCCCAGAAGGTTCGATACATCTCCATGCCTGGAAAATATATAGTGTACATTTATAAACATTGTTTGTTTATGGCATTACGAAGCCAAATAAAATTATTAAACAAATGTAATTTGCAATCACAAGATAAGGAATCAAAATATGTATATACTTACTTCTCCATAAACTCCACCATCGTCAAATACTGGAGGTGACTAGTTCTCATCATAAGCTGCTAATATAATGCTGGAAATAAACTTTTCTTCTTGTTGGGATACATGTCAAAGAGATGTCCCACTAATCAAATGTGTCGAACATGGATCGTTCATAAATCATAAACCATTTCAATGTATGCATGTGTTTTCATTGAAAAAATGTATATATTTTAACATATTGTATATTTTTACGTGGTTTTCGAACGAGTGATTCGTTCTTCGTACATTCAATTTGATAGTTTTCATTCAATCAAGCCTGTCCCTATTAACGTAGTATGACGTCATCTTCGTAATGGTATCGATTTCTCGATAGTCGACAGTAAGTGACTTGTGCTACCAACTATCGTCATCGTATGGTAAACTCGAGACGGTTACGTTACGAAATGTCAAAAAATTCGTGCTTGGGCTACTGTTCGGTTTCTAAGAACTAATTCTTCGTATTATGTAGAGAGTTTTTTTAATATTCTTACTTCATTAGATAGCTAGATAGGTGAGGAAGTTTTGGTACATTTTGTACACTTCTAACTCCATTACTTTTTTTTTCATTGGCATTTTAATCTTTAAGAAAACAGAGAAATAATTCAAAGTGACACGATTTTTAAGATATTGTGTCGAAGCCATTGCAAAATTTCATCATTTTATTTGATTTAAAAATAGTATTATATATACTTAGGTATAGTATACCAGAAATAAAAAAAGTTAAAAATGTTACGTACTTTTTTTAAAATTTGATTTTGACGTTGTAATTCGGGATTTTTTCGAGAAAATACTTAATTCCCAAATATCTCAGTAACGGTCAACATTTGTATCGTGCAATATATGGAAATTCTCATGTCTTTTATTTATATCCGTATCTAGAGGCAAACAATCAATAAAAATACAATTAAGACAATTTATTAATAACTGGCTGTCCCGCCAGGGTTCATTTCGTAGCTTATAGTGTATACTATCACGCCCTTAAAGGAATGTATCGAATAACAAGTAACCCTGTATACTTAATTAAACAAATACTTGTGGAGATGTCGGAAATATTATAGTTAAAGCGAAATACAACTGATTAATCACAAAATCGTAAATTATAAATGCTACAAACTTAAAATTTGGCAGATAGATGCCCGTAGGTAACCGCAAAGAAAGGTTTTTTGAAAATTCACCCCCTAAAGGGCTTCCTCGGGAACGCGGGTGAAACAGCTAGTTACATAATAAAGAAAGAAAGATACTTATGTATATGAAATAATTTTATTGACGATCAAAATACTTGTTACTAGTTTATTTAATAAATATGTTTTGTTTAAGTTTAATATTGTTTGCCCCCCGGCGACGCCCTGAGCCGGGGTACTTGCTCCAAAGGGGGCGCCCTCAGCGGCCAGTCGAGTACCCTATACGCCCCCCAAATAGTCCGCGTAAGGGTATAACGGCTATTTTAGCTACCACCTACTAGTCCATCATAAAACTCACTTCTTTTCTTAGACATAATTAGTATTCGTTGGTTTCAAGATTTTCTTAATTGCAGGTGCTTTCATGCTATCATCCGGCTGAATCTCGAGCAGGTAATGTACTAGGTTTTCACTGTTATTTGTCTTTTGTGTATGTAACCTGTATTTTTTAACCGACATCAAAAAAGGAGGAGGTTCTCAATTCGACTGTATGTTCGCGCGTTGTGAAAGGGGGCTAGACGGAAAAAATTCTCACGAAAAATTGTCACCGACACTTTTGTGTCAGTGTGCTATTGTAAGCTGTGCGGCGGGCGCATGTTTCTCTGTCTGTCTCTCTCTCTCTTATAGAAAGCAAGCCAAATATTTATAAATAATAAATATATATGTATAAATAGAAATGTTTTTTTTTATATATATATTCTCTCTCGACTTATATAACTTCGTTCCATCCGGGTGTCCCTTGACACCTCTCAAGTTTTTTTTTTGTATGTTTGTTACGCGATTACTCTGCCAATTAGGAACAGATTTTGATGATTCTTTTTTTTGTCTTGTGGTGTCAACAATAGAGAATAATAATAATAATATTTATTTATTGCCACACATGAAAGAAACCATAGATATAATAACAACAACAAAAAACTATGTATTGGCTAGATTACACAAGTATATGGGTCTTCTGGCTCCCAAGCTAGAAAAATCTGTGTTATGGGTGCCAGGCACTAATTGTTTCGTATGTTTTATGTCTATGATTATAATAATATAATAGTTAGTTATCTTTTATTGCCAAAAAATATGAATGAGTTTTTCACACAAAAATGGGATTAGGAATTTTTTTATGCCAGAAGTATGTATGTATGTATGTAAAACGTTTATTGATTGAACTATGACTATAATCTATTACATGAAATCTGCCAAACTGCATAACAGTTTGTTGGCAGTTGAAGCTCTCTATACAAATATAACTTAAAAGGTTGATTACCAATGTGCTACAATGCCAGCCAAGCGATACTACAAAGTGACCTTAGCGCCTTAACTAAATAAATAAATTATGATTTTGATTTTAAATAATTACGCAATGTATTATTTTGATGGTATATTGACAGTGAGACTAGAAAAATAATTATCCTAGGTCTATGTTACTTTTGAAAAGAGTAATTGTTGAGTTTATGGCTCTTCTTACTTCTTAGGAAAAGCAACCTTCCATACTGGCTCTTCTCAGCAAAAGCAACCTTCCGAACCCTGCATTAGAGTCTGACAATTCATAAGCGCCTGTGAAGGTCTATTTAGATGAATAAATATTTCATTCATTTCATTTACCGTGTGTCTTTCATAAGGCTTATTATAATTGTTACTTACCGAGTTATTTTTATATTTTTTTGTCTGGTGACTTTCAGGTATAGTAGGTGGAATAACAGCTGGTATATCAGGGAGATTTTCGGTTGGTGCTCATGCTTCAATCGGAACAGGATATTACTATAATACATATTCAAATGTAGGAAAACAAGACGAGAGTGATAAAAGTAGCCAAGCGAATAATTCTAATTCGGAAGAAGAAGTAACTGAAAATGTTGCAAAGTCCAATGAAAATAGTTTGGAGGAAAAGTCAAGTAGTGAACAGACCGACGATGAAAAATCAACTACAACAGAAAAAAGCGAATCCGTAATTGCAGGCTTAGATACGCTTTTGGAAACAACAACACAAAAATCTACTAAACCGAAAACAGAAGAAATAACTGGGTCAACTGAAGATTCCGCAAAGTCCAATGAAAATAGTTTGGAGGAAAAGTCAAGTAGTGAACAGACCGACGATGAAAAATCAACTACAACAGAAAAAAGCGAATCCGTAATTGCAGGCTTAGATACGCTTTTGGAAACAACAACACAAAAATCTACTAAACCGAAAACAGAAGAAATAACTGGGTCAACTGAAGATTCCGCAAAGTCCAATGAAAATAGTTTGGAGGAAAAGTCAAGTAGTGAACAGACCGACGATGAAAAATCAACTACAACAGAAAAAAGCGAATCCGTAATTGCAGGCTTAGATACGCTTTTGGGAACAACAACACAAAAATCCACTGAATTGACAACAGAAGAAAAGACTAAAGTGGAACAAAATCCTACGATCACAGAAAAATCCGTTATTGCAGGCTTAGATACGCTTTTGGAAACAACAACACAAATACCCACTGAATTTACAACAAAAGAAAATACCAAAGCGGAAGAAAAATCTATGACAACAGATAAATCTGATATTGCAGACTTAGATATGCTTTTGAAAAGTACAACACAAAAATCCACAGACCTTACAACAGAAGAACAGACTAAAGTGGAAGAAAAAACTTCAACAACAGAAAAATCCGTTATTCCAGACTTAGATACGCTTTTGAAAAATACAACACAAAAATCCACAGAAATGACAACAGAAGAAAAAACCAAAGCGGAAGAAAAATCTATGACAACAGATAAATCTGATATTGCAGACTTAGATATGCTTTTGAAAAGTACAACACAAAAATCCACAGACCTTACAACAGAAGAACAGACTAAAGTGGAAGAAAAAACTTCAACAACAGAAAAATCTGTGACAAAACAAGAACAATCTGAAGCTGAACAAGAAAAAGCTGCTAGAATCAAAAAGACTAAAGCCGCGATGGACGCTTTAACTAATGCATTGGCAGAAACGACAAAAAATTTACAAACTGCATTTGAATATTGCATATATAACGAAAAAGACGACGGTCATAGTCCTCTATTAAATTATGCGACGACGGAGGATGATCCGGACGAAGATTATAAAAAACCAGCCTACAAACCTGTTTGGGATATGATTATTTTAGGAGATAGAATATACAATGGTATCACTGCGCTTAAGAAATATAAAGATAAGAAGACCAGCGATTCTTCAGACAGCGATGGAATTATTGCAGAAGCTGTTCAAAAACTAACCAAAATAGTTGAACAAACAAATTCAGAAAATAAAGAATTATTTGACAGTAGTAATGAAGATATTTTAAAAACTGTGGTGGTTATAAAAGACTTGGCGGATAAACTGAACGAAACTTCTAAGGAAATTCCAGGACTAGCTGGTAAATATCACCTTAATATCTTTTTCATCGTAGGCTCAATTTTTTGCACAACTTTTCAATGTCTAGAAGGCAACAGGTTCTCACCGGTTCTTTGGTAAGGTTTTCAATTTTCAATTGTTGAACATTTGAATTAAAAAAAAACCAATAGTCAGATCTAAAAATATTTAAAAAATATAACCTTGCTGAGTTGCTTGGCGGTTTTTCTCAGTGGAAGACTGACTTCCGAACCGGTGGTAACTTCTGTAATTCGTCCTTCATAAGTGCCCTCCTAGGGCCTAAACTGAACAAATGATTTTGACTTTGACTTTGAAGGTGGTAGCCAGATGGGTAAGTACTACAAAGTACCCTACCACCTTATGCTTGGAAGAGATCGCTTTTACAAAATCAAAATCAAAACTCATTGACTATTTATTCAGTTTACGCTCTGATAAGGCACTTATGAACGTTACAATTGGTTCGGATTTTAGCAATAAGACTAATGTACAAAATATAGGTACAATCTAGATTTTTAAAAAAACTTCCTTGATTCTGCCGCTGCTGCCGATCGGCAAGGTCCCCAACAGGCTGGCAGCGTTTCCTCTTTGGATGGTCAAGCTGATGCGTTGGCGGAAAAAGCTCTCCGCCCGCCGGTCACCGGAGGCCTCGATAAATTTTAATTTGCATCAAAAAATAATTATACAATTAAATTGCAGATGCGTGCAAGGAGAATGGAGCAGGCAAGGATCCCACAGCAGGCAATACAAAGTTTATAGCTGCTCTAAGTGCCTTGGACGATCAGTTTCAAATCACTATAAAGAGAATGGAATCCATTAAAGGTCAAATAGAGAAGGCATTAAATGGAACGGAGTAAATGAAGAATATTATTCAAAAATGTACTTTTCATTTTTGAAACTAAACAATTATTACACATACATTTTTGTGTTTCATTTCTAAACTAAGCTCTATGAAAGAAAAGCTTCATAACCCCATCATAATTATTTTCCCGGATAAAAAGTATCCTTTGTTTTATTCCAGGATATGTGCCAAGTTTCATCAAAATCGAACAAACATTCAAGTTTATAATATTAGTAGGATTTAATATCAATGTGTAGGTTTGCTATTACGGATGTTGCATAAGTATATGCTTTTTGCACGGTGGTAGGGTACCATGTGGTACTCGACTGGCTGGCTACCACCCTCAAGTTGAAAATCTGTCGCCAAGCACCTATTGGTTTGTTCCGGCAGTTGCACTTGAGAGCCAGTTGCCCTTGCCCTTAAGGCATTGTAATAAGGTGTACAACACATTGGCAATCCCCCTGGTATTGCTAATGTCTATAGGCCTCGTTGTCACTAGTGACATAAAAAAAAATGGGAGAACTAGCTTTCCGCCCCGCGGTTTCACTCGCGATCCCGTTTCCATACAAACTTTGGACCCTCGTTTCATTCCCTGAGGGGGTCAATTTTTTAAAATCCTTTCTTAGTGGATACCTACGTCATAATAACTATCTGTGTGCCGAATTTCAGCGCAATCCGTTCAGTGGTTTGAGCTGTGTATTGATTGATCAAATTTGGCATAGAGATAGATTATAGTCTGGAATAGCACATACGCTACTTTTTGTCCCGAGAAAGGACAAGATCCCTCGGGAACGCGGGTGAAACCGCGCGGAACAGCTAGTAATATTATAAATGTGAAAGTTTGGATGGATGTATGTTTGTTACTCATTTACGCCAGAACGGCTGAATGGATCTGGATGAAATTTGACATAGAGATAGATTATAGTCTGGAATAGAACATAGGCTACTTTTTATACCGGGAAAAGATAAGATACCTCGGGAACGCGGATGAAACCGCGTGGCGGAAAGCTAGTAGATACATATTTTGTTAACTCAACAAAGAATTTTGCAGAGCCAAGAGATATAATCAAACGCGCTTGGCTTGAGCGCTTAATTCTAACTTTATTTAAAAGAGAGAATTCGTTTTTAGGGTTCAGTAAAAAAAAACACGGAACCCTTATAGGATCACTCGTGCGTCTGTCTGTCCGGTCATGTCACAGACATTTGCTCCGAATCTATTGGACCAAATCAGGTGAAATTTGGTAGGATGGTGTAGTTCTATGACCCAAACACAGATGTGCAATGGAAATAAATATTTAAAGGGTAATTTTCGGGGGACAAATTAGGAAATTAAAAAAAATAAGTTTTGCAGACCTTACTGTGTCTCTGAGTTATTGTTGTAAATGATCTATTAACACAGCCCACTTACACAACTCCGCCCCCCCCCCCCCACAAATAAAATATCATTCAAATATGGGCTTCAGGTCGTGCTCTTTAGATATAAATACAAACAGTTGATATACATGGGAAAACATCTCCAGGGTGCCCCGTAACTATGGGCGTTCCACAGGGTTCAATTCTTGGTCCATTCCTATTTTTAGTATATATCAATGATCTGCCTCATTTGGTAAATAATAAACATGATATTGTATTATTTGCAGATGATACCTCTCTTTTATTTAAGATAGATAGACAAAAATGTAACTTTGACGATGTAAATAATGGTCTCTCAGACGTCGTGCATTGGTTTAGTGCTAATAATCTAGTACTTAATATTAAGAAAACGAAATGCATAAAATTTACAATGCCTAATGTTAAACAAGCACAAACCAATATACTGATAAATAATGAAGTGTTGGACCTTGTGGAATCAACAGTTTTCCTAGGAGTTACATTGGATCACAAACTGCAGTGGGGCCCTCACATAGATAAGTTGTCGAATAGACTAAGCTCTGCAGCATTTGCGGTATGGAAAATTAGACACCTAACTGATATTAATACAGCGGTTTAGTATACTTTAGTTATTTTCATAGCGTAATGTCCTATGGTATTCTTCTATGGGGTAATGCTGCTGACATTGGCTCGATCTTTGTGTTGCAGAAGCGGGCTATTCTTGCAATTTATAATATGAAATCTAAAGATTCACTTAGGGAAAAGTTCAAAGAAATTGATATATTGACTGTACCGTGCCAATTTATATTTTAAAATGTAATATATGTAAGAAAGAATATTAACAGCTTAAAAAAAGAATAGCGATTTGCATAATATTAATAATCGAAAGAAGGACAAACTTTATGTTCCTACTGTAAGATTACATACGTTTTTTTAAGCTACCTCGAGAAATTACAGAATTACCTTTTTTAAATTTTAAACGTGTCATCAAACACAAATTATGTCTAAAAGCTTACTATACAGTAGCAGAATATATGAATGATGGCAAAGCATGGCAATGAGTTGCTCCTCTTAAACGATATTATACAATGTATCCATTATTATATTTAAAAGAGAAAAGAGGGACTATTGTAAAAAAAAACCGGGGAGTTTGTTTCGCCGTTTCTTCTCTTGACAGGTCTTTATTTGGAAATGGTGGTAACAGTAACAATAGCATTAAAAATAGCAATAAGACGTTCAATAAGTGTTCCTTAAGTGTCCCAAAATTGAATAAAACATTTTGAGTTTGAGTTTGATATAGTTTATATTGGCAACATAAATTAGCAGACAGCTCGCTGTCAACGAGTTTACCGCCATCAGACTGTTCGGTAGTTGACTTTTAGTATAAGTGCTGTTGGAGCAGAGTCGTTTAAATGGGCTATGACCTTTATTAGTAAGCTCGTCGGATAGGTACCTCTGCAGGAGATTATTAAAAAAACAACTATTGACAATATAATTTTATTTTCATAATGCATCAAACACATCAGTTGTATTGGAAAGCTTTTTCGGAATTGTTACTCCACATGTTTGAATGTCCACGAAATTGTTATCTAAAACAAAATAATTATTAATTAGACTTTTATAATTACTGCTGGCTTAAAAAGGGCTGACCTTTTTACCCTTTGAGTAAGGCCCACAGAGAGTAGTTTCATGCTCTATGTTTTTACCCGACCATGTGACGTAAAGATGGTACGGTTTATCACGCAACCAATAGGCTTTCACACATTTAGTTTTTTTTTTATTCTGGATAAACTTGTGTTTGACTACAATCTCACCATGGTAAGTGATGATGTGGCCGAAGGTGGTAAGCACACAAAGCTTCGATGGGAACTGGCTCTCAAGTGCAGCTGAAACACACCGATAGGTGCTTGGCGACTGATTTTCAACTTGAGGGTGGCCCAGCCAGATAAGCCCCGTGCTGTGGTTTCATCACGATGTTTTCCTTCACCGAAAGCTCATGCTCATTGAAGGATTCGGACCCTCCCGAAGCTATCATCGGCTTACTTACTGACCTTGTCTGTTTTCGGAATCCTAAAACCCTCCTGCTCCATCAGCGGTATTCTGTATCGCTGCTAAGGCTGGTTCGAACGCCGTTGCTAGTGCTACGAATGCAACTTTCAAAGATTCCAATGACGCTGCAATAGCTACACTGCCCACTATGGCTACAGGGCCCGCTCCAGGCACATTTTCTAGAATAAAATATTATGATTCTATAGTAATTCCCGCTTTAAGGCCTATGCTTGCGGTGGCTGCCACACGCCTCATACTTGTAAACAGGTGCTGCCTGTGGGGGCTGGTCTGTGAAAGTTTGTTGTTTACTAAGTCAGTCATTCATAATTAAATTTTATAGATTACTATTTTTACCGCCATAACACGCAAATATTGTCAGTGAGACTAGATAAATAATTATTGAATGTTATAGGTGTAAGTTGTTTTTGAAAAGAGTAATTGCTGAGTTTATTGCCGGCTCTTCTCAGCAAAAGGAACCTTACAAACCGAGCATTTAGAGTCTGACTATTCATAAGTGCCTGTGAAGGCCTATTTGGATAAATAAACATTTCATAATAATATAATGTTTTTTAGATGAGCTTGTAATATTTGACCGCAATCTCATCATGGTAAGTGATGATGTGGCCGAAGGTGGTAAGCACACAATGAATATATGGGAAGTAGCTCTCAAGTGCAGCAGAGTTGTCGGAACACACCGATAGGTGCTTGGCAACAGATTTACAACTAGTAGTCAGCCTGTCGGGTAGGTACTGCAAAGTACCTTATCACCGTTCTATGGGTTCCTCACGATGTTTTCCTTCAAAGCTCATTGTAGGATTCGAACCCACGACCTTCGTCTCGGTATCTGACGTCACTACCACTGAGCTATCATCGCCAGTATGTACCTACAGTAAATCCTCGTTTAATTGAGGTACATCGATAAGAGAAAAAGATAAGTAAGATTTCATAATTTTCTATCGTCTATACTAATATTATAAAGAGGAAAGATATGATTGTTTGTTTGCATTGTGAATAAATAGGCTCTGAAACTACTGGACCGATTAGAAAAAATCTTGCACAATTAGGAAGCTACTTTATCCCTAATGAATATAGGTTATATTTTGTCCCGGGAAATGATAAGATCCCACGGGAACGCACGTGAAACCGTACTAGTATTATAATATGTGGCTGCTCCCGGCGTTCCTGAAGGACCTCGGCTCAGGGCGTCGTCGAGGGACACAAAAAGTGGGACCGACTTCGCATAAGTGATTTAACGGATTTTTAGGGGACGGTCGGATTACTGAATGTGGCTGGGGCCGTTAATTACGGGGGACGAGACTGAATCTGAGTGAACCCCTAAGGTGGAATTTGAAAGCTATTTACCTGCAGCAGCCGATATTTTATCAGCCCATCTGTCAATTCTACCCGCCAGCTCATTATAAAGCACGATTGCCCTCTCTCTCATTGGCACTGCATTCTTAGATCCATCTGTATTCAATGGCGATCCGAAGAACCGATTAACTTTTTTTGCCAGTTTCTTAATTTCATTTCCCACTTGTAGGGTAGCAATAGCCAATGGATTGTTTTCTGTAAATGAATCACCGTGCAGGGATGATACATAAGCAGCGTCGTCACTGTCATCGACATTTCTATATGTATTTGTAAACGTGGAGAGCTCGCCGAATAGGTTCATGAACACTTTTAGGGGTCCACCGCCAATTATTTTCGCCTTATTAAGCACCTCATCGTCTATTTTACTATGAACATTTAATATATCAGATATGATACTTTGAGCATTTTCTGTTTCATCATCATCATCTCTGTTTTTGACATTATTAATATCACCGCCAGTTAAAGCATATTGAAAGGCTCTGTATAATTTTTTCGATGCTTCATTTACGGCTTGAATGGCATGTTTAGCTTCTTCTTCGACGACTTTTCTTTTTGCGGCTGCTCTATGTTCCTCTGTATACTCATATTGACTTACGTCACGATATTGACTTACGCCACGATCATCGTCATCATAAATTTCGTCACTATATTCTTGTGTATCAATATCAGTACCTTCGTCACCATTTTCATAATATTTGGTATTGTCTTTATAATTTTGTTTGTAATTATTTACTTCTGTTTTGTGTGCATTTTGACCGTTGCGTTCTTTATTGCTAGTAACTTTAGTTAAAACTCCTTCTAATAAAGCTGAAATTAACATAATTATATTACTCATCTATATTTCCATTAAATTTAGTTAAATATGAAAGTAATTGTGTCAGCTTCGTTTTTATAACTTAACGGCTGAACAAGTTATTGGCCAGTGCTTAGCTTAGCATAGCTTGCGAGATATTTATTTTTTTAATAACTAGTTGCACTCATCATCATCATGAGCCCGTGTTAGTCCACAGCTGGACCTAGGCCTCTCCTTAGCCACTGAGCTAGGTATTCAGTTATAGATGTGCCATCCACTAAGACGCCCCCAACTCTTTTTCCTAATCCCTTACAGTGCAAGTGTACTCTTTCGCTAGTGTTGAAGTGGTGTCGATACGTCTATTACATACTGATATGTATATATTACTAGCTGCTCCGCGCGGTTTCACCCGCGTTCTGTTTATCTTTTCCCGGGATAAAAAGTATCCTATATGTTATTCCAGTATATGATCTACCTGTATACCAAGTTTCATTAAAATCCATCTAGTAGTTTTTGCGTGAAAGAGTAACAAACATCTTCACACACATCCAAACATACTTTCACATTTATAATATTAGTAGGATAAGTAAGATAAGCTAGTAATATTGACGGGCCGGTTGGCGTGGTTGGTTAACACACTGCCTATCACGTCGCAGGTCGTGGGTTCGATTCCCATCCAGGACACACATTTGTGTGCATGAACATGTCTGATTGTCTTGAGTCTGGGTGTAATTATCTATTTAAGTATTTATTTACAAAAGTAGTACATGTAGTATATCAGTGATCTGTTTTCCATATTACAAGCTCTGCTTAGTTTGGGATCAGATAGCCGTGTGTGAACAAATGTCCGAGGATATTTATTTATTTATTATTATGTGTATAGCACCACAATACTAGTGAAAAGAGTGGTATATCCTTAGACCTTTAAAATAAAGAAATGGCTTAAAGGTCTCGATACCAGGCCATAAATCTTCTTAAAAAAAAACCTTAGGCCTAGTTATTATCTAACTAGACGTCGCAGCAGTCAATTTGACTGCTTTTTGACTAATTTTGAAAACATGGTGAGGAAACCACAGCACAGTGGTAGGGTACTTTGTAGTACTCGACTGGCTGGCTACCACACACAAGTTGAAAATCTAGCCAAGCACCAGCGGTGTGTTCCGACAGTGTCACTTGAGAGCCAGTTCCCATCTAGGCTTTGTGTGCTTACCACCTTCAGACACATCATCACTTACCATGGTGAGATTGTGGTCAAACACAAGGCTATCCAGAATTTAAAAAAATGGAATAATATAAATAACTTACCTTTTGACTCAGCAAGATGGTAGCTCGAAAAAACCTGTAAATATAAAAACACTTTTAAAGCTGAGGTAGAAAATAGATATTTGCGCAACAAGAGAGCGAAGTTTGTTTAGTGGCCCTTGAGTTTGAATCCTGAGCAAGTGTGGGATTATACAGGATGTTCTACGACAAACTTAATACAGATAGGTAGGCGCACCTACTTGTATACAAAAATCTGAAATATCGAAATATCGCGACATGCTTTTTTTTATACCACTAAGTGACTAACAAGCCTACGGCCCACCTGATGGTAAGTCTTTGGATAGCCAGGCTGATGGGTTGGCGGATAAATATTTTTTTTAAAACGGATTCTAAAGATTACTCCCAATCAAACAAAAAAAACCAAAATTTGTAATAAAGCTTTCAGATTATGATTTCTCTTAAAGTAACTACCGTCTCCTATAAGTAAACATTGGATAATATCAAAAGATAATATAATAATAACCTATAGTCTGGTCAATGCGACGACCTGTCTTTAATCTAAGGGAAGTGTGTTTACAATAATTGGAAGATTATGTGACTGTCTCATAAATTACTAGTAAACTGAATATAGCACACTTATGGAATGCTTCTATGAAATGGTTGCGAGTACTTGCGAGTGGCCATTGATGGAATAGTACGGGAATAAGGAAAATTTATCCATTTTTATGGTCATTATGTCATTGAGATGTCAACACGGTGACGTCGTCGGCTAAGTTCTTCAGTGCCATTTCAGTGTTACGATTTTAGTGTTATAGTTTATTTTATTTTCATCCCTTTTATAGACTGTAATTTTTTAAATTTTGTCTGTAATATTTTTTTATATACCTATTTATTTTATATATTTAGTTTCCAAATTGTTCTTTAATGACAGAGCCCATACCTGCTGATCGAATTGTGTCGGATGTTCAAGTGCCCGCTTCATTAGATAGTCTTTTGCAGTGCCCAAAGTGTCCACAAACACGTTTTTTTAAAGGCCTAAGAGGTCTTAAAATACATGAAGCCAAAGTTCATAAAAATTCTAACGTATCATGCCCCACCATTCTTCATGGCCCTTCTGTCTCATTAGTTTCTCAAGATTTTTTGGAAAAACTAACAAATTTAAAGCTTTCTACTCCTGTCGTTAAACGTATACCCCGCGGTGCCCGTTTATCTGTAGCCCAATATTTGTCTAAATTAATTAAACATACTATTAATCTCAATTCCATCCATGCTTGGGAACAACTCATCACTTTTCCTTATAGAATTCTGCACGCCCCTTACAATACCAATAATAAAGTATCACTTACTTCTGTTATAAAAGAAAATTGCCGTATAAATAATGACCTCCTAGCAGTTTTTCATCCTAGAATAAACCCTACCCGCTCATGTACTCGTTCTCATCCATATCATTTAATAGAGAACAAGTTAAATGACGGCGATATTAGAGGTGCTGCGAGGTTGTTATTCTCCAATGATACCATAGCCGATAATACAGCTGAGACTTTAGAAGCTTTACATAACAAGCATCCACCTCCTTCATCAACTTTTTGCCTTTCAGATTTACAAAATTGCATTCCAGTATCTGATACAGCTCTAAAATGTATAAATAAAGATGTTTTTGGTGCCTTATCATCATTCCAAAGTGGTTCGGCGCCTGGAATTGATGCCCTCTCTCCACAACACCTTAAAGATCTCACATGTGGTCGTTGTGGTGATATTGGGGACACTCTTCTTGATGATCTCACTGGTTTAGTTAATTTAATGTTATCCGGAAGGGTCCCAAATGAAATATCACAAATATTGTACGGCGCTAATCTCTGCGCTTTAAAAAAAAAAGATGGCGGAATAAGACCTATTGCTGTTGGCACCGTATACCGCCGCCTTGCTGCGAAGGTTTGCTGCAGAGCCAACAGAGATAAAATTAGAGATTTACTGCAGCCAACACAACTTGGTTTCGGCTCACGAGGGGGCTGTGAAGCTGCAGTACATTCGCTTAGGACCTTTCTGGATAATAAAGGCGGAGAGGTACTGCTAAAGGTAGATATAAAGAATGCTTTTAACTCAGTTGATAGGGGCGCCCTTTTGACACAAATTTTTGAAAATATTCCAAATTCTTCAAATTTTTTATATCAATGTTATAGCAAACCTTCAAAATTAATGTATGGAAACAATTTGATTTATTCAGCTGTAGGGTGTCAACAGGGTGACCCTCTCGGGCCGGCCATCTTTAGCTTAGCCATTAATCCTATCATTAAGCGTTTGAAATCAAAATTTAACGTTTGGTATCTCGATGATGGGATTTTGGGAGGAGATGTGACCACTGTGTTAAATGATTTAAAACAATTAATAAAAGATTTTCATGCTATAGGTTTAGAACTAAATTTTTCGAAATGTGAACTATTTTTTACGGATACTTGCACAGCAAAAGATTTGGCTTTTGAAAATTTTAATAGTTTAGCCCCTAATATTAAACTTTTAGACAGTGGTTCACTTCGACTGCTAGGTTCCCCCATCCTTGAAGAATCAGTTTCCACCTTTGTCGAGGAAAAAATTCAAAATTTTCAAAATGTTTCAGATCGTCTTTTAAAAATTAATAAACACATGGCCTTCACTATCATCAGATACTGTCTTTTTGTCCCAAAATTTGTGTATACTCTTAGGTGTTGTCCACTTTGGAAGTACCCCAATTTATTACAAGACTTGGACAATACCATTAGAGATACACTCATCTCAGTTTTTAATATAAATTTTGATAATCGAGGATGGTCACAAGCCTCTCTGCCTATTAGGCATGGAGGCTTAGGCATTCGCAAAATTTCTAGTGTGTCATTGCCAGCCTTTTTGTCTTCGGTCTATAGCACAGATGACCTTATAAAGCGCATACTCTCTGTTTCTTTTCAAAATGTTGAGGTATCTTGCTTGACCGAGGCCAGAATTTCATGGCAATTGGCCTGCCCGAACATTGAACTGCCCAAGGTCCCCTCCTCGCAGCGGCTCTGGGATGACCCTCTCTGTGAACTGGTACGGAATAATTTATTAGAAACGTCAACCAGTTCCGCAGATAGGGCCCGCCTCACAGCTGTTTTTGCTTGGGAATCGGGTCTTTGGTTGCAGGCCTTACCATCTTCACATATGGGTACACTTTTGGACTCCAACACTTTTAGATCCGCAGTATGTTTACGCTTGGGCTTGCCGATTTTCTCGTCACATCGCTGTCAGTGTGGCACTGCTGTCGATCAACTCGGTCACCACGGACTATCTTGCATCAAAAGCGCAGGTAGATATTCGAGACATGCTTGCCTTAATGATGTCATCCGTCGGGCCCTTGCCAGCGCCAACGTAACAGCTATTTTAGAACCAAATGGCTTGTTTCGTGACGATGGTAAGAGACCCGATGGAATGACACTTATACCCTGGAAGATGGGTCGACCTTTGGTATGGGATGCCACGTGTGTTGATACCTTAGCACCGTCTCATCTTCCAGAGACAGTGGATAGGGCCGGTGGTGCAGCCATGTCAGCAGAGAGCCTCAAGCGGCGAAAATACAGTAACTTAGATACAAGTTACATGTTTGAGCCGTTTGGGGTTGAAACTCTGGGTCCGTGGGGGCCGAGTGCACACCACCTTTTCCGAGAAATGTCAAAACGACTGGTCGACGCATCTCGTGACCAGAATGCTGGCATATACCTCGCTCAACGAATCAGCATTGCCATCCAACGTGGCAATGCTGCCAGCATTCTGGGTACGTTGCCTACTGACAACGACTTTTTTATTTAGATTTTATATTATTAAATTGTAATTAAATTAAAGTTTTTTACGATGTAGTTATTGCTGATTTTGCACCATAATTTTTGGTTTGTGGTCAAATCTCGGAACGGTCAAATATCTGTCATTAAGACTCGTCAAGTTGTCAGTTTGTTTAGTTAGTCAATCTGTCAGTCAGTCAGTTAATGTTCTACGTTCTGCTATATGATATGAGATATAAAATATATGTATTATTTTCCTGTATTTCTAGGGTAGTGTCCCATTCTAATCTTACACCTATATAATATCATTATGTATACAAGAAAATAATACAATGAACACTTACGAACAACAAAACTAGGGTAGAGAGGACCTTCATCGTTGGTTCTTGATCACCGGATCGGATGAAATCTGATAAATTTCGCAAAAAATTCTTGTCATTTATACTCATTTTATTTCCACGTGACAATGTTGAGTTCCTTTGGAAAATTGCAAAACCTCTGCAAAACTATGATCATCTTACTGATGTAGGTTGGTTTTGATGTCGTTATCTCAAAGGTGGATATCTATACAAAAAGAAGTCCCGACTGACTAATCAACGCCCAGCCTAAACCCCTGGACCTAGAAAGCTGATTATTTTCACAGATGTTCTTTTTAAGACGTAATTGAGGAATAAGAACGGATTTGTTCCCAACCGCTCCGCTCCCTTTGGATCGACCCCAGCGGACAACATTTTCCTCCCCTCTCTCTCGATCTATGGCCGACTTCCGTCTATTCTTCACTCAATGTAAAATGCAAGTTAATATTGTTAAATTTGGGAAAGGAAACATTTCTACAAATAACATCTTTTATTTGTCGCTTTATCGTGGACAGACATATCGACAAGACTACAACACTAGTGAAAGGATGCACACTTGCACTGTAAGGGATGTGACTAGCTCACTTGCACTGTAAGGGATTAGAAAAAAGAGTGGGCGCGTGTTTGTTGATGGCATTATCTTTACAGGAGACGGTGACTCGAATTGACTGAAGAGGGGAGGGAGATATGCACGAAAAAAAACTTGAGAGGTGTCAAGGGACACCCGGATGGAACGAAGTTATATAAGTTATATAAGTCGAGAGAGTATATATATATATTTCTATTTATATATAAATAGAAATGAAAAAAATATCTGGCTTGCTTTCTATAAGAGAGAGAGAGAGAGAGAGAGAGAGAGAGAGAGACAGACAGAGAAACATGCGCATGCCGCACAGCTTACAATAAAGTGACACTGACACTAAAAGTGTCGGTGACAATTTTTCGTAAGATTTTTTTCCGTCTAGCCCCCTTTCACAACGCGCGATAAGGAACTTCGTTCCAAAAACTGTTTCGTTAAAAATCTACGGAACCTTACATTGGATTGTAAAGTAAATTTTTTTTGTTTCAAATTTCATACAAAATTCGTAATTATATACACAGGTGATACATTTTCTATAGATACAAAACTTTACCTACTTCAATTAAATTATTAAAACAATGATTTCTTTTTATTATTTGGTAAATTCAATAGAAATTCCTGTGTTCATTCAAAATATGTGTTTATTTAACTGTATAAAGGTTGTGTGGCTTTATCTGAATTCTTTTAAAATTCAAAAACTAATTTTTTATATTTCACTCAGTTCACTCCTAAATTATATTTATATTCAGTTTTTACAAACAGACAATCAAAGGATAAATAAATCTAAATAAAAAAGTGGTTGTCAGTAGGCAACGTACCCAGAATGCTGGCAGCATTGCCACGTTGGATGGCAATGCTGATTCGTTGAGCGAGGTATATGCTAGCATTCTGGTCACGAGATGCGTCGACCAGTCGTTTTGACATTTCTCGGAAAAGGTGGTGTGCGCTCGGCCCCCACGGACCCAGAGTTTCAACCACAAACGGCTCAAATATGTAACTTGTATCCCACCAAAAACATAAATGTAAAAAAGGAGAGCCAAGTTCAATACATAAATTATTCTCTGCTGTGGGCTTCGCCGCAAAAAGAATGGAGATCTGAGATTGAGTGCCAAGTTCTATGCAAAATCCAAATATGTAGTCTAAGGACTAACTTGGCTGGTTTTCCGATACGAATTATTATTAAGTACCTACTTTTACACAGTCATGGAAGAGCCTTATGTTCGATGGGTAGTTTCTACCAGCAAGCCAAATTTTCGGAATAATAAAATAAGAACCGAAAGGTAACAGGTTTAGAACATGCGAAGGCAATATAATTCATATGGGAAAACCAGCCAAGTCAGCCCTTAGACTACATATTTGGATTTTGCATAGAACTTGGCACTCAATCTCAGATCTCCATTCTTTTTGCGGCAAAGCCCACAGCAGAAAATAATTTTTGTACTGAACTTGGCTCTACTTTTTTAAATTTATGTTTTTGGTGGGATATCATTACTTTTTGTAGGTAAGTACATATCCTCGTAACGCTGTGGGTCCTTTTAAAAGGATCCTTAAGAAAATTTAGCAATTTCGCAGCATAAATCGCAACCTTATAGGTCAGATATTGAGAGACAACCGGACAGCAAGACGGCGCTCGCGCTTATGAGCGCGGCTGCCGCTCGCTCGGCCACGTTCGCGTCAACGGTTCGATTCGGTTGTCACAGCGCCCCACCCACCCCGCCCGCGCCGCTCCGGCGTCACTCGGCGCGCGCGCGTCGTGTATATACCGAAAATCTAAATGCCTATTATTTTATCATTATTTATGAGTAGGTAATGATTTTACACTATTGATGTGCGCTAAATATAAAAATAATAATTAATCCCAGTTAATAACGTAGGTACCCTAAGTAATATTAGGTATTTATGTTAAGCGTTCATAATAGAATCTAATTATTTAAAAATTGCCAGTTTTTTATTTATTCCTTTGTATTAATCTAATTACCTATCTGCATACCAAATTTTAACTCTCTAGGTCATCTGGAACTGGGTAAGAGTTTTGGTCTATAGGTCAGTCAATGATAAAAATGAGGAATTTTGGACATTCATATCTAAATAACCGTTTGAGATAAGCTTATGAAATTTAGAACACATATGTATCTCGCAAGTCTCAATATATGAGCCAAATTTGATATGTTTATGTAAAATGGTTTTTGATTTATGAGGGGGTCAAAAGTGGCTCCAAATAGTTCGTGTAATATTACACACGGTGCGGCTCGCCAGTTCTGTTTCTTGAACTTGGCTTGACACGCTCCCGCGTGTCTAGATCTAAGTTACTGTATTTGCGCCGCTTGAGGCTCTCTGCTGACATGCCTGCACCACCGGCCCTATCCACTGTCTCTGGAAGATGAGACGGTGCTAAGGTATCAACACACGTGGCATCCCATACCAAAGGCCGACCCATCTTCCAGGGTATAAGTGTCATTCCATCGGGTCTCTTACCATCGTCACTTGCATTCATGCATTTATTTATTTTTTTGTAAATACATACTTAAATAGATAATTACACCCAGACTCAGGACAAACAGACATGTTCATGCACACAAATGTGTGTCCTGTGTGGGAATCGAACCCACGACCTGCGGCGTGATAGGCAGTGTGTTAACCAACCACGCCAACCGGCCCGTCAAATGTTATGTTTGAAGATGTTTGTAACTCTTTCTTGCGAAAACTACAAACGGATTTAGATGAAACTTGGCACACAGGTAGAATCGTTTCGCCTCGGGCGCTACCGGACACTTACCTGTATATTGAGATCTCATGATTTTTTGTGTAATTTGAACACTCATAAATGTATTTTCTTGACTGTTTGACTGTTTTTTTTTATGAATGGATGTTCTCTGTAGTTTTTGTTTTTTTTCTCGATTTAGGTTCTTTTTGGATAAGCTTGTGTTTGACCACAATCTCACCATGGTAAGTGATGATGTGGCCGAAGGTGGTAAGCACACAAAGCCTAGATGGGAACTGGCTCTCAAGTGCAGCTGTCGGAACACACCGATAGGTGTTTGGCGACAGAGTTTCAACTTGTGTGTGGTAGCCAGCCAGACGGGTACTACAAAGTACCCTACCACCGTGCTATGGTTTCCTCACGATGTTTTCCTTCACCGAAAGTTCAAGCTCATTGTAGGATTCGAACCCACGACCTTCGCCGCGGTATCCGACGTCACTGCCACTGAGCTATCATCGCCTTAAACAGTAAATATGTTTATCACACGGACAAACAGAACACACATATTTTGTGTTATTATAGATTATTATATTTGTTTATAATTTATGGTTTAAAGTACGCAAATCGGGCTATATTTGCGCAATTTTAATGAAATAAAGAGACAAAAATTAAAAAAATATGAGTCGATAGCACAGTTGTTCGGTGATGACGTTTCGAAGCCTGCCGTGAAGGTCTCACTATTATACACAAGAAAAACTTAACACGTGCTAAAACTTTGATATTATTTTAGCACGTGGTAAGTTACCATGGTTACCATAGCACTATTATACACAAGAAAAACTTAACACGTGCTAAAACTTGGGTATTATTTTAGCACGTAGTAAGTTACCATGGTTACCATAGCACTATTATACACAAGAAAAACTTAACACGTGCTAAAACTTGGGTATTATTTTAGCACGTGGTAAGTTACCATGGTTACCATAGCACTATTTATTATACACAAGAAAAACTTAACACGTGCTAAAACTTGGGTATTATTTTAGCACGTGGTAAGTTACCATGGTTACCATAGCACTATTATACACAAGAAAAACTTAACACGTGCTAAAACTTGGGTATTATTTTAGCACGTAGTAAGTTACCATGGTTACCATAGCACTATTATACACAAGAAAAACTTAACACGTGCTAAAACTTGGGTATTATTTTAGCACGTGGTAAGTTACCATGGTTACCATAGCACTATTATACACAAGAAAAACTTAACACGTGCTAAAACTTGGGTATTATTTTAGCACGTGGTAAGTTACCATGGTTACCATAGCACTATTATACACAAGAAAAACTTAACACGTGCTAAAACTTGGGTATTATTTTAGCACGTGGTAAGTTACCATGGTTACCATAGCACTGCTAGTCAACTTAGGTGAACCTTCGATCTAGATATCGTCTTCGTAATTGTTTAAATTGTCTTATCGATGTATCATAGTACTTTCAATTGAAAAGGTGGACATCACATCATCATCTGATACGGCGGCGGTCGTGGGTTCGAATCCTACAATGAGCTCAACTTTCGGCGAAGGAAAATTTCGTGAGGGAACCATAGCACGGTGGTAGGGTACTTTGTAGTACCTGACTGGCTGGCTACCTTCCAGTTGAAAATCTGTCGCCAAACACCTATCGGTGTGTTCCGACAGCTGTACTTTAGAGCCAGTTTCCATCTAGGCTTTGTGTGCTTACCACCTTCATGACTTACCATGGTGAGATTCTATTAGGTGACGGTAGTCACTTATCATCAGGTGACCCGTCTACCTGGATGACACATTTCTGACTTAAATTTAATCGACAATCAATGCATTTATTTAGAACAAAATATACAATCTAGGTACATATAAAAAACTTCTTTGAAGCTGCCGCTGCTGCCGATCGGCAAGGTTCCCAGCAGGCTGGCAGCGTTTCCTCTTTGGATGGCCAGGCCGTTGGCGGAAAAAGCTCCCGCCGGTCACTCAAGGTCATGTCATGTTTATATTTTTAAATTCCATAACACGCACAATATATTTATCAGTGAGACTATAAATAATTATTAAATGTAATAGGTTTAAGATGTTTTTTTTAAATGCTGTGTTTACCGGCTCTTCTCATCAAAATCAACCATCCGAACATTGCGAGACTTTTTCGTAAATCAAATAATTGTGACGATTAAAATATTTGTAACGACTTCATTTAATAAATATATTTTAGAATTTGAATTTTGGAGTAACAATAAAAATACATTTTGCTCATTCATTTCAAAAGACCAAATTTATTCGAAGCAGCATACCAGATGCGTTTCGTAGCCTAATGCCAATTTTTTCACTTCTGTCGGCAGTTTCTAAATAATTTTTCTGCACTTTCCCCCTTTTTCACCTTTTGTTGCTTTTCCACCAGAGATGTACTATGTAGCTATGATGCCAAAATGCGAAAGCTAGGCTGCGAAATTACGCATTACATAGCAACGCTAAAACAGTATGGAAACTAGGCCTAATTATTGAAATAATTACGGTTTATTGGAGGGTTAGCCTGAGCGTATGCTGAGAGACAGAGGACACAGGCGGCAGAAAATGTTGTCATGTTGGCATTTCTTCAGATTTCTACGCGGCTGCGAGACGCGAGCTAGTCCGGGAGGTAGCGTTACAAATACAAAAGTTATGCTCAAATAAATAATTTAATTACCTTCCAATCTTACACCCACCGCGGGTGAGTGAGCTGTGACGCTTTGTTCACTTATTAGTCATTCGAAATTTGATGAAAATGATGGCAATCGATCGACGTAAGAACACAATCTAAAATGCAACGCTACCTCCCGTACTATGTATGTCAACCTGCGCGAATGTGTCTTCGTCTCAGCATATTATTTCTGTGTTGTCTGCCTACTCTGCCTGATCTGCCTGACCTGTCTCTCAGCATACGCACACATAGGGTTTTCGCCGTAAGTAATGTTTTTTTTAAGAAGATTTTTGGCCTGGTATCGAGACCTTTAAGCCATTTCTTTATTTTAAATATTCATATTTTATGTTTAGTCACGTTTTATTGTCACTTTCACTGTAAAGTCTAGTCCTCGTCCGTACAAGTCCGGTCTAATTTTAGTGAAATTGGCGGCTATTCCACTAAAACATTTCATGGACTTTTTGGGACAACCTGGAAAGTCACGATACACGCTTTTATTTCATTTCACTTCACTTGTGCACTTACATTGATCTTTATTGGACAAAACGCCTTCATCCATGTTCGTAACTGAAATCTCGTAACCAGTTACAAGAGAAGCTTTTTCATTCGCTGTTTGGTAACTAGTTGTGAGAGAAGAGTTATTATTCCACTTTTGTAACTAAACATTCCTAACCAGTTACAAGAGAAGATTTTTCTTTCGCTGTTTGATAACTAGTTGTGAGAGAAGAATTATTATTCCACTTTTGTAACTAAACTTTCCTAACCAGTTACAAGAGAAGATTTTGTTTTCGCTGTTTTGTAACTAGTTGTGAGAGAAGAATTATTATTCCACTTTTGTAACTTTTTGTTAGTTACAAACCTGGAATGAGTCACATACTCTTAAAACCTCTTTGTTAGTCACTGGCCACTTGTAACAAAAAATGATAATAATGACTGACAGTCATAGATGATTGTTATTATTGGTTATTATGATTATGTGTTGTGTGTCAAACGGACAAAAAATAAAGTAGGTGAACTTTATCAGTTTTTATTTAATACGGAGAAAGCTATGGATTTTATACCAACTAAAAGAGGTGGCATGAAACTCCTGTATGATGGACACGAATATCATTTACGGAAAACGTATGTTAGTGGCAATAAATTTTGGCTATGCAACAGATCAGCTTGCAAAGGGAGTATAACGAGCCGTGAACACGCCGTTGTTAAAGAAAACGCTCACAATCCCGACTGCCATCCAAATGTTAACAAATGCCAAATTTTAAAAATGTTTGGTGACTTAAAAAATCGAATTTGTAACAATTATGAACCAATTCAAAAGCAATATGAGCAAGTAGTGTGTGAACTTAAGGATAGCGGTGCACATTTGATTTCGGATCTGCCCACATTCGGCAGTGTTAAGAGCGGTTTGTATAATGCTAGAAACAAACATTTAAATGTGGCTAAACTACACTATCAACGGCCAGAAGATGTAGAAATACCCAAAAAGTTTGATAATTTTTTAATGGCTGACTACACAGATGATATTAGAATTTTAGTTTTCTGCCATCCTGAGATTAAACACACGTTACTAAGTAATT
Source organism: Ochropacha duplaris (assembly GCA_951361185.1). Taxonomy (NCBI): domain Eukaryota; kingdom Metazoa; phylum Arthropoda; class Insecta; order Lepidoptera; family Drepanidae; genus Ochropacha; species Ochropacha duplaris. The sequence goes on along the minus strand of OX592720.1, from coordinate 4,847,963 downwards.
TTGACATTTTTTTAATAGATGGTACGTTTAAAGTATGTCCACCTCCATTCAAACAATTATATAGCATTCACGGCTACAATAATATTACCAAAAAAATTGTTCCATTTTTCTTTGCTTTTTTTCAAGACAAAAAGCAAAAAACATATGAAATCCTATTTGACATAATTAAAGCTAAATTCCCGTACTGGAAACCATCAAAAATGCTAGTCGATTTTGAAAAATCTGCTATAAACGCCATCCAGAAAGCATTTCCAGATACACATATAAAAGGTTGCTTTTACCACTTATGCCGCAGCGTTTTTAAAAAAGCGAAACAGCTAGGAATCAAGTCAAGAGTTCAGAGGCGGCATGTTGCACGATGTGCAGGTTTGGCCCGATTGCCTTCAAAATATATTAGCTGTGGTTACAGTTATGTCATGCAGAGATGGCCCAAAACGGATCCCATAGCAAAATTTAACTCGTATTTCGATCGTTATTGGCTGCAAGATTTAAATTTTATTAAAATCTGGTGTTGTGAAGGGGAACAGTTAAGAAGTAATAACCATTTGGAAGGATGGCATTCTAGAATTAATCGTTTTGTGGGGAATAAAAACCCATCCATCGTAAAAGTGTTGGACATTCTAGTAAAGGAAACAAAAATTAAATCAATTAATTCGGCAGCTAAACAACAGAAAAATAACAATTATGATGAAATTGACACTGAAATAAATGCAACTATAGAGCAATTAAAAAATAAAGAAATTACAGTTGGACATTGTTTGGAGGTTATTGCTCCTTTTATGATTTAAATTCCGTTTCTCTAATACAATTTGTTTGTTTCATTTGTAAGGTATCAATAAATACTAATCTATCTAAATTCACCCCCTAAGGGGATGAAACAGGGGTCCAAAGTTTGTATGAAACTATCATTTTTTATTTGAAATGAATGAAATTTGGTATTTAGCTTCTAAATTTTAAATAATAAAACATGTATTTAAGGATTTTTTGAATTTCAACCCATAAAGGTGTAAAAAGGGGGGTTAAAGTTTGTATGAAAAATAAATTGTTTATTATCAAAATTACTTGAAATTTTGTATTTTTGCTCTTCAATAAAATTTAAGAAACATGCATTTAAGGATTATTTGAATTTCACCCCTAGAAGGGGTAAAAAGGGGTGTTAAGGTCTGTATCTTTTTAAATCGTGTAGTCCACGCGGGCGAAGCTGCGGGCGAAAAGCTAGTGTCAAATATAAAATGTTTTCAATAAAGCAGTAGGAATAGATCCTCAAAAACCCCCTTCGTCCACGTTAGTAACTAAACGTACCTGACCAGTTACAAGATAAAAAGGAAAAAATTAGTGATTTTCCTTTTTATCTTGTAATGAATGCATTACCGCGGGCTTTTTCAACACTTTATTGATTATTTCGAAGTTCTTTTCTTTTTTATAACTAATGGAAATATAGGGTTACAAAAATGGAAATAATTTGATCTACAAAAGTGGAATAATAATTCTTCTCTCACAACTAGTTATAAAACAGCGAAAGAAAAATCTTCTCTTGTAACTGGTTAGGAAAGTTTAGTTACAAAAGTGGAATAATAATTCTTCTCTCACAACTAGTTACCAAGCAGCGAAAGAAAAATCTTCTCTTGTAACTGGTTAGGGATGTTTAGTTACAAAAGTGGAATAATAACTCTTCTCTCACAACTAGTTATAAAACAGCGAAAGAAAAATCTTCTCTTGTAACTGGTTAGGAAAGTTTAGTTACAAAAGTGGAATAATAATTCTTCTCTCACAACTAGTTACCAAGCAGCGAAAGAAAAATCTTCTCTTGTAACTGGTTAGGGATGTTTAGTTACAAAAGTGGAATAATAACTCTTCTCTCACAACTAGTTATAAAACAGCGAAAGAAAAATCTTCTCTTGTAACTGGTTAGGAAAGTTTAGTTACAAAAGTGGAATAATAACTCTTCTCTCACAACTAGTTACCAAACAGCGAATGAAAAATCTTCTCTTGTAACTGGTTACGAGATTTCAGTTACCAACATGGATGAAGGCGACAAAACACCACCGAAATTATTCAATAAAATTCAAAATACACGAATTTAATGAAAATAAAACGAAAACACAACGTCACTTCGCAAGTTCCCGCCAAAAAGTCCCCGTAAGTAATTTTAGTTTAAGAAAGTATAGCATAAAAAAAGCGCATTATTATATAATCTATACTAATATTAAAAGGCTTAAAGGTCTAGATACCAAGTCAAAAAATCATTTAAAAATAAAATGAAATCTCGTCGATGCGCGCGTCTGTGTGAGTGCGCCGTTTTAAACGGTTTGTTCCTAGTTTCCATACTGCTTAGCAACGTAGTTTAGCACATCTCTGGTGGAAAAGCAGCCTAAAGGAGGCTTGGATGAATGTCTGTTACTTAAGGTGTTGTTCTATCAGCGGACGAGACCTGTAAAATAATTAAAGCTTATCAATGACTAGCTGTCCCCCGCGGTTTCGCCCGCGTTCCCGTGGGATTTTATCTGTTCCCAGGGTAAAAATATAGCCTATGACACTCACAAATAACGTGGCTTTCTATTGGTAAAAGAATTTTCTAAATCGGTTCAATAAACCTCCTAAATATTTTATTTTATTTTTTAAAGTAAAAATACAACTGAGTATTTTCTGAATATTTCAAGTGCCTACTGTTGCCATTATTGATATCGGGCAAAAAATCGCATTTGTTGTATGGGAGCCCCCCTTAAATATTTATTTATTTTGTTTTGTTTTTAGTATTTGTTGTTACAGCGGCAACAGAAATACATAATTTGTGAAAATTTCAACTGTCTAGCTATAGCGGTTCTTGAGATACAGCTTGGTGACAGACAGACGGACGGACAGACAGCGAAGTCTTAGTAATAGGGTCCCGTTTTTACCCTTTGGGTACGGAACCCTAAAAAGAGTGGGGTGCGGCGGGATGCCACTATCCATACCTCGTGGATGGAAGCATGCGTGGTGCTGGGAAGCCTATTTTTGTCTTCCTTGCTGCCAAACGCTTGCATCGTTGACAACATGGATGAGTCATCAGAACCCATGTTCCTGATCAGGGCGTGAACAACATTCCTGAAAATATTATAAACTTCTTCTTTATACCACTAGGCGATGATAGCTCAGTGGTAGTGACGTCGGATACCGCGGCGAAGGTCGTGGATTCGAATCCTACGATGAGCTTGAGCTTTCGGTGAAGGAAAACATCGTGAGGAAACCATAGCACGGTGGTAGGGTACTTTGTAGTACCCGACTGGCTGGCTACCACCCTCAAGATGAAAATCTGTCGCCAAGCACCTATCGGTGTGTTCCGACAGCTGCACTTGAGAGCCAGTTCCCATCTAGGCTTTGTGTGCTTACCACCTTCGACCACATCATCACTTACCATGGTGAAATTGTGGTCAAACACAAGCTTATCCATAATAAAAAAAAATGTAACAACGAGGCAGGCGGGTCACCTGATGTTAAGTGACTACCGTCGCCTATAGAAGTAGAAATGTATTTATTTATAAGAAATTAAATTTGACAGTGGTTTGATTGACAATGACAACCTCAATAGGCATAGCCTGTATCGAGGCTGTCAAAATTACATGTTTACCTGATAGGACTATACTATATTTAATTAAATATTTACAACAAATGTACAAAATATACATGCAAATGTACAATTACAATACATAAAAAACATCTTCGAGGCTGCCGCAGCTGCCGATCGGCAAGGTTCCCAGAAGGCTGGCAGCGTTTCCTCTTTGGATGGCCAAGCTGATGCGTTGGCGGAAAAAGCTCCCCGCCCGCCGGTCACCCGAGGCCTCGATAAATTTTTTACATAAAATATTTGCGAAACGACGAGCTTCAGACCCCCACGGACCCATGGTCTCAACCGCAAAAGGCATAAATTGATAATTTGGACCAATACAGGCGTACTTTTTGAATTTTGAATTTTCCGCAATTAAATTGTGTGTGTGTGTGTGTGTGTGTGTGTGTGTGTGTGTGTGTGTGTATATATAGTAAGTTAGGTCGGCTATGTAATTAATAACTTTTTGGTGAGCAGTGCGTACTGAATCTGTCTTTATATAGCATTTTTTGAGAATTTTGTAATACCACCTGAAGGGAAACTACTCTTAATACTGTTGATAAAAAAATATACTCAAAGAAACCATTCCTTTATTTTTGGAAAGAAACAAAACTGCATTCAAAGATTTTTGAAAATTCACTGACCGACTGAAATCTGTAAAATTTACACCCTGTGCTTTTATTGCATCGATCGTTTAGGTCAATTATAAGAATGAAATCTCTCTAACAAACTTGATAAATAAAATTAAAGGAAAACTAATTAGTTGCTTGAAATGGGAAACAAATGTATTTTTGTCACGAATTCATTTTTAGTAACCTTTAATAACGTGTTGTGGTGAATATTATAAATCGTATCCTGAACTTCAACTCTCTACTCCATGAAATTCGCATAAGATTTAATGTAAATTTTATTTTTTACATATCCTACAAAAAAAATCCATCCATTAATTTTATTTTTCCATTAATTTAATTTATAAAGTAGGTTAGAGAGATTTCATCCATATAATTGACTTTAACGATCGATGCAATAAAAGTACAGGTGTAATTTTTACAGATTTTAGTCGGTTCGATTCCCGGGTGTGGCAAGCAAATTTTAGAAAATCTTTGAATGCCGTTTTGTTTTTTTATCAAAAATAAAGGAATGTTTTCTTTGAGTAAAATTTTCTATCAACAGTATTAAGAGTAATTTACCTCCAGGTGGCATTACAAAATTCCACCCTGTATATGGATATAGACATTTATATTTCTGAATAAGCTTGTGTTTGACCACAATCTCACCATGGTAAGTGATCATTTGGCCGAAGGTGGTAAGCACACAAAGCCTAGATGGGAACTGGCTATCTACAAATATTACCCAAAAAACTCATATCCGATGTCAATGAACGAATTTTTCTCAGCCACAGTAAGTGGGGATTTCAGTTTTGGATAGCTCTCCAGGACTTTTACTGGGGATTCGGTAGACGCTTCTTCCTCTTCTTTTGCCTCTGGCTCTCCCTGTCGGCCTTGGACAATTTTTTTACCGCCAATGTACCTGCCAAGTAAAAATGTATGCTAATTTATTATAAATAGTATTTCATATTACATATTGAGTGACATTCTAACATAATATTGTGTGTTTTAAATTCGTATGTTTTTGGAACGAAGTTCCTTATCGCGCGTTGTGAAAGGGGGCTAGACGGAAAAAAAATTTACGAAAAATTGTCACGACGCTTTTAGTGTCAGTGTCACTTTACTGTAAGCTGTGCGGCGTGCGCATGTTTCTATGTCTGTCTCTCTCTCTCTTATAGAAAGCAAGACAGATATTTTTTTCATTTCTATATATACTATATATTTATAAATAAATAGAAATGTTTTTTTTTAAATATATATATACTCTCTCGACTTATATAACTTCGTTCCATCCCGGTGTCCCTTGACACCTCTCAAGTTTTTTCATTCACCCATGGATCTATCGACCCTCAGTAATATCTGCCTTTAATATCGAACTTTACACTAATTCTAGCCTGCCACACGGATGTTTATACCATCTATTTAACATGTATAGGCATTTATGCATTTTCTTTTTTCATTTGTTTATTTTTTGTAAATTGTCCGTCACTACATGTTCGTGATGTCATGGAGGTAGGCCTCGACTGAAAATCAGCGCGAGGGCTTCTTTTAGCCTTAGCTTTATGCTGAGTCGAGACCTGTTCCTGACATCACGCAACATTACATTATTTTTAGTTTGTTGTCTTGTCTTTTTATGTTTTTTTTCTTTATTTTTATGTAATGTTGTTGTGTTGTCAAGAATAAATGTATTTCTTTCTTTTATGTTTTTTGATCTTACCTGGCTACATTCTCAGCAGCAGTCGTAGAAGTCGTCTCATTGTCTGTACCGAGGACTTCACTGACTTTCTTGTCCAATTTCTGTGTGTATACATACATTGCCTGCAATCCTATGTCATCTACGTGTTTTTTCAAGACTGCCAACTAAAAAGTATCCTTATTATTTAAATAACTAGCTTTCCACGCCGCACTCTCACTGTTGCTTAGAATTAAAATAAAATATAGCTCATGCTACTCGTCGCTTATGTAGCTTTAAGGTCGTAGCTCACTTTCAGGACTCCGCTCCCACCCGAAAAATAACATATCATTCAAATATGGGCTTCAGGTCGTGCTCTTTAGATATAGTTTATATTGGCAACATAAATTAGCAGACAGTTCGCTGTCAGCGAGCTTATTGCCATCAGACTGCTCGGTAGTTGACTTTTAATATAGGGCGGTGTTGGGTGGGAGCGGTGTTGGAGCAGAGTCATGTAAGTGGGCTATGACCTTTATACGCCGAATAGTCCACCTAAGAGTTTATGGGCCGCCAAGACTACAACGTTTCAGTTTGTCAAATAAAATCTGTCTCTTTTTCACTATACATATAAAGATGATAAAGATAACACTATGTAGAGAAAGGCTGAAGAAGGTATGTATGGACTGCGTGAAAAATGATATGTTTATGAAAGGTGTGAGTACTGAGACGACTATTGATAGAGCGGAGTGGAAGAAAATTGAAAACTAACTCTATTCGTCAGTATTTTCAGATAGTCGGCAGATTTTCTGAATCTTGTTAGCACAGAATTTAAATCTTCTCCAAATAACTTTATAGCTTCAGATTCTACATCATACCTCCGACAATTTGTTGCACTTATTAATACTGAAAGAATAACAAAATAATTTTAGACAAACAGTGAGAAAAACAGAGATAAAGCTTGTATCATCGTACTTCGCACGGTGGTAGGGTACTTTGTAGTACTCGACTGGCTGGCTACCACCCTCAAGTTGAAAATCTGTCGCCAAGCACCTGTTGGTGTGTTCCGGCAATTGCACTTGAGAGCCAGTTCGCCTTTAAGGCATTGAAATAAGGTGTACAACACATTAGCAATCCCCTGGTATTGTCAATGTCTATAGGCGACGGTTGTCACTTACCATCAAGTGACCCGCCTGCCTCGTTGTCACTTGTGACATAAAAAAAAAAAAAACTTCTGGCCATCTGTGGGGAGATCATCCTCACAATGTACCCCTATTGGTCTTTCTTTGTACTTTTTTAAAGGACAGATAATCCCATGCGTGCCCATGCCGTCCCATGCCTGTCCCCAAACTCAAATTCAAAACTCATTTATTCAGTTTAGGCCATAGTAAGGCACTTATTATGAGTAATATGAGATTATGTTATTTGAATTGAATGAATGCCTACCACCGGGCTGGAAAACACTTAAACTGAGAAGACTTCGGCTTCTTTGGTAAGTGCAAGGTAATGCTTTTTTGCATGGATATTTCATAAAAATAACATTTATAAAAATACATTTACTTAGATTCACTTTCTAACATTTAACACTTTGCCAGGGTGCTAGTGCAGGGAGAAATTAACTACTACAAATAAATATTTAATTTTGTTTCTTCCATATTTATATATAATTTTTAAACATTCCAGTTACTTTATGTGGGATCGTATTTACATGAGAAGATTTATTGGTAATGTCTATCGACTGTAGTCACTTGCCATCAGGTAAACCGCCAGTCCAAAAATGATTCCGTTACCGAGTAAAATAAGGGAAGACTTACCCATAAAACACATAAAACACTTGTACATGTTGGGTAAAACACATAATATGTATTTTAAAAATAATGCTATAAAAGTAAAATAAAATTTTATTACATTAGGTTGCGTTAACGATATTCTATCGGTATTTTCATTGTCATAAATATCTTTATAAAATATGTTTACAGGCTGTCCCCTTCGGTTTTATCCGCGTTCCCGAGGGATCTTTTCTTTTCCTTGAATATAAAAATATTCGAATAAAAATATTGTGAAATACCTGGGTGAGTTTTCAGCTGATTTTCAGTTGGAAGCTGACTTCCGAACCGGTGGTAACTTCTGTAAAGACCTTCATAACTGCCCTCCTAGGGCTTAAACCAAATTTAGGCTTTGATTTTGGAAAACATCGTGAGGTAAACATTGCACGGAGGATTAAAGGTCATAGCCCATTTAAACGACTCTGCTCCAACACCGCTCCCACCCAACACCGCCCTATACTAAAAGTCAACTACCGAGCAGTCTGATGGCGGTAAGCTCACTGTCTGCTAATTTATGTTGCCAATATAAACTATATCTAAAGAGCACGACCTGAAGCCCATATTTGAATGATATTTTATTTGTCGGATAGGAGCGGAGTCGTGTAAGCGAGCTACGACCTTTATATCTCAGTTGTCTAGTTTAGTTTAATAAGAAAGAAATAAAGATTTTTTTTTATTTATGCGCGCCATTCGACGCAAACCAAATTTAAAAAAAAACATAGATTTTTTTAGCTAGCGCGTAATTAGTACTATTGGCAACACTGCATGTCTTTCATTTAAAATAATAAATAAATACTTAATCCTTAAAGGCTAATGATACTGTAAATAGTGATGTAATACACAATTTACTACCTTTTTTAAATTAAGTTTAATTTTAAAAAACCAAAACAAATACATAATATTCTTAGAAGTTTGTGCGTCGAATGTGCGCAAAAATATGGATCATTGCTCATCAAAATCCGTTCAGCCGTTTTTGCGTGACAGAGGAACAAACATCCAAACATACAAACTTCCACATTTAAAATATTATGAGACCATGGGTCCGTGGGGGTCTGAAGCTCGTCGTTTCGCAAATATTTTATGTAAAAAATTAATCGAGGCCTCGGGTGACCGGCGGGCGGGGAGCTTTTTCCGCCAACGCATCAGCTTGGCCATCCAAAGAGGAAACGCTGCCAGCCTTCTGGGAACCTTGCCGATCGGCAGCAGCGGCAGCCTCGAAGAAGTTTTTTATATATTATAGTTGTACATTTGCTTGTATATTTTGTACATTTGTTGTAAATAAAATATTTATTATGTATTTAAATATTATGTAGGATAGTAGGATTTTAACCTTCTTTCTACTAATATGGGTAATGCTATTATTTCTATGCATGGAAACACAGAGAAATTACCATATCCTATATTAAAATATAGGTTGATCGATTCCTAGATCTCTTCCTCAAATAAAATAACCGATTAAAAATGAATGAATTTATTTTAATCTTCATAAATACCCTTTTTTCCTACATACGGAATGGGGGTGCGTCCAAATCCGCCTCTAAGGTGACTCTTTGACCTTTTCGGCTTATCATCGTAATTATTTCTTTCAGGCTTGTACTCCCATTTTTTTACTTTTTCTACTCTTTCGGGTGTTTTCTTCATTTCCCATTTCTTTATTGGTTTTTTCTCTGACCAGGTATCCCAGGAATTCTCAGTTTTTACTTTCTTCCCTTTTTCCCAACTTTTATCTGCTTTAATTCTTTCGTATCGCGAATTTGATTTTTTGGTCGGTTTGGGTCTGTCTGAGATTTCTATACTCCATTTGTTTTTGTTTCCAATCATCTTATTTTTATCTGCCCGACTGAAGTCGTGCTTGGTTGTTTCTTCTATATCTTCTCGTTTCTCGGATTCTTTGCTACGTTTCTTCTTCTCCCTACTGCGGTCTATATCTCTTTTTGTCACATCTTGATCCCATTGGTCAGTTTTAGATTTTCTCGGTTGCATCCAATCATCTTTGTCATTTTCTTTCTTATCATAACGATAATCGTCGTTTTTTGTTGTTTTCTTTGGTTTATCGTAATCAGCCCATTCTTTCGTTGGTTCGTCTCTAGAATTGTCGAGCTGTTGAATGCCTTTTGTACTCATTTTCTCTTTAGAATCACCACCACTTTTATTTTCGTCTTGTATTTGTATATCTTTTGCATCGTCTTTTTTATATTTTTCTGAACTGTCACCGCGTGTGGGAGGTGTATTATCTGTTCTTAATTTTAAGTTGTTTTCCCATTTCGTATCCCCATTCTGATTTTTGGACTCGTCTTCATCAGGTTTTTTATTTGAACTATGATCAGTAATAAGTTTTAGGAGATTTCCATTAAAATTCTTCTTTAAAGTTTCATCAATATTTTCGTAGCGTTCTTTCAATGATTCGTCATCGTCTCGAGTTTCTTTTGATAAAGCTGTGGGAATAACAGATACAATTAAAGAAATAAACACACTAATTTTACTGGCCAACCTTTTACAACGCTATCAAGGCAGTAGTTATATTGGATGACATATCAAATCCTCTTCTTTTTATTAAATGTCAAAACAATAGTTTATATAGCGCCGAGATATGGCGTTTTGTATGAAGTCCTGACTTGTGACGTCATAAATATACACAATCAAGAGATCTACTATTTGTCGTTAGTTAAGTTGGTACCTAATTTTACAACTTTTTGGCTATTTTCTTAAGTAAAAAAATACCAGCTGCGTAAATACCTACTACAAAGAACCCAACCAACGTATATGGTTATCTTGATATTTCCCTTCACTGAAAACTCAAGCTCATTTTAAAATTCGAGCTTACGTTTCGTCGTGGTATTCAACGTCACAACGTTGAATTTTCTCTCTTTATCTACAGCTGAAGAATACTCACAGTCAAAGCGAAAAGCAGCCTTTCTTCTTTTAGAATTACGTTTAGTTTTAAATAAATAATCAATGTATTCATTAATATCTTCCACATTCGATGCATTTAACGGGCTGAAACAATTTATTAAAACAGCTTACTTATTGCAGCATCATGTGGCGTAATGCTCTTCATAATATACCGAAGAGGGATGTGGCTGCCACATGAGTTATACTAGTGAACAGTTGTGGTGGAGCATGCTTTGCAATGTAGACATTAAACGAGTTGTTCACGAGACGTGTGTGAGTAAGAAGTGTGTGGCGGCCACCGCTCTCTTCGCCATAGTAGGGAAATGAGCGATATTAATTACTTACCCTTTCAATTTACGTTTAAACTTTTCCAATACTTCAGGATTGCTTATCAAATGTACCCTAACTTCAGAATTAGTGTTCTTGGCGTCAAATTTCAAGTTAGCATCATAATTCTTCTGAATCAACTGCATCAATTCTTCTACAGATCTCTTTCTATCTTCATATCCCGTATTGTAGTAATCTAAGTCCACTAAAATAAGAATTAAGATTTTAGTTTAATACGAAAACTATAGTTTACATGGAGTTTTGTATGAAATTCTAATTGTCTAATAAGGATATATGGATTAATAGATAATATAATCTTTATACTGTATACAGGATGTCCGGTAAGTAGTACGATAAACTTAAGGGGGAGATAGGTGGGGGGGGGGGGGGGGGGGGTCACCTACTAAATAAATACAAAACCGGCCAAGTGCGAGTCGGCCTCGCGCACGAAGGATTCCGTAAAAATTGCAACAAAATCACGTTTGTTGTATGGGAGCCCCCCTTAAATATTTATTTAATTCTGTTTTTAGTATTTGTTCATCATCTGCGAAAATTTCAACTGTCTAACTATAGCGGTTCTTGAGATATAGCCTGGTGACAGACAGACGGATGGACGGACAGGCAGCGAAGTCTTAGTAGTCCCGTTCTTACCCTTTGGGTACGGAACCCTAAAAAATGAGCTCCATAAAGATCGCTATTTTTGACATAGTTCGATATTTTTGGTTTTATTAAGTAATTAATTTTTAAATTTCGATAGAAAAACACTTTTATAGAAAATCAAACTAAAAGGTAGGTAAATATAATTTTCCATGAATTGTGTGATTATTACATATACCTAATATCATTGTACCTAAGTATCTAAGTTGTTATTAACATAATTCTTACCCTTTACATTTTTATCTTCGTCTAAGTACTCCTCAGATATCTGCTTATTAAGTAAATGTAAAAGTTCTGCGGTGCCTTTTAGTGCCTGTGGACTTAGCTTAGACATTTCTTTCGTCGATGCTTTGTTATATAGACGTTTTTCATTACTTTTTGCGCTGACTTCGAATACTGAAAAGAGAATTGCAATAAAACCAACTATTATATCACAGTCTTATTTATTTCACTGTGATAATATCCTGCTGCAGCAACAACTCTGTAAAGGGACTCTTTCAAGGTTTTTTGTTTTTAGTTAGTATTTGTTATTGTGAGGGATCACGGTATAAAATGTTTTATTCCAGAATATGATATACCTGTGTGCCAAGTTTCGTCAAAATCTGTTCAGCCATTTTTGCGTTATAATCCAACCAATCATACAAACTTTCACATTTATAATATTAGCAGGATGCTAATCCTGCTACATTAAAGTAATAAAATATTAGGTACCTTGTATTGTGGTTATTGGTTAATGGAAACAAAATTTATTAAAACTACCTTTATAATGCAAAATCCAAATGTGTAGTCTAAGGGCTGACTTGGCTGGTTTTCCCATGCGAATTATATAGCCTTCGCATGTTCTAAACCTGTTACCTTTCGGTTCTTATTTTATTATTAATTGAGCTATATATTTATATAAATTTGGCTTGCTGGTAGAAACTACCCATCGAACATAAGGCTCTTCCATGACTGTGTAAAAGTAGGTACTTAATAATAATTCGTATGGGAAAACCAGTCAAGTCAGCCCTTAGACTACTTATTTGGATTTTGCATAGAACTTGGCACTCAATCTCAGATCTCCATTCTTTTTGCGGCGAAGCCCACAGCAGAGAATAATTTTTGTATTGAACTTGGCTCTCCTTTTTTACATTTATGTTTTTGGTGGGATTATCTTTACATAAGTTTATTTGAGGTATTGCAACTCCCAGACAAACCAGCACTGGTTTAAGGGAGTGAAGAAACATTTTTGTATATTTTCTTTAATTGTCAATAAAATAAATAAATAAAATAAATCTATCCATATGTGTAACGAATAAACTCAAAAACTACTGGACCGATTTAAAAAAAAAATCCACAGTTAAAATGCTACATCATCCCTGAGTAACATTAGCAAAATTTTTGTCCCGGGAAAAGATCCCACGGGAACGCGGGTGAATCCGCGGGGGACACCTAGTTTTTGATAAAATACACATTGGTGAAACTGCGAAATAGAAAATAACTTACCTAAATAAATAAGAACGATAACTTTTTGCATGTTTCCGTCATGATAAAAGTATTGTGCTTCGTTTTATTTTTTCAATACGTTTTTTTATGACGCTGCACTTTGATAAAAAGTAAATTAAATTGTAACGTAGGTATGACCAAACAAATAACATACTTGTTCATACACATTCTGTATTAAATAATACTTTTTAAAATCACCAGGTAAAGATAGTGCCATTACACTTGCACTGTAAGGGATTAGGAAAAAGAGTGGGACGTGTGTCAGTGATGCAGATGCGGATATAAGGTCGTAGCTCACTTACACAACTCCTCTCCCACCCGACAAATAAATTATCATTCAAATATGGGCTTCAGGTCGTGCTCTTTAGATGTAGTTTATATTGGCAACATAAATTAGCAGACAGCGAGCTTACCGCCATCAGACTGCTCGGTAGTTGACTTTTAATATAGGGCGGTGTTGGAGCAGAGTCGTTTAGATGGGCTATGTCAAGACCGTCCTAGGCAAGCACTTCACCAGAGTGCCCCTCTAGCGGCCATCTTACTATTATACTGTACGATTAGCAAACAATTAACTAAGAGGCGTGGCTTGTGACGTCATCTAGAGAGTGGCGTGAGTGGCGTGATCAAACATGGAGGGGCGCGCTGAGGCACCGAGCGGCGCGCGTGTCATTCGATCGACACTTGCTGCATCGCCAGAAATTGATAGTTGCCGTAACTTTTTGCTTTGTAAATTTGATTTAATAAAAAATTATGTCCAGCAGTCGACGTCTTTCGGCTGAGATGATTATGATGAAGAAATTATGTTCATTTAGTAGTATTTGTTTTAATAATAATAATTTATTTCCAAAAACTTTACAAACTTTTTGTCAGCTTAATGTACTTAATATTGTTTCGAGACGTGATTTGGCCTCTGACTCTCAAAACTAACTGAACTAGGAAAGACCTGTGTTTTGAGTCAATCAGTGGATTCTCGCTCTAACTTATTAATGCACCCAAAATGTAGCCCAGAGTGTCTGACGTTACAAAATAATAAATAAAATCTACCGTAGTTTCTAACTGTACCTAATATTAAAAATGTTAATGTTTGTATGTTTGATGTTCAATCACGCAAAAAACGCTAATCAGATTTTGATAAAACTTGGCACACAACTGTAGCGACATCTATCTACACATATATAGTTCGCACGACTCCTAGATAGATGGCGCTCCAATAACCTACATCGCGCTTACGAAGTTTTCCATGCGATCTGCATATATACAAGATTCCAACATCAACAGTTGGACCGCGGTCCCCAGGCACGATGACCAAGCCTGGCGGAAGATCTTCCCTTTTCAATGGAGGAGTCTAACACCTCGCTCTTCCATACAACTATCATATCCTCGAATAAAATGTAGTAAGTAGGTGTTTGCCTACTTAAGCGATTACTTGTAGGTTAATTATTTAGTTCTTAGATTAAAAACGATTGCGCGCGCCCCTTTTTTAATCTCGCGCCCCTAAGCACGTGCCTAGTTTGTCTTAGAGATAATACGTCACTGCGTGGATTTCACTATCTATACATATTTTAAGGCGATGATAGCTCAGTGGTAAGTGAAGTTGGATGCCGCGGCGAAGGTCGTGGGTTCGAATCCTACAATGAGCTTTCGGTGAAGGAAAACATCGTGAGGAAACCATAGCACGGTGGTAGGGTACTATGTGGTACTCGACCGGCAGTTGCACTTGAGAGCCAGTTGCCCTTGCCCTTAAGGCATTGAAATAAGGTGTACAACACGTTGGCAGTCCACCTGGTATTGCTAATGTCTAAAGGCGACGGTAGTCACTTACCATCAGGTGACACGCCAGCCTCGTTGTCACTAGTGACATAAAAAAACATATGTAGGTACCCAGAATCAAGACAAACAACTGTTCATGCACACAAATATCTACCCTGGATGGATGACTAATAAAAACATAAATTTAAAGATTTTAGACTTTATTGTTTTGAGTATTATTAATCCTTATCCCCTGGAGAAAGGAGGAAAAGCATACGTCTGCATGTAGTAAATGCCTGATGACCTGAAATTAAACAAAAGTATAATTTTAACTTTTTTGGATAAGTTTGTGTTTGACCGCAATCTCACCATGGTAAGTGATGATGTGGCCGAAGGTGGCAAACGCACAAAACCTAGATGGGAACTGGCTCTCAAGTGCAGCAGAGCTGTCGGATCACACCGATAGGTGCTTGGCGACAGATTATCAACCTGCAGGTGGTAGCCAGCTAGTCGGGTACTACAGTGATCTGGTTTCCTCCCGATGTTTTCTTTCACCGGCAAACATTTAGACAAACGATATTTTTAATGTGAGTAAATAAGATACTCAAACAGACCAGCCCCCATAAGCAGAACCAGTTCACAAGTATGTCTCGTGTGGCAGCCACCCCCTTTGCCATGTTGGATGAAAGTGGGCGATCCACTAACTCATATTTCTCTTACCCAGTCTTTGGAACCAGTCCTCCCATCTGAAGAGTTCCCCACAAAAAGCAGTTCCCGGTCATAGCAGTGATATAGGAAGCGCAACGGGTGCCAGTAAATCCTCCAGAGGTGATGGACTCTCCCAAGTAGAAGTAGCTCCTATGATGAACGACATGAAGGTCAGATTGGAAAGAATCATAGGTTTGACAGAAGCATATTAAGATACTAAATCTAGGAATATTAATCACCTAAATACATAAACAAGAAAATTTATGTCAGGGGCGATGCAAATATACAAGCAGACATCAAATATAAATTAAAACTCACCTTGCATGATCACACTCCTGACTGATACACCCTGGCATATCGATTCCTCCGTTTGGGTAGAAGTCCACTTGCCCCAGCGTGGCGATGTACCCCAGCAGGCCAGCGTTGGTGTGTATCACTTCTGTGTATGTACCATCATCTGATCTAAACTTGTCGTCGTTTGTGATCCATCCAGGAAAAGCAGGATCCAGAGCTGCAAGAAAAAGGATTTTTTTTATATCAAAGGTCATGCAAGCAGGTCATCTGATGGTAAGTAGGTAGCTACCGTCGCTTATAGACATTGCCTAGTTGAAATTGCTAATGATTCTTTTGGTGGTAATTTGTTTTTTATACCACTAGTGACAACTAAGCTGACGGGTCACCTGCTGGTAAGTGACTACCGTTGTCTATAGACATTAGCAATACCAAGGGGATTGCCAGATTTTCAACTTGAAGGTGGTAGCCAGCCAGTCGAGTACTACAAAGTACCTTATCACCGTGCTATGGTTTCCTCACGATGTTTTCCTTTCATCATAAAAATACAAAAAAATCTTTTTTCACATTAGGTCGTTTCGATTGGATGAGGCATGGAAATTTGTGTAAAAATCTTTGATGAAGATGCAAAATACCAAACTATCAAAAATATTTAAAATGCTTTCACTGTGTCTCATAGCCCCTGTCTAATGTCTCATCTGATGACCCGTATCTACAGTAGGAAATGTTCATAACCATTTTCTCTAAATATTTTAGGTTGTTCCCCTCAAATATTTACGAACCTGTTATGTATGCAGCTTTTCCATTCAAGTTCCTGCCAACGATCCCAGCTTGGTGCCCTCCAAGGCTATGACCCACGATGTGGTACATCGCTGGTACTGCTCCAGTGGCACTATTCAACCAGTTGATGAAGCGGGCTACTGCCTCTCCTAATAATGCATACTAGTATTAAGAAATGCGGCAGTAGTGTGTGCGTATTAACCTAACTGATTTTAATACAGCCCGTTTAGTATACTTTAGTTATTTTCATAGCGTAATGTCCTATGGTATTCTACTATGGGGTAATGCTGCTGACATTGGCTCGATCTTTGTGTTGCAGAAGCGGGCTATTCGTGCAATTTATAATATGAAATCTAAAGATTCACTCACTCAGGGAAAAGTTCAAAGAAATTGATATATTGACTGTACCGTGCCAATTTATATTTGAAAATTTAATATATGTAAGAAAGAATATTAAGAGCTTAAAAAAGAATAGCGATTTGCATTATATTAATACTCGAAAGAAGGACAAACTTTATGTTCCTACTGTAAGATTACATAAAACTAACAATTCTTTTGTGGGGCAAAGTATACGTTTTTTTAATAAGCTACCTCGAGAAATTACAGAATTACCTTTTTTAAATTTTAAACGTGTCATCAAACACAAATTATGTCTAAAAGCTTACTATACAGTAGCAGAATATATGAATGATGGCAAAGCATGGCAATGAGTTGCTCCTCTTAAACGATATTATACAATGTATCCATTATTATATTTAAAAGAGAAAAGAGGGACTATTGTAAAAAAAAAACCGGCGAGTTTGTTTCGCCGTTTCTTCTCCTGACAGGTCTTTATTTGTAAATGGTGGTAACAGTTACAATAGCTTTAAAAATAGCAATAAGACGTTCAATAAGTGTTCCTTAAGTGTCCCAAAATTGAATAAAACATTTTGAGTTTGAGTTTGAGTTTGAGTATGCTGAGAGATAGGTCAGGCAGGTCAGGCAGGGTAGACAACACAGAAATAATATGCTGAGACGCAGACACATTCGCCCAGGTTGACATACATAGTACGGGAGGTAACGTTGCATTTTAGATTGTGTTTTTACGTCGATCGATTGCCATCTTTTTCATTAAATTTCGAATGACTAATAAGTGAAGAAAGCGTCAGCTCACTCACCCGCGGTGGGTGTAAGATTGGAAGGTTACGGAAGTTGTAAAAAAAATAAAGTAATCCTAAATATATTATTTATTTGAGCATAACTTTTGTATTTGTAACGCTACCTCCCGGACTAGCTCGCGTCTCGCAGCCGCGTAGAAATCTGCAGAGTTGCAAACATGACAACATTTTCTGCCGCTTGTGTCACCTGTCTGCCAGCATACGCTCAGGCTAACTCTTATTTGGTTTTCACGGTTAAACTGCTGAACTGATTTTCATAAAAGTTATAGAGACAGCTCAAACATTAAGGAAAGTCATGACTATTGTTTTTTTTATCTTTCTCTTTGTTTGTGGAAATGGGGCGATAAAACAAGATTTGGAGGTAAAGAGAATCCACGCTGACGTCGTGCAAAAACTGAATAGTAAACAAAAGATCCCAGGTGTCTTAAGACTGTATTACTTGACAAAATTACCAAGAATAATTTAATCTTAGATCAGTGATGCTACAAAAAGATATAGTAATGAACATCATTAAATTTGGTCCCCAGTATATGGAGTTCTATAATATACACTGCGCGGAGCTTTAGAGAAATCAATAGTTGACCCAACAGAATCCTTTCATATTGTACCACTGTATTTATCTTTTGAATCAAGTATCAATAACTTAAATCGCGAGTCCTGCATTCTATCATTCTAGCTAGTTTTAAGATGTCTGTCTTTTCTGTTAGCTAAAGGTTCTTTAGGACAGATTCAACTTTTATGAGGTATCTTCTCCGTTTTTGGTTAACTGAGTCAAGTAGAATATCTGTCGCAAAGCAATCAGTATGCACATGCTTTCACTTCTCTATGTACTTACCATATTCGAGCTCATCATCATTAACCAGGTGAGATTGTTTTTTTTATTCTGTATAGGCATGTGTTTGACCACAATCTCACCATGGTAAGTGATGATGTGGCCGAAGACGGTAAGCACACATAGCCTAGATGGCACTTGAGAGCCAGATCCCAGATTGTGGACGATTACAAGCCTTAACTATCAGGAAGTCATGTTCAATGCCCATGTTACAGTTGTGACCTTGAGTCACTTGAAGCTATTGAAGTTACCAGGGTTTTAGATCACCCACCTGAAGGTACAGTGTTGGCCACAGCAGCGAGATAGTTGATGGTGCCAGCTCCAGCACTCCAGTCCACCACGATGATGTTCAGGTCTTCCATGGAGAGGAAAGCTGAAGATCAAAGATGTTTCTTGAGGATATACCTTTGGTGTCTTAAATCGCCTATGTACGTACATCCCTGATTCTTTGTCAGAAGTATTTATTACAAGAAGGCAGACGGGTGACCTGATGGTAAGTGACTACCGTCTCCTATAGACATTAGCAGTACCAGGGGGATTGTCGATGTATTGTCGACCTTTTTCAATGCTTAGAATACATAAGGCTCTCAAGTTTTACTACCGGAACATACCGATAATTATCAATTTTGTGAACAATAGATTTAAAAAAGTAGTAATGGTATCTAGTTCCTACATATTTTAAGGCGATGATAGCTCAGTGGTAAGTGACGTCGGATACCGCGGCGAAGGTCGTTGGTTCGAATCCTTACAATGAGCTTGAGCTTTCGGTGAAGGAAAACATCGTGAGGAAACCACAGCACGGTGGTAGGGTACTTTGTAGTACTCGACTGGCTGGCTACCACCCTCAAGTTGAAAATCTGTCGCCAAGCACCTGTTGGTGTGTTCCGGCAATTGCACTTGAGAGCCAGTTCGCCTTAATAAGGTGTACAACACATTAGCAATCCCCTGGTATTGCCAATGTCTATAGGCGACGGTTGTCACTTACCATCAGGTGACCCGCCTGCCTCGTTGTCACTTGTGACATAAAAAATAAAAAATAAAAAAAATATATCAGTTATCTGGATTCCATAGTACAAGCTCTGCTTAGTTTGGTTTGATAGTGAATGAATCTTTCCTTTTACTTTAATATGGGACTTTCTGCTAGTACGTCGTAATCTTACCAGGGACCAGCACAGAGTTAAGGTCCGAAGCCACGGAGTCTAACCAACCATGGATGATCACTATGGTCCTCCTCTGAGAGTTGTAGTTGGTGATGCCCAGGAGGGAGTCCCCACCGACAAGCAGTGGCTGGCTGACTGATGGATTAGCCCTGGAAACATTGAAAGCTATTGACGCGGAAATAGGAACAGATTCTTATGGGTTTACCTTGAACTCTGGATAAGGACTTAAGCTCTTTTTAAATGGAATATTTAGTTGAAGAAAAGGTGGAAGAATATTAACAAAAGTAAAGACATATGAAACAATCGACGGTGGTAGGGTACTTTGTAGTACGTACTTGACTGGCTGGCTACCACACACAAGTTGAAAATCTGTAGCCAAGCAATTTTTACCAGTTTCTTGGGAGCCAGTTGGCAATCCCCCTGGTATTGCTAATGCCTTCCTATAGGCAACGGTAGTCTCATGCCATCAGTTAACCCGACTGCCTGTTTTTCAGACTTCTGTACATACCTTATAGTTATAGTTTCCTCATGATGTTTACCTTCACGGCAAAGCCATTTCTTGTCTTCACACGTATTATCGATAGGTTATTTCCATGTTCTAGAAGCTTACCTGGTAAACAAATGGTAAATATTCTCGCGATCAGGATCGAATCTAGTTGCTCTGATCACATCGCTGACCTTCAGCCAGGAGTCGACGAGGTAAGGTCTTCCATCAGGTCCCTGCACGTATTGGTAGCGTAAGCCAGGATCCTTGACCACCACAGGGTCATAGGGGAGTGCTGTGTGACACGTAATATGTTAGTGAGCCAATGATATCTTATACCTTTAAACGACCAATTCTTGTATATAAATATTTAATCTGAATCTCGGAAACGGCTCCAAAGATTTTCATAAAATTTAGTATGCAGGGGGTTTCGGGGGCGAAAAATCGATCGTTTTATTAGTGTTATTAGGCAGTGAAAAACTGCTACAATATCATTAGAATACGAAGGTATATCGCTTCCATTTACAAAATTATAAGCTCAGGGGGAAAAAGAGCGGACTTGAAACCAGAAGACCCCCGGATCGAGTCCCGATCCCCTTTTTTTCAAGTTCCTTCTTTTGTGAGAAAAACTATGATGAAAATTATATCAAAAAAAAAACGAGAAAAGATCGGTCACCCAGGTACTAATAAGTAAAAAGGCGTAGATAGGTTCAAAGTGCTCCTTAAGCTGGAGACTAAAAGTGGCTAATTAGCGTAACTTGACGTGTGTCGCGTCGCCAACATCAGATGCACTTCACGTACCGAGTAAAAAAAAGTGACCCAAAATAAACAAAAATGTCATAGTGTGTTTCTAGCGGCCTTCTCAGAACTAGTGGTAAAGTCAAATTATAATGTACATAAGCGCCTCGTACAGTTTCTAAACTAAACAAATTAAGGCGATGATAGCTCAGTGGTAAGTGACGTCGGACACCACGGCGAAGGTCGTGGGTTCGAATCCTACAATGGCTTCGTGAAAAACATCGTGAGGAAACCTTAGCACGGTAATAGGGTACTTTGTAGTACCGACTAGCTGGATACCACACACAAGTTGAAAATCTGTCGCCAAGCACCTATCGGTGTGTTCCGACAGTTGCACTTGAGAGCCAGTTCCCATCTAGGCTTTGTGTGCTTACCACCTTCGGCCACATCATCACTTACCGTAGTGAGATTGTAGTCAAAACACAAGCATATTATCCAGAATAAAAAATAAAAAAAATGAGTTTTTTTTAGCTAAGGAAGGCTCCTTTTGACTCTGCCTGTTAATTTAATGCTAATTTACATACCCGAGACTGCAGTAAAAAACACTAGAACTACTAGACCCCTCATGTTTAAGATTAATGATAAAAATAATTGTTAATTTCGACATTTTATTTATCTTTGCGTAGGTATGTATTTTATCGAGTAATATATGACTGATAAACTTATTAATGTGATAAATTTGAATATTTTACTTATGTTTAATTATGTGTAATAAGAGATAAGCTACTACAACCATTTAATTTAAATAAATCTAAATAAAAAAGTCGTTGTCAGTAGGCAACGTACCCAGAATGCTGGCAGCATTGCCACGTTGGATGGCGATGCTGATTCGTTGAGCGAGGTATATGCTAGCATTCTGGTCACGAGATGCGTCGACCAGTCGTTTTGACATTTCTCGGAAAAGGTGGTGTGCACTCGGCCCCCACGGACCCAGAGTTTCAACCCCAAACGGCTCAAATATGTAACTTGTATCTAAGTTACTGTATTTCCGCCGCTTGAGGCTCTCTGCTGACATGGCTGCACCACATTATGTGTTGTTTGTTTTATTTAAATAATAACACACACAAATAATAAAACTAATCTACAATTGAATAACCTAACAAAAAAAATTACTTATATAATATATCTAAAATACAACTGATATGTATAAAAAAGGAGACGAAAAAAGAGCTAGCTGGTCAAAATTGCTGCCAGTTGGTAGCGTGCCCAGAATGCTGGCGGCATTGCCACGCTGTATGGCAATGCTTATTCTTTGGCCAAGGTATTCGGCAGCCTTCTGAATGTTACCTTTAACTATCAAAACTATAAGCATAAGAGTAAATGTTTTTTTGTTATGGATAAATTCTTTCACCTATAAAATATTACATTTTATCAGTGATTTTATTTTTAATTGTCTCAGGAACCCGGATGAAACCGCGGGTCGGAGACTAGTAAGCTGTAATGGCTTAACGGATTTCGATAAAACTTGGCACTTATTGAAAATAATCCTATGGTTTAAAAGTAAATACATACACGACTCTGCTCCAACACCACCCTATACTAAAAGTCAACTACCGAGCAGTCTGATGGCGGTAAGCTCGCTGTCTGCTAATTTATGTTGCCAATATAAACTACATCTAAAGAGCACGACCTGAAGCCCATATTTGAATGATAATTAATTTGTCGGGTGGGAGCGGAGTTGTGTTTTTTTTTTTTTTTTATTCTGGATAAGCTTGTGTTTTGACCACAATCTCACCATGGTAAGTGATGATGTGGCCGAAGGTGGTAAGCACACAAAGCCTAGATGGGAACTGGCTCTCAAGTGTAGCTGTCGGAACACACCGATAGGTGCTTGGCGACAGGTTTTCAACTTGAGGGTGGTAGCCAGCCAGTCGGGTACAAAGTACCCTACCACCGTGCTATGGTTTCCTCACGATGTTTTCCTTCACCGAAAGCTCAAGCTCATTGTAGGATTCGAACCCACGACCTTCGTCGCGGTATTCGACGTCACTTACCACTGAGCTATCATCGCCTTGAAGTAAGTGGGCTATGACCTTTAACTTATCTAAGTACCTTATTATAATGGGAGAACAAGTTCCTCTAGAACACTGAGAGAAAACTAATGTTAACTCTTAATAAATATAATTAGGTATGTTAAAAATATAGAATAAAAAAACACTTAATTAAAAGACAAATTCTAACGTACTAGGTAATTAATCTAATAATATAAAATCTAAATAAAAAAGTCGTTGTCAGTAGGCAACGTACCCAGAATGCTGGCAGCATTGCCACGTTGGATGGCAATGCTGATTCGTTGAGCGAGGTATATGCCAGCATTCTGGTCACGAGATGCGTCGACCAGTCGTTTTGACATTTCTCGGAAAAGGTGGTGTGCACTCGGCCCCCACGGACCCAGAGTTTCAACCCCAAACGGCTCAAACATGTAACTTGTATCTAAGTTACTGTATTTTCGCCGCTTGAGGCTCTCTGCTGACATGGCTGCACCACCGACCCTATCCACTGTCTCTGGAAGATGAGACGGTGCTAAGGTATCAACACACGTGGCATCCCATACCAAAGGTCGACCCATCTTCCAGGGTATAAGTGTCATTCCATCGGGTCTCTTACCATCGTCACGAAACAAGCCATTTGGTTCTAAAATAGCTGTTACGTTGGCGCTGGTAAGGGCCCGACGGATGACATCATTAAGGCAAGCATGTCTCGAATATCTACCTGCGCTTTTGATGCAAGATAGTCCGTGGTGACCGAGTTGATCGACAGCAGTGCCACACTGACAGCGATGTGACGAGAAAATCGGCAAGCCCAAGCGTAAACATACTGCGGACCTAAAAGTGTTGGAGTCCAAAAGTGTACCCATATGTGAAGATGGTAAGGCCTGCAACCAAAGACCCGATTCCCAAGCAAAAACAGCTGTGAGGCGGGCCCTATCTGCGGAACTGGTTGACGTTTCTAATAAATTATTCCGTACCAGTTCACAGAGAGGGTCATCCCAGAGCCGCTGCGAGGAGGGGACCTTGGGCAGTTCAATGTTCGGGCAGGCCAATTGCCATGAAATTCTGGCCTCGGTCAAGCAAGATACCTCAACATTTTGAAAAGAAACAGAGAGTATGCGCTTTATAAGGTCATCTGTGCTATAGACCGAAGACAAAAAGGCTGGCAATGACACACTAGAAATTTTGCGAATGCCTAAGCCTCCATGCCTAATAGGCAGAGAGGCTTGTGACCATCCTCGATTATCAAAATTTATATTAAAAACTGAGATGAGTGTATCTCTAATGGTATTGTCCAAGACTTGTAATAAATTGGGGTACTTCCAAAGTGGACAACACCTAAGAGTATACACAAATTTTGGGACAAAAAGACAGTATCTGATGATAGTGAAGGCCATGTGTTTATTAATTTTTAAAAGACGATCTGAAACATTTTGAAAATTTTGAATTTTTTCCTCGACAAAGGTGGAAACTGATTCTTCAAGGATGGGGGAACCTAGCAGTCGAAGTGAACCACTGTCTAAAAGTTTAATATTAGGGGCTAAACTATTAAAATTTTCAAAAGCCAAATCTTTTGCTGTGCAAGTATCCGTAAAAAATAGTTCACATTTCGAAAAATTTAGTTCTAAACCTATAGCATGAAAATCTTTTATTAATTGTTTTAAATCATTTAACACAGTGGTCACATCTCCTCCCAAAATCCCATCATCGAGATACCAAACGTTAAATTTTGATTTCAAACGCTTAATGATAGGATTAATGGCTAAGCTAAAGATGGCCGGCCCGAGAGGGTCACCCTGTTGACACCCTACAGCTGAATAAATCAAATTGTTTCCATACATTAATTTTGAAGGTTTGCTATAACATTGATATAAAAAATTTGAAGAATTTGGAATATTTTCAAAAATTTGTGTCAAAAGGGCCCCCCCTATCAACTGAGTTAAAAGCATTCTTTATATCTACCTTTAGCAGCACCTCTCCGCCTTTATTATCCAGAAAGGTCCTAAGCGAATGTACTGCAGCTTCACAGCCCCCTCGTGAGCCGAAACCAAGTTGTGTTGGCTGCAGTAAATCTCTAATTTTATCTCTGTTGGCTCTGCAGCAAACCTTCGCAGCAAGGCGGCGGTATACGGTGCCAATTATATTAGTTATAAAGAGGAAAACCATATTCAATTAAAACTCTTAATTAATTTTTAATAGATATTTACTATTTATTTACAAGAAATGTACAAAATATATAAACTATAAAAAAACTTCCTTCAGGCTGCCGCTGCTGCCGATCGGCAAGGTTCCTAGCAGGCTGGCAGTGTTCCCTCTTTGGATGGCCAGGCTGATGCGTTGATGGAAAGCTCCCCGCCCGCAAGACCATAATCCTGGAATAATACATAGGATACTCTTATTATTATTATTGTGTTTTCGCACCACGGTTTCACCCGCATTCCAAAAAGAATTACAATTAAATATAGCTAATAATTAGCATTTCCATTGGTGAATGAATTTTTAGAATCGATTCAGTAGTTTCAAATCTTACCCCCAACAAACCTTACCTCTTTTTTATACTAGTACAGATGAACTCTGATTACAAATACATGGAAATATTCATTGTGTAATAACAACGGAACAAATTAATTATCATTGTCATATCTTTAAAATGCTGGAAATACCTGGCAACAAAATAATTATTCAAATTACCAATGGATCAAATGATATGATGCTGATTGCAAAGATGTTGCGTCAAGTTTTATGCAAATTATATCTTTGATAATAAGTGTAGTTATTATATTTTACAATTTATTTACAACAAATGTACAAAACGTATAAAATACTTCCTAAAACAAGAAATAGTTATTTGTTATACAAGAGTGAAAAGTTGTTTATTAACCGCGTGCTCAATTTTGATGACCGAGCAGGCGAAGGATTAGAATCGTGAGCATAAGCGAGGGAATCAAAAGAGCCCGAGGTGAAAAATCTTTGCACTCGAGTGCAACACGTAATTTTTCATCCCACCTCAGTGAGGAAATAACTAAATGCAAAAAAAAAGAAAAGGATGCGCGCAAAGCAAATTAAAAAAAGTACACCAAGAAGGTTCCGAGTCTGAGTTTTTGACAAATTAAAAAAATTGACAATTTTTTTTAATGTATTTTTGTATTAGTTTGAGAATAAAATGGTTAAACATTTGAAAAAAAAAAGCCAATATAGTCAGGTAGTCCAAAAATATTTAAAAAATGTTACCTTGCTGAGTGATGAATGGTTTTGACTTTGATGTATGATAAATTCGGCACCATGGAGAGAGAAGTAAATAGGTTTAATGATGATTTGAATTCATAAACTTAGTGCACACGATGTTCTATTTACTTTATCCTCTAGAGGATAATAACGGCTTTTACACTCAGATATCGAAGAGCAAAAATACTCTTTCCGAGATGGGGGGATGAAAATATATATAATATATCCATACTTAATAATAATAATATCATAAAGAGGAAAGATTTGATTGTTTGTTGGTTTGTTTGTTTGCATTGAATAGGCTCTGAAACTACTGGACCGATTTAAAAATCTTTAACCATTAGAAAGCTACATTATCCCTGATGAACATAGGCTATTTTTTTTCTCCCGGGAAAAGATAAGATCCCACGGGAACGCGGGTGAAACCGCGGAGGAAAACTAGTCATAAATAAAAGAGCTGTAAGTCGCTGCCCTGCGGTAGAGTTCCCAGAAAGCTGGCCACATTACCTCGTTGAATAACAAGACTTATTGTTTGCCCGAGGTAAGAGCCAGCTCTTGAGATTGAGCTTCCAGTGAAGGAAAACATCGTGAGGAAACCATAGCACGGTGGTAGGGTACTTTGTAGTATCCGACTGACTGGCTACCACCTTCATGTTGAAAATCTGTCGCCAAGCACCTGTTGGTGTGTTCCGACAATTGCACATGAAAGCCAGTTATGCCTAATAAGGTGTACAACACATTGGCAAACCTCCTGGAATTGCTGATGTCTATAGTCGACGGTAGTCACTTACCATCAGGTGACTCGCCTGCCTCGTTGTCACTAGTGGTTGTAAGTCTCTAGGTCTGCTTGTTACAATAATGACGTATGCGGAACTAAATGCTCCTCAAAAACCTCAATATTTTATACATAATTAATAATGATTAATTACAACTGATAAACACCTGTGTACTGGCTCCTGATTATGAAAATAATCAATAAAATACGTCATAATATATTATTGTTAAGCTCTTCATGATAAATCTTTAGGTAGATATAAAAATTCAGCTTCTGTATATTTCAGTTCGCAAAACTAAAAAAGTAGTCGATGGATTGGCATGAAATTATACACCAGTTTTCCGCCCCGCGGTTTCACCCACGTTCCCGTGAGATATTATTTTTTACCGGGATTAAAAGTAGCATGTGCTATTCCAGACTATGATCTATCTCCGTGCCAAATTTCATCCAGATCCATTCAGCCGTTCTGTCGTAAATGAGTAACAAACATACAAACATACATCCATCCATCCATCCAAACTTTCACATTTATAATTATTAGTGGGATTAGCGCGAAGTGGATTTTATTTCGAATGGTAATATCAAATCGTTTTGTGAGGTTGAATAATCTTAAATAATTAATGAATATCAAGCAGAGCGACAACGAAACGTAGAAATTCTAATCCAACTGTATCTCATCAATCGTTGTATATTTCAACAATGTGATTGTATTGCGCTATGAGACAGTTGTTGTACAACATTGTGGAGATGATATTTTAAAATCATATAACCATTTTAATTTGTTAAAAACTCAGACTCGGAACCTTCTAGGTGTACGTTCGTCTTTTAATTTGCTTTGCGCGCGCCATTTTCTTTTAATGTCATATTGTTAAAACCTTAGGTAAACTATAATTAATAATAATACCTAATAAATAAAAGTATTTTATGATTGTAAAAGTTTTTTTTTGCATTGAGTCATTTTCTAGCTGAGGTGGGATGAAAAGTTACGCGTTGCACTCGAGTGCAAAGATTTTTCACCTCATGCTCTTTTGATTCCCTCGCTAACGCTCCGGATTCTAATTTTAGAATCCTTCGCTTGCTCGGGCATCAAAATTGAGCACGCGGTTAAAAAGCAACATTGCACTCTTGTATAACAAATAACTATTGTAAGTTAACAAGAGTTTTTTGTTTAGTAGAAAAGTCACCAAGTAACCGTTGTGTTCTGAACTGCGCATAAGAGCTCATTCCCTTCTGAGTTTCCTTTGCTTCGCTTTTAAACATCTCTTGCCAAGATAAGACTATCATATTCTGATATAATAGCAAAAAAATAAAGCAATAAATTTAATCTAAGAAGGTAAATCCACGGCGCATAAATAAGCCGGTAATATTATCAAAATATATTAACTATTTGCTTCTATTGAAAGATAATATTCCCAAAGATAAGTAAAATAATAAATATAAATTAATTCACGATTTTAGTTGATAGTTTTTGTTGCCATGAAGGGGTTTTGTTTGTCACTTTTGGCTCTAGTAGCCGTTTCAGGTATGTATTTAAATATAATAGGTAATTTTTTTTTATTTTTTTTTATTAAAATAAGTGTAATATAATCTTTGTAACATTAACCCAATCAAAGGATAAATAATATGTTAATTGTGAAGTTCATAATTTAATGCTAAGATTGGATTTTTATGGATGGCTTTTCCACTTTGATGGTTACCTATTTTATTTATGAAAATCTCACCAGATAATAGTTATCCCACCAAAAACAATAAGGTGAAAGAAAGCCAAGTTAGTAACAAAAAAATTGAAGATACTTGCATGACGGCTTCGCTAATAAAATAAGTGAGATCTAACTGCTTTGAAAGAAAACTTGTTATATTCTTTGCGACTCAAAAGTGCGACCCGATTGCGTAATTATAAAATAGTGTTATGCTGAAATTATTAAAAAATACATAATTGAAATGGAAATAAAAGTAATTTCAAAAATGCTGTTTTAATTTGAAGGTTAACCTTACCCTTGTGCACCAAGGTCTGTGTCTTTCCACGGTGTAACTAAACCTACACATTGATATCATCAGCTTTCTTTTCAGCTCCCTATTGTCTAGCTCTAAATCATCGTCTCCTGACATGGCATCAGTGTAACCCACAAAGATATCATCTCTGATAATTTATATCTTCGCGATGATTTTTCAGCGCTCCCCTACGATCCAGTGGTGATCAAAGACCCAGGCCTCCGCTATGAGTACGTGCAAGGGCCTGATGGGAGTCTTCACCTCGTCGATTCCTGGTTGAAGGCCAGTGATGTTGCTCTAGCCCGATTTGACCCGGATAGGCAGATCGTTTACCATTTGTTCACCAGGTAAACAATACTTACTTACTTACTACGATGGCTCAGTGACCCGAAGTGAGCGTGACCCTGCGCGAGCTCTCGCTAACTGTCGTCAATTGATAGCTCGCGCAGGTCCTGCTGCACTCTATCCACCCAGCGATACCTAGGACGTCCAACAGGCCTTCGGCCGGTCGGCCGCCCCAGATACGCTCTCTTCACCCCTCGATCCTCACTCATCCTTTCGACGTGTCCGAGCCAGCAGAGTCTATAGGCTTTTAAGTCTCCTAATATGTTAGGCTCCTTAAATAGACACTCCAAAAACAATACCTTATCTTAATAGATATGAGACAAACCAACTTACGGCCCACCTGCTGGTAAGCGGTTACCGTAGCCAATGGACACTTGCAACACCAGAGGCGTCACGAGCGCGTTGCAGACCTTGCATAAACCTTCTTACTCCTCTTTCGAAGAACCCTATGCTATAGTCTCTAGGGAAAACCTCTACAGGGAGGTCTTTCCACAACCGGAGAATTTGATAAGAATCACCTGTAAAATGTGACCACGTGGGTTTTGTGCCATCTTAACTGAACCAAAACTGATACAACACAAAAAATTTGCATATTTGTCTATGACATGCGGTTGCCAGCCAAATAGGTACTTCAAATAACTCTATTGCCAAAACAAAATAGCTGCGATGAATATACCGTATTAGTGGAGTCTTAGGAAGCCAATAGATGCGGGCTTTATTTTATGTCATTAGGTTGACAAACAGACAGACGGTCCATATGATGGTAAGTGGTCACCGCCTCCTCTCATATGGACCGGCAATACCAGGGTGACTGCCGATGTGTTGCCGACCTTGAAGAGCTCTTTTTACGTCTTTTTGACGAACCCTATATCATAGCGCGGTGGCAATACCGTAATGGGGAGCTCATTCCACATCCTAATGGTCCGCAGAAGAAACTTCCGGCTGAATCGTTCGGTGTATAAGCTCCACATTGCCGGTGAGCAGTGCGATGATAGAATGGTGACGATGGCACCAAAATTTTTGACTTGGGGACTCCCATTATAAAGACAGTAGAACACACAGAATGAGCCAATATCTCTCCGAAGGCTGAGAGGTTTTAATACTGGGCATCGTGGAGATCCTTTGTCCAGCGGTGGTCGTCTTTCGGCTGATATGATGATTATTTTAGGTACATAATTTATTTTTAATTTCCAGATCGAATCCATCAGTGAGTCAGCCTCTATTGATCGGCAGCGAGGGGCTCCTGGGCCTCACTAACTACAACCCACAGAGAAGGACCATCTTGCTCATTCACGGATGGCTGGACTCCGCCTCTGCTGATTTTAACACTGTTCTGGTTCCTGGTAAGTTTATGGCTTGTTTTTTTTTTACTTTTGGATAAGCTTGTGTTTAAGGCGATGATAGCTGAGTGGTAACGGTAAGTGACGTCGGATACCGCGACGAAGGTCGTGGGTTCGAATCCTACAAAGAGCTTGAGCTTTTGGTGAAGGAAAACATCGTGAGGAAACCTAAGCACGGTGGTAGGGTACTTCGTAGTACCCAACTGGCTGGCTACCACCCTCAAGTTGAAAATCTGTCTCCAAGTATACCTATTAGTGGTTCCAACAGCTGCACTTGAGAGCCAGTTCCCATCTATGCTTTGTGTGCTTACCATCTTCGGCCACATCATCGCTTACTATGGTGAGATTGTTGCCAAACATAAGCGTATCCAGAATTTAATAAAAACAAATATTTTCTTGGGGCCTTTAAGGTCGTACTGTTTCAACCAAAGGCTATTTCATTTAATTAATGTTTTTTTCTAAATGTTTCAGCTTTCCTATCTGCTGAAGACTTGAATGTGATCGTGGCGGACTGGGGCGCAGGAGCCGCTACCATAAACTACCTCACTGCTCTGGCTAACACTGTACCTGCAGGTACCACTACCTACAACATACTACACATTGTCATTGCTGTAGCCTCACACGCATTTTTATAAACATAACTAGCCAGAGATCTAGAAGGCGACTGAGCACATCTTTCCGTTGTTTAATATAAATGCAGTGCGATTTTCCTAAAAACATATTAGAAAACTTCCTCAAGAAAGCCCTTATATAAACAGGCAGAGATTCATCGGGTTTTAAAATCAGTAATAGTGACTTAGATTGTTTATCATTCTATATCATCATGTAATTTCAGGGTTTTATAAACTAGAGTCTTTTTACCATCCACATACATATAATACACTGATACTGCAGGGCAAAAGCATAAGTAATTGAAAATATAGTTTATCGCGATTACATGGAACCATAGTTGAATTCACTATCCGCAGGTGAAAGCATTGCTCGATTCATCAACTGGTTGAACGGTGCCACTGGAGCATTACCAGCGATGTACCACATCGTAGGACACAGTCTTGGAGGTCACGCTGCTGGTATTGCTGGCAGGAACATGGTGGGATCTGCTGCTTATATTACAGGTAAATATAAATATTTCCATGAACTTCAAAAAGAAAAAAGTAAAAATGTCTGTAGCGACATCTATCTACCAAAAGATATAGTTTGCACGACTCCTAGATAGACGGCGCTTCAATAACCTACATCGTGCTTACGAAGTTTTCTATGCGATCTGCGTATATACAAGATACCAACATCTACAGTCGGACCGCGGCCCCCAGGCACGATGACCTAGCCTGGCGGAAGATCTTCCCTTTTTAATGGAGGAATCTAACACCTTGCTCCTCCATAGGTCGCTTACGCGTCATACTTGTGAACAGGTGCTGCTTGTGGGGGCTGGTTTGCTTGAGTTTGTTGTCTACTAAGCCAGTCATCATTAAATTCTATAGATTACTATTTTTGCCGCCGTAACACGCAAATATAGTCAGTGAGGCTAGATAAATAATTATTGAATGTAATAAATAGGTGTAAGTTGTTTTTGAAAAGAGTAATTGTTGAATTTATGGGCGGCTCTTCTCAGCAAAAACAACCTTCCGAACCCAGCATTAGAGTCTGACTATTCATAAGTGCCTGTGAAGTGTGAAGGCCTATTTAGATTAATAAACATTTCATTTTATTTCATTGCTCATGTTTACTAGCGACAGTAGGCATTAATGCACCCACCTACCTGCTCTTCTGAATTCTTCAACTGACTGTGTGTGGTACACAGTCCTGAAATCCTTGGATCTATACTGGGATATCCAACTCAAGGATAATCGATGATTTAAGGCGATGATAGCTATGTGGTAATGACGTCGGATACCGCGGCGAAGGTCGTGGATTCGAATCCTACAATGAGCTTGAGCTGGTGATGGAAAACATCGTGAGGAAACCATAGCATGGTTGTAGGGTACTTGGTAGTACTCGACTGGCTGGCTACCGCCCTCATGTTGAAAATCTGTCGCCAAGCACCTATGGGTGTGTTCTGACAGCTGCACTTGAGAGCTAGTTTCCATCTAGGCTTTGTGTGCTTACCATCTTCGGCCACATCATCGCTTACCCAGACCAAAAGTCTCTAAAATCCAATTACTCTTTAACTTTTAGCTCTAGAGCCACTCTTCACCGGCTGGATAACCAACGACGACAAGTTCCGAGCAGATGATGGAATCTATACAGAAATTATCCACACTAACGCGGGACTCCTGGGCTATCTTGGCACTCTGGGAGATGCTGACTTCTATCCTAATGGAGGAATCAACATGGCTGGTTGTGACAACCAAGATTGTGAT
Organism: Ochropacha duplaris; assembly: GCA_951361185.1. Lineage (NCBI taxonomy): Eukaryota > Metazoa > Arthropoda > Insecta > Lepidoptera > Drepanidae > Ochropacha > Ochropacha duplaris. Next base: position 4,814,929 of record OX592720.1, on the reverse strand, counting down.
CACGCACGGTAATTTATCATGCACATATTCCCCAACAAAGATCTACATGCGGTTTTCATTAACGAAGTATTTCATGAGGAAGGTTTAGGATGCTGTTAATAAGCGCGATAGCATAGCGATGTTTTAAAATGTGTCGAAAAGATGGAAATGTACACTACAAAAGTAGACGGGCCGGTTGGCGTGGTTGTTTATGACACTACCTATCACGCTGCAGGTCGTGGGTTCGATTCCCATCCAGGACACACATTTGTGTGCATGAACATGTCTGTTTGTCCTGAGTCTGGGTCTAATTATCTATTTAAGTATGTATTTACAAAAAAAAAAGTAGTCTATGTATTATATCAGTCATCTGGTTTCCATATTACAAGCTCTGCTTAGTATGGGATCAGATAGCCGTGTGTGAAAAATGTCCGAGGATATTATTATTTATTATATTAAAAGCTTTACAGCTTTAAAGCGATGATAGCTCAGTGGTAGTGATGTCGGATACCGTGGCAAAGGTGGTGGGCTCGAATCCTGCAATGAACCTGGGCTTTCGGTGAAGGAAAACATCGTGAGAAAACCATAGCACGGTGGTGGCAACGAAGCTGGCGAGTCACTTGGTGGTATGTGACTACCGTCGCCTATACACATTAGCAATACCAAGGGGATTGCTAATGTGTTGTACACCTTATTACAATGTCTTAAAGGCAACTGGCTCTCAAGTGTAACTGTCGGAATACACCAACAGGTGCATAGCGACAGATTTTCAACATGAGGGTGGTAGCCAGCCAGTCGAATACTACATAGTACCCTACCACCGTGCTGTGGTTTCCCTACGATGTTTTCCTTCACCGAAAGCTCAAGTCCATTGTAGGATTCGTAGCCACGACCTTCGCCGCAGTATCCGACGTCACTACCACTGAGCTATCATTGCCTAAATTATGTAGACATATATTATGCTCTGATCACTCCATATAGAAGACTATTTTAATACAGATACTGAGATTATAATCATTTATTTCTTGCAGGTCTTATTTCTACATGGCAGAATCTCTCACATCAGGTGGCTTCACTGGATCCCGTTGTCTAAGTTATGTGACAGCTATGACGGGCAACTGCTTCTTGTGGGGCAGTCTTACGATGGGTGGCCTTGTGCCCAAGACGGGGTAAGGATAACGGAATTCTCATGGAATTCTTCCACACAAAATTCAATTTAAACAAGATAGACATTTTTGTTTATTTTTGGATAAGCTTGTGTTAGACCGCAATCTCACCATGTTATGTGGTGATATAGTCGAAGGTGGTAATAAAGCCCAGATCGGAACTGGCTCTCAAGTTCTAGTCGGAAGACACCGATAGATCGGCTACTACAAAGTACCACGGTGCTATGGTTTCCTCACGATGTTTTCCTTCATCGAAAGCTCAAGCTCATTGTAGGATGATATATGGGGTTCTTCAAAAAGGGCCTAAAGAGAGCTCTTCAAGGTCGGCAACACATCGGCAATCACCCTGGTATTGCAAATGTCCATAGGCGGCGGTGACCACTTACCATCATGTGGACCGTCTGCATGTTTGTCAAACTATTGACATAAAAAAAGGATCCAAACCCACGACCTTTGTCGCGGTATCCAACGTCACTACCTATGCGCTATTATCGCCAAGACCGTCGTCTTAGTAAGCTGTCTATGTTTTATTCAATACAGATCTTCTGGAATCTTCTACCTGGAGACTAATGCTGCACCACCGTTCTCAAGAGGATGAACAGAAAAAACTGATACTTACACAAATTAATGTCTATCAATAGTTAGTCTTATCTTATTAAATACACATTCATTAAGAAATTCGCCATCGCAAGTGAAATGTAATTTCTTATGAGATATTAAAGTTCCTTGAAGTCAAATATAGAAATAAATAAAATTAAAGCAACTATCCTAAGATCTTGTTATTTGCAAGTACCAAAATCCAAAAATGAGTTTTTATTATTTTTACCCGACAGCGCCAGAAGGAGGCTATGTTTTTCGCGTGTATGTTTGTACATTTCGCTGGCACGCTCTGTAGGCTAAACGGCTGAACCGATTTTGATGAATGATATGTTGTTAGATTTGCCTTTATTGCTCGAGTGTCACTAAAGACATGAAAGTAATCTAAATTCAATAACGGCGACTACCAAACGCCATATTGTGAAAAAGAAAAAAATATAAGTTGACGTACTATGTCAAAAATATAGAGTATTTTCTTCAGAGTCTCTTCCATCATTTTACGGCGATGATAGCTCAGTGGTAAGTGACGTCGAACACCGCGGCGAAGGTCGTGGGTTCGAATACTACAATGAGCTTGAGCTTTCGGTGAAGGAAAACATCGTGAGGAAACCACAGCGCACGGTGGTAGGGTACTTTGTTGTACCCGACTGGCTGGCTACCACCCTCAAGTTGAAAATCTGTCGCCAAGCACCTGTTGGTGTGTTCCGACATTTGCACTTGAGAGCTAGTTCGCCTTTAAGGCATTGAATAGGGTATACAATACATTAGCAATCCCCTGGTATTGCCAATGTCAATAGGCGACGGTTGTCACTTACCATCAGGTGACCCGCCTGCCTCGTTGTCACTTGTGACATAAAAAAAAAATATACCAAAATTTATAAGAATTGGTTTAGCAGTTAACACGAGAAAAGGTAACAGACAGACAGTCATAGTTACTTACGCATATAATATAACTAGTGGTCCCGGCAGACGTTGTCCTGCCCTGAAAATAAAACTTAGAACCCGTTTCCAGCGCCACCTATTGTGAAACTAAACCATCTGTCAGTCCGATCTCGAGACATGTCAAGATAAGGCTAAGGTAAATAGGCATTTATTGACTCCGCGTGCTTCACCTAATTCCTCATCACCGCTTTCCATCAGGCGAAATTGTGGACAAACGCGCTTTCAGTCTAATATAAAAATAAACTTCGGGAGTGCCGCGGCCGGCAGAAGTGAAAACTTGAACATTAACGTTATGCATTTTTGAATATTTTGGAATAGTTAGGGAATAATTTCGCACGAATTTTTTATCAGTATAAAAGTACTATCATTGATGTGGTAAAATACAATATTCATTTATTGCGCTATCGTACACAAACATGACAATTTATATTAGAGTAGCTGTTCCGCGCGGTTTCATCCACCTTCCCGAGGGACCTTATATTTTCAAGTGATTGCAGCCAGAGATGTCAGAGATTTCAATATAAAAATCATCTCAGACAGTGCATCAGTCAAAGTCAAAGTCAAAACCATTTATTCAGTTTAGGCTCTAGAAGGGCACTTATGAAGGTCGAATTACAGAAGTTACCACCGGTTCGGAAGTCAGCCTTCAACTGAGAAGAACCGGCAAGAAACTCAGCAAGGTTACATTTTTTAAATATTTACTTTAAGTATTTATTTTAAGTACTTCAAGCACTACAAAATAACACCATAATCTCTGTCCTTGTACTGGAATGTCACAACACACTCCAATCCATTGCAAACACAAACAAAGTAACCCTGCAATGGATCAAAGGACATAGCAACTCACTGGGCAATGACGCAGCCAATGAACTGGCCAAAAGAGGATCGGAGACAATAGTATATGGACCGGAACCATTACTACGCATACCTAAGGTCCAAATAAAATCATGGCTACGTCAAAAAACTGGAGAAACCCATTTAACGCAATGGAAAACCAATGAAGGGGCAGACAAACAAAGAATGCAGTTCCGGTGGCATCAAAAAAGTTTTCTCGCAACCTCATCAGATTAAAAAGGGACAGAATCCGCAAAGTTATAGGAGTTATAACCGGCCACTGTCTACTGAACAAACACCTATTTACCATAGGTGTGACAGACAGCCCCCTATGCAGAGGATGCATGGAGGCGGAAGAAATGCCACAGCACGTGCTTATGGAATGCAGGAGCGTGGCAGACAAACGGGCACAAATCCTCCTTTCACCAGCGTCACTTCCGGAAGCCTTTGGCAGTCTACAAAGGCTGCTAGCCTTCTGGGATGACCTGGGCTGGTTGGAGTGAGAAGACACAGAAGCTTAAATACGTACAATGGCCCAATCAAGAGGCTAAGTGCGGGAACAGCCCTGCCAAAACAAACAAACACAATATTTTCCCGGGATAAAAGTAGCCTATGTGCTATTCCAGACTATAATCTATCTCTATGCCAAATATAATCCAGATCCATTCAGCCGTTCCGGCGTAAATGAGTAACAAACATACATCCATCCAAACTTTCACATTTATAATATTAGTAAGATTAAGATTAGTATGGATCCATGTAGTATGTTTTTTTTTTTTATGTGACTAGTGACAACGAGGCAGGCGGGTCACCTGATGGTAAGTGACTACCGTCGCCTATAGACATTAGCAATACCAGAGGGACTGCCAACGTGTTGTACAATTACAATGCCTTAAGGGCAAGGGCAACTGGCTCTCAAGTGCAACTGCCGGAACACACCAACAGGTGCTTGGCGACAGATTTTCAACTTGAGGGTGGTAGCCACATGGTACCCTACCACCGTGCTATGGTTTCCTCACGATGTTTTCCTTCACCGAAAGATCAAGCTCATTGTAGGATTCGAACCCACGACCTTCGCCGCGGTATCCGACGTCACTTACCACTGAGCTATCATCGCCTTAATATAATATAATATCGATCTTCACGCAAACCTGTAAGCAATTCCATAGGTCAATTTCATGGCTTAAGCATATCTGTTCGATAGACGTGCACGTATATTACAAAACAACTTATCGTTTTGATTCATAAACCCCGGATTATTTTCATCCATTTCTTTATTTATCATGAACAAACGCGCATGGTTTGTGAATGATATGTTTTTGATAATTTGCGTCAAAGGTTACCTATTTTAATGGCAGGCAACCATTTTTAGTTTTAAGGATTTTAGTGACATATTATTTATACTTGATTAAATCAACTTCTTTTTATTAAATGTCAAAACGATAGCAATGTATGAAATACTAGCTGTCCCCCGCGGTTTCACCCGCGTTCCCGAGGGTTTTTTTTTTTTTTTATGTCACAAGTGACAACGAGGCAGGCGGGTCACCTGATGGTAAGTGACAACCGTCGCCTATAGACTACATTGGCAATACCAGGGGACTGCTAGTGTGTTGTACACCTTATTAAGGCGAACTGGCTCTCAAGTGCAATTGCCGGAACACACCAACAGGTGCTTGGCGACAGATTTTCAACTTGAGGGTGGTAGCCAGCCAGTCGGGTACTACAAAGTACCCTACCACCGTGCTGTGGTTTCCTCACGATGTTTTCCTTCACCGAAAGCTCAAGCTCATTGTAGGATTCGAACCCACGACCTTCGCCGCGGTATCCGACGTCACTTACCACTGAGCTATCATCGCCTTCTTATCCTTTCCCGGGATAAAAAAAAGTAGCCTATGTGCTATGACAGACTATAATCTATCTCTATGCCAAATTTCATCCAGATCCGTTTAGCCGTTCTGGCGTAAATGAGTAACAAACATACATCCATCCATCATTAAAATCATAAAAACGTATGAGTTTTACAATCGCTGTTCTCATGCATTGTTTTGCAATGTTTGTCAGATAATTTTACTTGAATATAGATGACATCCATCATGATAAATAGAGTACAATAAGGAATGGGGGGGGGGGGATTATTTTATACTAAGCCTTTAGCAAAAAGGCGAACCAATGATAGACAGCTTTTGATGTCAATTGCCCCGATGAGATGTGGGTTCGAATCCTACAATGAGCTTGAGCTTTCGGTGAAGGAAAACATGGTGAGGAAACCACAGCACGGTGGTAGGGTACTTTGTAGTACTCGACTGGCTGGCTACCACCCTCAAGTTAATATTACTTAAGTTTATTATTATAGTACACAAAAAATATTAAGTTATGTAACAAAAGAAAACAAATCGAGTTCGTTTACAGTGCTTCCCAGGCCATGCGCAGTGGAGTGATATAAAATTCACGACGGGAAAATAGACCCTAAATTCCATCAGCTGTTATTTTATGATTCCGAAAATATTGGCACAAGTTGACATTTTGACAGTTGGTTCCCAAGGCAACCAATTTTTTGGTGCATCCAATAAGCGTCGAATTCTGTGGTCGAGGTGCGGAGCGACGACACCGAGTTCCTCGGAACAATAACTAACATGGAAGCCGGGCTAAAATAAGAAATGAAATGCATATACTTTACCTTTTTTTACTTTCGACGTTAATAATGCGTGGGAAAGAGACATATAATACCGTTCTGTTTCGTTATTATGCAGGTTGTCACAAGCTATTTTTTGGCTAGTGATGGGCTTATCATCGACATTGTCGTGTCGATATAAGTCATCAAAGCAAACAAGTAAATATAGTTAGTACTAGCTGTGCCCGCGACTTCGTCCGCGTGGAATAGTGACTTTGGGCATATCTTTTGGTTTATTTTGGATTAACAAATGTTCGACGTGATTCTTTAAATTGACATAACTTTTTTATTTAAGAACCGATTGACATGAAACTATTGATGCACTGACTCCATTTCATTTTCATTTCACCATCGATTCATTTCATATCGATAACCATTTTTACATCACTAGTAACCTATACTTGCGACAATTTTATTTTTCAGAAAAATCATAAAATAAAGCAAATACGTGAATTCTTTTGAGTAGATAGGCATAAAGTACTATTTTTATTTATCGTCTATCACTTTTTTTATTTCCAATATTGAAAAATATATCTCTAAACTCACCGATGAAATGTTAACGTTTCGTTCTCATTTTCTTTTCTCGAACTATGGGCTTTACACCCTTCAATAATACAAGACATCTTGTCCAGGGCACTGTACACCTCTCGTATGTACTTTCTGGCCACGTTCTCAGACAGAAATTAATAATTAACTCACTTTTTTCACTTATTGAATTCGTCAAACTCCCGACTCGTATCAACAAAACATATCACTACAAAATTAAGTTGATAGCCAACGTAAGTATTTTGACGTCTTGGATAGAACTTTTGTATTTGTTAGCATTAAAAGAGGGCCAAAGAGGACCATTTGACATTTTGCTTGTGACACGTTCAAAAATAATAAAAACAAACAGCCATGTTTTGTTTCATTCCCACATTACGATATGCTAATTGACATAAATGAATAAACTGTATAGTACTCAGTTTTTATTTTAGCCCGGCTTCCATGTTAGTTATTGTTCCGAGCCGAGTTCATCCCAAGAATAATGTTTTCTAAATGGATAGGTAACTCTAAATACCAACTTGAAGCAAATACCTATCAATTGCGAAAAAGAGAAAGATAACAACTATACGTTGGGACAATCTCTCTTTCTTTCATTAAGGATAAGTAGGGTTAGAAAGAGAGATTGTCACAACGTAGTAAGTAGTAGTAGTAAGAATATAAATCTTGGTTGATCCGTTCATCCCTATATAACCAAGTACAGTGCCACCAACTTATCTGTGAACTGAAGGGTGGCGCTAGTGGTCACTGAAATGCTCGGAATAAATTGTTCCGAGCTGAAATGAATAGGTAACTGACAGTTGTGACATTTGAATGTTCATGACGGCCGTAGTTCCAATTTTCACCATCTCACAGATAAGTCGGTAGGAGTGTATACAACTGTAAAATCCGCGCACCGTTCATCACATCCAGCCAATCAGACGTCCCGAAGCTATGCCGCAGCATTACACCGCACGGGATGTCATGCAGAATGTTTATTTATTATTCAAATGTTTATATTTTTAGCTTGTGTTTTTATATTTTCAATAACATTATATATTACGATGCTGGCTGCACGGCCAGTACCAGTGAACACCCCTTCTTCCATCACGTCTAAATCGGATAGCCTAGCCGTCTCTTGCCCCCATTGTCCTGGTGGACGTGTTTTTAAAGGTAAGAGAGTCCTAAATATACACATTGCAAAAAACCATAAGACAAATACCAACAACAATATCCAAATTTCGAATAACGATATCCCAATTTCTTCTCATATCTACCACCAACCTAAGGAACATCTGGCCGATTTGAAACAAAATTCCATAGTAGTTAAGAGATTCTCCTAGGGGTGCCCGTTTAACAATTGCTCAGTCATTGTCTGCCACAATAAAAAAAGTCCTTGCTGAAAATTCCAGAATTGCTTGGCAAAATTTATTCATCTTCGCATATCACATCCTTCACTCATAAAAATTTTCACGGATCTTTAACTAACAGTTTGAAGCAAATTTGCTCAAATTTTCCAAACCTTCTCCTTGACCAAAACTATTTATCATACGTTCCACAATCAACTCACATTCAAACAAACTACCGCCATTCCTCAAAATGTGAGTTATATACATCCCCGATACTGTCGAAAAAAGACAGTCTATCATCAGTAGTTTCGACAAAATTGCGCCCAATCTCAGAAAAATTGACAAAACTCTTCACCTCCTAGGCGCGCCAATTTGTCCAGAATCATTCCCATTGGAGAATGTTACTAGGTATGCCAAATCGGTTGTTACAGTGAAGCTTGTATGTATACAAATACACTAGTTTTTGTTGTAGCCAAAAATACCTATTAGTTTTGATTTTACAGGCAATTAAACTTCCGATAAAATCGAATCCCGCTAACAGTCACGTGACCGCATTTGACGTCAATTCACAACGCTCCGCTATGAGCGAGTGTTGCGAGATGACGTCACACCGTCACACGAATACGTCACATCGAGTACGAGTCCGCATCGCACGTTTACTTCTATAAATCGGAAACTAATTGACGTATCGAAGTAATTCTTTCACTTGTATTTTTTACTTTTGACAGAGAATATGGAGAGCTAATATTCAAAATTAGGTAACATTCTTCAATTTTGTACTATCTGATCGTCTCTTCTAAATAAATCTTATAAATTCCCACATGGCTTTTTTTATAATTCGTTACTGTTCGTTTGTACCAAAATTCACGTATGTTTTGCGTTGTTGCCCGTTTTGGAAATTTCTTGATATTTTAATACCTTTGGATGATACTATAAAAAATACGCTCTCCAAAATTCTAAATTGCCATTTTACGGATAGGTCGTGGTGCCAAGCATCACTTCTAGTATGGTTTGGTGGCATTGGCATTCGCAAAGCATCCACTATTTCACTACCTTTTAGGTAAAAACTCGAATAAAAACATACAAAACAAAGAAAAATCAATGTTTATGGCTCCCAGTGTACCACGTGACGTACTTAATATAATTAATAACCTCAAAAATACCAATAGTGTAGGACATGATGGGATATCCACAATAATTATAAAAGTGGTTGGAAATTTAATATGGTTACATAATTAATCTCAGCATAAGTGCTGGAATATTTCCAGATGCTCTAAAAATATCAATAGTAAAACCACTATTTAAAAAAGATAATAAAGAGCTAATGGAAAACTATAGGCCCATTGCTCTTATACCGATATTAGCAAAAGTTTTTGAAAAGTATTTTTACAATCAAATCAACATTTATATGGAAAAATATAATATATTATGTAAAGAACAAAAGGGTTTCAGGAAGAATAAAACAATTAATATGGCAATATACGATTTTTTAAATATTGTAATGTCTAATGTTGACAAAAAGATACCTGTATGTGCTGTATACTGTGATATGACGCAGGCTTTTGACTACGTTGACCATGATATCCTATTAAATAAACTTGAAGCCTATGGAATTAGAGGAAATATTCATGAATTAATAAAATCTTATATAACAAATAGGAAACAACTCACCGCAATTACAAAAATTGATCTCAAAACCAAAAAAGAAGTCACTTATCTTTCTGATGAACGTTCGCTTACTTTTGGTGTACCCCAAGGAAGTGTACTAGGTCCAGTATTGTTCATAGCTTATATAAATGACCTTCCAAAATCAATACTTCACCATATGACTCTTTTTGCTGACGACAGTACTATGACAATAGCATGCAAACAACCTAATCTATATGAAAGTGACATTTATAATTATTTGAGTAAAATAATTTCGTGGCTAGATAATAATAATCTAAAGATCAATTTAAGTAAGACACAATTAATGCAGTTTAGTCAAAGACCATCCTCTGTACCTAAGATGAATGTAAGTTATAATAGTAATCCTATTAATGAAGTAGAAACCACAAAGTTTCTAGGTCTGATCATTGACAATAAACTCAATTGGAAAGCACATATTGAGGGGCTGTGTAAGAAAGTCAGCAGTTCCGCTTACGCATTACATAGACTTGCCTCGATACTGAACACGGATGCATTGCTCACGGCATACTATGATCTTGCTGCTTCAATTATGAGATTTGGTATTATATTTTGAGGCAATTCAACCCATAAAGAATTGGCATTTGAAGCTCAAAAGCGATGTATTCGAGCGCTGTTTGGACTCCAAACAATGGACAGTTACAAACCATATTTTGTAAAGCATAAAATTCTAACACTTCCGTCACTATGAAACTCTATGAAACTATGAAACTATCGTCACTCGTATGAAAACCAAATGACTGATATACTACATATACTACTTTTTTTTGTTGTAAATACATACTTAATAGATAATTCAAAGTCAAAGTCAAAAACATTTATTCAGTTTAGGCCCTAGAAGGGCACTTATGAAGGTCGAATTACAGAAGTTACCACCGGTTCGGAAGTCAGCCTTCAACTGAGAAGAACCGGCAAGAAACTCAGCAAGGTTACATTTTTTAAATATTTTTGGACCATCTGACTATATTGGCTTTTTTTTTTTCAAATGTTTAACAATTTTATTCTTAAACTAATACTTAATATTAATTACATCCCAGAATGCTGGCGGCATTGCCACGCTGTATGGCAATGCTTATTCTTTGGCCAAGGTATTCGCCAGCCCTCTGGTCACGGGTAGCGTCAACCAGGCGCTTTGAAATATCCCGAAACAATCGATGGGCTCCTGGCCCCCACGGGCCCAGCGTTTCTACCCCAAACGGCTCAAAAATGAAGGCCTTGCGAGGTTTCCATATTTGCTGGCGAATACCTTGGCCAAAGAATAAGCATTGCCATACAGCGTGGCAATGCCGCCAGCATTCTGGGCACGCTACCAACTGGCAGCATTTTTGACCAGCTGTCTCTTTTTTAATTAGTTATTATAATATATTATATTTATATATATTTTTTTAATACTTAATCACTTTTTGTTTTTTGTATATATTATTATATAGCTTAGTTAGTGTTTTAAATTATATGTATATGTAAGTACTTTATGTCTTAGATTTTAATATGCCATATAAAATTGATAGGTAATTAAGTAAGTGAATTAAAATTGTATTTTAAAGGCTTTAGTTACAAGACTATCAAGATTAAAAAAAAAAAAAATTACATCCAGACTCAGGACAAACAGACATGTTCATGCATACAAATGTTTGTCCTGGATGGGAATCGCCCACGACCTGCGGTGTGATAGGCAATGTGTGAACCAACCACGCCAAGCCGTCAAATTAGAATGTGCACTATTTGTAAGGACAAATCCAAACTTGTTTCCATCGTTATCCGATACTGAAAAGCGTAACCAGCGTGATAATAATCGCCTTTGCATGCGTAGTTCCAAAACTGCCCTGATGAATAAAAGTATATTTTGTGTGGCACAGAACATCTACAAAATCTATTACATCGCTTTCATTGCTTGAATTGAAGTTCCTTATCGCGCGTTGTGAAAAGGGGCTAGACGGAAAAAAATCTTACGAAAAATTGTCACGACACTTTTTTACGTCAAAAGGTTATTAACCCCACAAATCTCAATGTTTCTCTGTCTGTCTCTCTCTCTCTCTCTTATAGAAAGCAAGCCAGATATTTTCATTTCTATTTGGTAGATATACCTATATAGAAATAGAAATGTTTTTTTTTTATTTATATATATACTCTCTCGACTTACATAACTTATATAACTTCGTTCCATCCGGGTGTCCCTTGGCACCTCTCAAGTTTTTTTTATTCTCTGATAGTACTTACATGAAGTATGATTATCATGACATTTGGACATTATCAATATTTTAATACCTTTATTAACGACAATAACTACTAAATCTTTAATCCATATTTTAAGTCAACACAAAAAAAACGTGTCTTACTTTTATGGTTTTTAATCGTTATAATCTTTAATACGCTTGTCGCACCAATCTATAACGTAGTTTATGGTGAATCATGAAATGGCAGAACGGTTGCTATGCAAGCAGAGAGTTGTTTCTGTTTTTTTTATGTCACAAGTGGCAAGGCTAGTTCACCTGCGGGCCGGTTGGCGTGGTTGGTTAATACACTGCCTATCACGCCGCAGGTCGTGGGTTCGATTCCCATCCAGGACACACATTTGTGTGCATGAACATGTCTGTTTGTCCTGAGTCTGGGTGTAATTATCTATTTAAGTATGTATTTACAAAAAGAAAAGTAGTATATGTAGTATATCAGTCACCTGGTTTCCTTAATACAAGCTTTGCTTAGTGTGTAAAAATGTCCGAGGATATTTATTTATTTATTATTTACCTGAAGGTAAGTGAATACTGCCTTATATACATATAGACATTAACAATTAGAATTTCCAATGTGTTATCTGAACTTACAAAGTCAACTGGCTCTCAAGTGCAACTGTCAGAACACACACGGCCAGAGCCGCATTCAGTAATCCGACCATCCCTTAAAAATCCTCTAAATCGCTTAGGCGAAGTCCGTCCCACTTTTTGTGTCCCCTCGACGACGCCCTGAGCCGAGGTTCGTGCCCCAACTGGGGCGCCCTCAGCGGTCAGTCGTCTAAAGATTTGCTACACGGTTGAGAGCCCTAAGCACTCGCTGAACAGTCTGCGTAAGGGTGTCTATGGTCTCTCAGTCACCATCTCTTACGGAGTTTACTCCTCCCTAAAAAAAACCGGCCAAGTGCGAGTTGAACTCGCGTGGAGAGGGTTCCGTTCAATTCCAAAGTCAGTGAACTTATTATATTGAGTTTACCACTGTATTTTCAGGATTCAGAATAGAATTCTTATGATTTTTCCTGTAATATACAGTTTGTATATTGTATTTTTTTTTATTTTAGGCTCAGTAGTTTTGGAGATCAGGATCAGGGATCAGGTAAATTTTCGTGTTCTTTCATTAATAAAATCAATACTATTTATTTTACAATAATAACAAAATATATTATATATATATTCGATATTCGAAATCCTCATAACAAGCCCTTTCATTTGATATATGACACAGTTAGGTTTGCAAAACATTTTTTTTTAATTTCCTAATTCGTCCCCCGAAAATTACCCTTATTTAAAAAAAATATATCTTTGCACATCTGTGTTTGGGTCATAGAATTACACCATCCTACCAAATTTCACCTGATTTGGTCCAGTAGATTCGGAGCAAATGTCTGTGACATGACCGGACAGACGCACGAGTGATCCTATAAGGGTTCCGTTTTATTTTTATTCGGAACCCTAAAAAGGCCGTGTGGGAAATATGTCCGAGGATATTTATTTGACTGCCAGAATAAAGCTGAATAAAAAAAACAACTGACAGTCGATAATCCAACGTTGCACATTTTTTAAAAGAAGAAGTTCATAGGTACCATGTGAAAAAAGATTCACTCAAAAATCTCAAACCATGAAGGTTCTATGTCAATTGGAAGTACCTATTACAATAAATCACCAATTTCATACTTTAATTATTACAATTTAAGCTCGTCATTGATACGTGTAATCAATTGTACAGGTATAATATCAGATAAACTCTTTATAGTTCTCGTTCTGCAACTTTAATTTCAGTATTGCTTGAATCATGAAGGGGTTAGTGATTATTCTCTTTGGACTAGTCGCTGCATCAGGTAAACTTTCACCCTCATTTACCTAGCTTTCCTTAATTGGACCTACTTCAGGTACAGAAAGAATGAAAGAAAGAAAGAAAAAGAAACAAAAAATATTTATTGACCCACACTTTTATTATTTATACTAAAATGCACTTTTTTTTCTCGATTCTCGATAGGCTTGTGTTTGACTACAATCTCACCATCGTAAGTGATGATGTGGCCGAAGATGGTAAGCACACAAAGCCTAGATGAGAACTGGCTCTCAAGTGTAGCTGTCGGAACACACCGATAGGTGTTTGGCGACAGATTTTCAACTGGTGTGTGGTAGCCAGCCAGTCGGGTACTACGAAGTACCCTACCACCGTGCTTCAATGTAAATAGTATGTTGCGCGGGGTCAAAAGGTCTCTGCCTCAAACTCAAACTCAAACTCAAAACTCATTTATTCAGTGTAGGCCCTGGTAAGGCACTTATGAACGTTACAATTGATTCTACCACCGGTTCGGAATACACTTAAACTGAGAAGACTCCGGCAAGAAACTCAGCAAGGCAATTTTTTTTTAACAGTGGATCTTTCTTACATCACATTGCCTCAGCATAAAGTTGCACTGCACAGCAGTACGACGCTGCTATTCTGATAGAGCCTAAAAATAACTAATTAAAATTTAACAATAATAATTGTTTAATCCATTTAATAAAAATAAAATAAATAAATAAAAAAATCACAAAAATAACAATATAAAAATCTTTCACCAAGGCGATGAAAAAAAAATGAATAAATAAATGATGAAAGCTGTGCTTAGTTTGGGATCAGATAGCCGTGTGTGAACAAATGTCCGAGGATATTTATTTATTTATTTATTTATGATAGCTCAGTGGTAGTGACGTCATTATACCGCGAAATCTACAATGAGCTTGAACTTTGAAAGAAAACACCGTGAGGAAACCACAGCACGGTGGTAGGGTACTTTGTAGTACTCGACTGGCTGGCAAACACACAAGTTGAAAATCTGTCGCCAAGCACCTGTCGGTGTGTTCCGACAACTGCACTTGAGAGCCAGTTTCCATGTAGGCTGTTAGTGCTTACCACCTTTGGCCACATCATCACCTACCATGGTGAGATTGTGGTCAACACAAGCTTATCCAGAATAAAAAAAAATAAAAATATTTAAATCTACAATGAGCAGCTTTGAAGGAAAACACCATGAGGAAACCATAGCACGGTGTGATACTTTATAGTACTCGACTGGCTGGCTATTGATGTGTTCCGGCAGTTGCACTTGAGAGCCAGTTGCTTTTAAGGCATTGTAATAAGGTGTACAACACATTGGCCATCCCCCTGGTATCGCTAATGTGTGATCCTCCTGCCTAGTTGTCACGTGTGTCAAAATAAAATGGATTGAGAGCTGTTTTTATTAAAAGTTAGTATTCGCCACTGATCGAAATTCGAGCATAAATAAGAATTAACGGTTTCCCCATAGATTAAGAGCGCTCCCTTTCCATGACAGCTCCCATAATGCGACAACTCAATATTTGAGTGTGTTGCAAGCACGTGTGCGTGAAAACATTGTGTCGCGACAACTGAATGGTGTCATTTCTTGCAACGAGACTGGGCTCGGTGCGGCTCGGGTACGCTTCGGGTTCGATTTAGGCGTAGTATTTGTTGCCGCATTTTCAAGTATGACGGCGGGATCTAGTCCGGGCTGCGCGCGAGGACCTATTATTAAACTATGTGTTTCCCATTTATCTATTGATACTAAATCTTTTCAATAAATACTTAACTAAAACAAGGAAAAAGAGTAGACAAACAAGAGAAAAAGGGGTACAAAGATTTTCTTCACGTATTAAATACAATGATGACAGCGAGTCGTTCAAAAGATTTTTGTTTCAGCGTACCCTTCAGAGGATGTGGTGATCAGTAAGTTGGATCCAGGAGCCAGGTTCCAGTATGTGTTAGGAGCTGACGGTCCACAGCTTGTGGACTTGTGGCTGAAGGCCAGTGACCTTCGGGAGGTCGCCAGTTACAATCCTGATGTGCATAATGGATACCATTTGTTTACTAGGTGAGTAATGAAATGAAATTGTTTATTCGTCCAAATAGGCCTTCACATGCCCTTATGAATAGTCATAATATGCTCGGTTCGGAAGGTTGCTTTTGCTGAGAAGAGCTAGCAATAAACTCAGCAATTACTCTTTTCAAAAACAACTTACACCTATTACATTCAATAGTTATTTATTTAGTCTCACTGACAATATTTGCGTGTTATGGCGGCAAAAATAGTAATCTATAGAATGATGACTGACTTAATAAACAACAAACTCGCACAGACCAGCCCCCGCAAGCAGCACCTGTTCACAAGTATGACGCGCGTGGCAGCCATCGCCCTCCTCGCACATATTATAGGGAAGTGAGCGACCCGCCACACGACGCCGCCGCAAGCAAAGGCCTTAAAGCGAGCATGACTAACTTAAGCTTGCTCCAAACAAAAAGAAACAAAACGAATTAAAACACACAATATGTTATCACTGTTACTACTAACACGGTTTGTTAAATTTATTAATAAATTAATTGTAAAATTTGTACTAAAGTCCATAGATGAAGTCGATTCCCAGAGACGTTTGTCTGTTTGCCCTGAGTCTGGGTGTAATTTTTTATTTATTCTGGATAGGCTTGTGTTTGACTACAACATCACTATGGTAAGTGATGATGTGGCCGAAGATGGTAAGCACACAAAGCCTAGATAGGAACTGGCATATTTGAGTAAGTGTTTTAATGTAGTAGGAATATTAGTGATCTGGTTTCCATACAAGCTCTGCTTAGTTTGGGATCAGATGGCTGTGTGAAGAATGCCCTGTGATTTCACCCGCGTTCTCAAGGTATCCTTTTGCCGGGATAAAAAGAAACCTATGTTTTATTTTAGGATATGATCGACCTGTGTGCCAAGTTTTTTTTTTTTTTTTTTTTTTAAACACACATAAGTTTACGTTTGACCACCAACTCGCCTGATGGTAAGCGACGATGTGGCCGAAGATGAAGTACGCAAACTTAGAAGATACCTGTTCACCTGATACCTGTACCTGTTTCATTAAAATCCGTTCAGCTGTTTTTGGTTGTTTGCGTAACAAACTTTCACGTTTATGATATTAGTAGGTCGCCAAATGCATATGAATCCCTGATTGATTTCGAAATTGGTTCCACAGTAAATTACTATTTGACGGAAGACAAGCGTTAAGTCGTATCGCAATAATTCACTAATAATGATTATTAGACTTAATAATAATGTAATATTTAGTTATTAATCTTGAGTCGGATCAACTGAGCTATATCTTAAGTCCTATTGATTCCATTAGAGATAAGTCCAAAACCATAAATTATTATGACAGTTGGTACTTATGAAAATTATACATTCCATCATCTTTAAACACTAGAAAAATCTTGATGTTGCAATTTTTTTTTATGAGTAGGAAAGTTAGTATTAATTATACAGCATGTCCGGTAAGTAGTAGGACAAACTGAAGGGGGGGATAGGTGGGGGGGGGGGGGGGGGGGTCACCTACCAACATATACAACAAATGATCTCAGTAAAAGAACATCCTGTATGAATGCGCAAGTGTAGTTTCCTCAGGCGATGATAGCTCAGTGGTAAGTGACGTCGAATACCGCGACGAAGGTCGTGGGTTCGAATCCTACAATGAGCTTGAGCTTTCGGTGAAGGAAAACATCGTGAGGAAACCATAGCACGGTGGTAGGGTACTTTGTAATACCCGACTGGCTGGCTACCACCCTCAAGTTGAAAATCTGTCGCCAAGCACCTATCGGTGTCTTCCGACAGCTGCACTTGAGAGCCAGTTCCCATCTAGGCTTTGTGTGCTTACCACCTTCGGCCACATCATCACTTACCATAGTGAGATTGTGGTCAAACACAAGCTTATCCAGTATAAAAAAAAAGATGTTTTCCTTCAGCGAAACCCAACCTCATTGTAGGATTCGAACCCGCGATCTTCGCCGCGGTATTCGACGTCACTATCACTGAGCCATCATCGCCTTGCTTGGCGACAGACTTTCAACTTGAGGGTGATAGCCAGGCAGTCAGGTACTACAATGTACCCTACCACATGGTTTCATTACGATGTTTTCCTTCACCGAAATATCAAATTTATGGAGGAGCGAGGTATTAGACTCCTCCATTGAAAAGGGAAGATCTTCCGCCAGGCTAGGTCATCGTGCCTGGGGACCGCGGTCCAACTGTAGATGTTGGAATCTTGTATATATGCAGATCGCATGGAAAACTTCGTAAGCGCGATGTAGGTTATTGGAACGCCAATCTAGGAGTCGTGCGAACTATATGTATGTGTAGATAGATGTCGCCACAAATTTATTGCAGTAGGTATCTCACGTCATTACCATAGTATCATCGCCTTAAAAACTTTATCAAGAACTTACACAAATGTAATTTTGTTTTTTTATTGTTTTCAGATCGAACTCCTTAGTCAGTCAGCCATTAGTATACGGTCGTCCTGATATCCTGAGTGCGAGTAACTTTGATATAACAAAGAGAACTGTTGTGTTGGTTCACGGATGGTTGAACACTCCACTGTCAGATTTTAACGTTCATTTAGTCCATGGTAATAATATTGTAAGGCAATGATATCTCAGGTGTTGCGGCGATTCCAACCTCTGCAGACGAGGACTGACTGGCTGACTATTACGGACAAAGATTGACTTGACATTTAGACGAAAACAAAAAGGACAATTGAAAAGGACCAGACTTCATGACGACGATTTTTCACTACTACTTTCTTTGTAAATATTCAAATAAATCATTAATTCAACAAAGCGAGATTCATTTCACCGCTTCATCAGGGTTAGTGAGGTTGGATACCGCGGAAGGTCGTGGGAGCTTGAGCTTGAGCTTTCGGTGAAGGAAAACATCATGAGGAGACCACAGCACGGTGGTAGGGTACTTTGCAGTACTCGACTGGCTAACACTCTCATGTTAAAAACCTGTCGCCAAGTATATGACGGTGTATTCCGGCAGTTGGACTTGAAAGCCAGTTGCATTTTAACAAGTCAAGACATTGGCAATCCCCAAGTATTTCCAATGTGTATATGCGACTGACAGTGACTGTAGTCTATTACCATCAGGTGTCCCGCCTGTCTGGTTGTCGCTTGTGGTAAAAAAATACAAAAGATGAACTGATCCACAATAATATCATCATTTTGTCAAAATCGCTCCCGGTATCTTACCCGCTGGCTACCATGCTCAAATTGAGAAACTGTGGACAAACACGTACCAATATATTCCTGTAGCTGTACTTGAGAGCCAATAGTCAATCCCCCTGGATTTTCTTCCACTTAACCTCACAAAAAGACAGTCAGGACCACATCCTTTTGAAGATCGTTGCGTCAGTAAATTCGATTTACACTATTTTCTTGATCCATCAAAAAAAAAATGCCTTGCTAGGTTTCTTGCCGGAGTCTTCTGTGTTAAGTGTATTCAGAACCGGTGGTAGAGTCAATCATAACGTTCATAAGTTCCTTATCAGGGCCTAAACTTAATAACTGAGTTTTGAGTTTGGACCTAAAACTGAATGGCTTTAACTTTGATGAATATTTGCAGCATTCCTGGGAGCTGATGATGTGAATGTTATCATGACAGACTGGAGCATAGGAGCTGCTGGGAATTATGTTCCATCATTGATCAATTGTATCAATTCAGGTTAGTCCCTTCCTTTTTATAATACTGAGCTTTATTGTGTATTTTTGTATTAGTTTCAGTATAAAATTGTTAAATATTTGAAAAAATTGCCAGTATAGTGAGATGGTCCAAAAATATTTAAAAATATAATCTTGCTGAGTTTCCTACCGGTTCTTCTCAGTTAAAGGCTGACCTCCGAACCGATTTCTTAATTCGATCGTAATTTCTGTAATTCGACCTTCATAAATTTTGGCTTTGATTTCGACGTATATTTACATTGCTCAGAAAAATTTAATAGCGCGATTTAGATTCTTTGTTGTGGATCTATCGTTATTTAACGCCATCTATCCATTGAATGCGTAGACGGTATCGTTGATAGATGTCGCTATTCTTTCTAACGTCACATAACAGAAAGGGGTTATGCAAAACAAAACTGACTTACGTAATTACAATTTTTTTTTCAGGTTTCAGTGTAGCCCGTTTTGTAAACTGGTTGAACGCGGCCAGTGGCGCCAGTTTCTCTCAGTATCATTTGGTTGGTCACAGTCTTGGAGGTCACCAAGTTGGTATTATTGGGCGGAATCTGGACGAGAAAGTACCTTATATCACATGTAAGTACAGTCAACCAGTCTTGATGATAGCTCAGTGGCAGGGACGTTGGATACCGCGGCGAAAGTCGTGGGTTCGAATCCTACAATGAACTTGAGGTTTCGGTAAAGGAAAACATCGTGAGGAAACCATAGCACGGTGGTAGGGTACTTTGTAGTACCCGACTGGCTGGCTACCACAAACAAGTTGAAAATCTATCGCCAAGCACCTAACGGTGTGTTCCGACAGCTGGCTTGAGAGCCAGTTCCCATCTAGACTTTGTGTGCTTACAACCTTTGGCCACATTATCACTTACCATAGTGAGATTGTGGTAAAACACAAGCTTATCCAGAATAAAAAAAAGAAAAAAAAAACCTGAGTTGTTCCTTCTTTCGCTGGGCTACGGGATAGACCTTGTAATCTAACGACTGCCCCACCGGCGTTCCTCTTCATTAAATGAGAATCCTCCTTTCTGGGTTGGGACTTAGTCACACTGTTCCTCTCCCATGTTACATACTTCATAGCTTAGACCATTTAGTGCCTCTAGATCTCGATTGTAATTTCCAGCTCTTGACCCAGCACTACCAGGCTGGATCACCAACCAGCACAGGTTCAATATAGACGATGGAATCTACACGGAAGTCATTCACACTGATGTTGGCATGTCAGGAATAATTACCGACATAGGACATGTTGACTTCTACCCTAACAGTGGAAGACTCATGCCTGGGTGTGATGGAAGGTCGTGTGATCATCACAAGTGAGTTGGGAAAATAATTTTGATGAAACTTGGAGCACAGGTAGATCATATCTTGAAATAAAACATGGCATACTCTTTAAGCCAAAAACTGGAAGACGCAGCGTGGGCAGGTCTCCCACACGGTAGACCGTCGATCTTTTGAGGGTCGTGGGAAGCCACTGGATACGAGTAGCGCAAGACCAGCCATCGTGAAGAACCTTGGGAGAGACCTTTGTCCAGCAGTGGATGTCTTCCGGCTTATATAATGAATCCTACAATGAGCTTGAGCATTCGGTGAAGAAAAAAATCGTGAGGAAACCACAGCACAGTGGTAGGGTACTTTTCAGTACTGGTACGACTGATGAAAAGCACTTGTTGGTGTGTTCTAGCAGTTGCACTTGAGAGCCAGTAGCAAAAAGGTCGAAAACATATTGGCAATCTCCCTGGTATTGTACATACCATCAGGTATCGCGCCTGCCTGGTTGCCACTTGTGATATGAAGAAAAAGTCTCGGGGAAAATATAACACGCCTCGGGAACGCGAAAACCCGCAGATTTCGTTACATATTTATTATCATAAAAATGTAGATGTAACCTTGAAACTGTTTGTTTTTCAGATGCGTCTTCTTTTTCGCCGAGTCCCTCATCAGCGGTGGATTCACAGGCCAAAGATGTGATTCATACACCTCAGCTCTAACTGCAAACTGTGCACTCCCAGAAACTTTGAAAATGGGAGGATTGGTTCCAAAGACTGGGTAAGAATGTGTTGCATTTACTATAGTATTAATGGTATACTAGTATTCTGATATCCCTATTATCTTGGTATCTTATCTTTTCCCGGGATAAAAAGTAGCTATTGCTATTCCAGACTATAATCTATTTCTATGTCAAATTTCATCTAGATCCATTCTGCCGTTAATGAGTACCAAACATTCATCCATCCATCCATACTTTCACATTTATAATGTTACTAGCTGTCTCCCGCGGTTTCACCCGCATTCCTGAAGGATCTTATATTTTCCCGGGATAAAAAGTAGCTTATGTGCTATTCGAGACTATAATCTATCTCTATGCTAAATTACATCCAAATTCGTTCAGCCGATCTGGCGTAAATGAGTAACAAACATACATCCATCCCAACTTTCACATTTATAATATTATATTATACTAGTGGACCCGGCAGACGTTGTCCTGCCCTGAAATTAAAACAAAACTTAGAACCCGATTCCAGCGCCATCTACCGGGTCCAATTTTGTTTTCAAATCATCGAGGAACCCATTGAAATACACACACAAAATTTCATCCAAATCGGTCCTGTTACCATACTCCTCCGAAACGGCTTGACCGATTACTCAAATTACTAAAATGGCTATTAAAAAATAAGGGTTGATTGTAGAAGGGTGAAAATTGGGGATTGTATGTATTTTTGTATGTTGTATCATAAAAAAATAGAAATTAGAAATTTTGTCTCAAAAATAAAAAAATAAAATTAGGGGTGGACTACCCCTAACATTTAGGGGGATGAAAAATAGATGTTGGCCGATTCTCATAGATACCGGATAAGCACAAAAAATTTCATCTAAATCGGTCAAGCCGTTTCAGAGGAGTACGGCAACTAAAACTGTGTGTACACGAGTATTTTATATATTAGTGTTGAGTAAATGAAGATCTAACAAACTAATGTGAAGAATGTAGTTTGGGCAGAGGTTTCACCCTACTATTGTTAACTTCAGCTGCCGGAGTTAGAATGCCGAGCTACGGCTCTGCTATCCATTCGCTAAAACGCTCCCCCTTCCATCGCCATCTTTCCTTCTTTTTTTCATCACTACTTTATGGAATACTTTTAATGACGGTGTTGCCATTTTTGAAATTGATACTTTTATTTAATTTAATCAATAAATTATTATTTTAAGATAAAGTAGCTCTAAAATCATACGATAAACATAAAAATCATGACATTCGGCCATCCGCCATCGTACAGCCTCCGGCGTACGATCAAACAACACAAAAACTGGGGTAAATGAAATGCAATAAGATATAAGTACTTAAGAATATTTTAAAAACTTTGTTTCAATTATTATTAATAATAAATATAATAAAAGGATACAATTTTATCGAATCATAATCATGACATTCGGTCTGCATAAAAATATATTTTAATAATCTGACTCTGTAAGTAGGCGAATCACTGGCACTGGAACTAAATCAGATCAAATAAGTTATAACATCAGAATCATGGCGATATGTGAAGTCAAACGAAAATCTCGCTTACTGTGCCAGCAGAGGTACACCGGCAACACAGCTTCAAGATCATTTGCTGTGGTGGAATAGGCCCATTTGGCTCTCAAGATTTAACATTAACTTTGATACTAAGTAACCAGAATATTTCACAAATCAAGAGACGAAAAAAAAATCAAAGGCAGTTAATGTCGTCACAAATCAAGAAAGAAACGACATTATAGAAACGCTGATTACAAGATTCAGTATTTTAAATCGTAGTAGCATGGCTACGTCAGAGTAGTCACTCTTAAATCAAAGAATGGCTTCATAAAACGTCCTATTAATCAACGATCTATTTTACCTACAGGGTGAGAAAATCATCAACAAACGCAATCAAATCAGTGCACTGAGCCAAAACGGCGTTACTCATTTAAATCCGCTATGATGGCGTTGCTCTTTTGAAAATAGTTTCAAATGCATCATGTTTGAATAATATGTCAGAGTTCAAAGATAGTCAAGTGATGTATTTTGATAAAATTTACAGCATGGGACTGATAAAAGATAACTGGAAAATACTTGCATATTACAACATGAACTCCAAGCAAGGCATAGCTGCATTGAATAAGACTGAGTATATAAAGCATCTAGATGAACAAAATATTCAATGCGAAGTCCTATGGTTTCAGTTACGTCATGGCTGTTCAGAGCTCGACTACTACGATCATAATATGTTGCAAAGTCAACATTCCGACGGCTCCTCCGGCGACCTCACCGGGGCCTTATCGACGGTGTTGGTTACGTCGCCAACCGCCTGTTCGGTTTATTTGATCAGAGTTTTGCGGAACCGTATGAAATGGATGTCGAACTGCTTCGAACTAATCATACATCTATTATAGATCAGAATACAATGTCTTAAAAATAACTGAAAGGTTAATCGATAAGCAAACAAAGCTTAACAATCAGCATTTGATGAATTTAGATGCTACAACAAATGTTTTAAACAGGAACTTCAATAAAACTTCGACATGGATCTGTTTACATTAACAGCAAACAATATGCTACAAAACCTAAAGAGTACACAGAAGATGCTAGCCGATACCATCATTGACCTCTATCATGGTCGATTCAAATCTCATTTATTGTCTCCTGAACAACTAAAAAGAGAGCTAAGTACTATTGTTAAACATTTAGCACTGCCTATAGATGACATACAAAACGATCTCAGAAACATCTATCAGCTATTAACAGTGTAAACAACGACTTCAGAACAGTACCTACTGTCTTTTTGATATCAGGGTCCCTCTCGTGAGCCAGAATCGAATCGAACTTTATAGGTTTATACCTATACCTCAACAATCAGGAAATAACAAGATCAGAATTGTGGCAAGAACAGACTTCGTTGGTTTTAATTTACGGAAAGACTTCTATGTAATAATGATAAAATTCGATCTGGAGTCGTGTTTAGACAGCAGAGCTCAGGAACAGCTTTGTGCCGTTTACGGAAACCAACATACCACCTTAGAGAAGATAAAGATCTTTTTGAAATGAACTATCAAAACAATCAAAGTGTGAAACCAAGGTGGAGACATGTACTAATCAATGGATTAGAATGAGCAATACAAAGAATTAATAGTAATAAATGTTTGCTGTAATCAGTGTCAAGGTTGAATCATGTGCGAGGATCAAGTTTCCGCACAACAATTGACTTTATCATTTCAAAAACATTCAATATACCTTGCTGGTACAGGCACACATAATTTTACCCATAGATATAGGTATAGCCATAGATATCGAGTCACGTACAAAATCCAAGCTAAATGCTATCCGCATGAGTATACCTATACTTTTACAGCTACATTTGTTTAATAACAAAGGGAGAGAAATGTTTTAAAACAGTTTTAAGTTCAACCTAATTACAACCATAGCACCCAGTATTAAAGTCACAAATCTTCAAAATATTCTCTAATACTTTCGATCATTAGTCACATAAAACGAGCAAAGCAATAAACTACTCCTGTCACTTAATAGAAAAAGACATAAGTTAAAGAACATTTAGTGTGAAATCAACCTTAAAGAGCAACAAATAAAGTATGTTTTCCCGTTATGTTGCCTTGAGAGCTACATCGTTTTGTTTCCTTTATTTTTTTTCTTCTTCGAAGTTTGTGCGTGTGTTGGCGAGTTTGGCCAATCATTTGTAGCGTTGGTAGCGTGGTATAAAATATGTAATTTTGTTCAAAATTGTATATTATTTGTTAGTTTAAAGCTTAAAATATATCTTATTCTTTATGTTCTTACCGAAAGTAAGATACCCCGGCCGTTAAATTGCTTTTTCGAGCATTATTTTTGCAACTTTTGAATACACACTGCGGCATTGTGAGACGTGTTTATATTGGCTGTGTTCAAGCAAACTAAACAAAATAAGAGCTCACTTTTCAAGTGCGCTCTTATTTACCGAAACGTATATTTTTGTGCCGACCCTAAATCTATAGCTATTGTTGATCGAAGATTTTACCTCATACTTTTAATTATAAGTCTATACTAAAACTGAATGTATAACAAATAATACATTATCTCTTACTTCATTATTCATGCGTGTCGCTCATTCTAATCTTAATCTCAAATTACAATCAATTTCTTCACAGTTTGTGATTATACCTATCATCATTATTACATTTATTTTTAATAAAAATCAAAACTCACTCAATCAGTCTAGGGTCCGGCATGGCACCAATGAACGTTTACAATTGACTTCACGTTCTTTTTTTTTTTATTCATTCGCAATTTCAAAAATATATAAGAAACATTTCCCAAATACAAAACAAAACATTCCAGTCACCCCACGTGGGATCCCATTGCAGAAACGAACACAGTTCCCGAGAAAGACCTTTTTCGACTTTAGCTAGCCTGAATTCGGGTGATGAGGATTGCTATTGACCTCAAACAAATTCAAATACCTTCGAACAAACACAATGTTTTAAAATAATAGATCCACTGCTCATGGTAGACACCCTGTGGTAGGCACTGGCAACCGTAAATTATTTACATTGAAAACTATAGTGTCAGGCTTTAACCACATTTCAGTAAAACATAAAACATCAACTTTCATCACAGTATAAAGATATATTATACTGTGCTTTCATTTTGTTCAACAAGTTCAACATCATGTATTTTGCCAGAGAAGCGATTTATATTCTGATGCAATAAGGTGATATTCTGCCTATAGGCTTCTCTATTGTCAAAACTATATATTTAAATAATTAACCACAATAATATTATTAGTATGACTAAATAATAGGCTGGGTCACTTCACCTACTGTTTGTTATACTCACTATAACCATATCAATATGATATGCTATCAATGTAGCCATCAAGTTAAAAAAAAATCTTCTTTAGCGGCGTTGCGCACTTTTGGGATGGATAAAAATGTTAAACTCGCATCACCGTCATTTTTAGGGATTTAATTCCACTAACAAACTTATTAGTGTCGAAAGATATAAAACTGGCATTAAGACAGGTCAACTTATTAATGTGTAAAATATTATCTTATTATTTACAACAAATGTACAAAATATACATGCAAATGTACAATTACAATACATAAAAAACTTCTTCGAGGCTGCCGCTGCTGCCGATCGGCAAGGTTCCCAGAAGGCTGGCAGCGTTTAATGTGTTATTTAAATACATAATATAACTATATTGTTTGTCAGTATAGTCAACTGACGCGGGGAAAGCACACAATATAACTTTCATTACCCCCAAATTTTTTTTTTTTTTTTTTAGGGACTCATAAACTATTAACTAGGTCTTTCCTATGTATATTTATGCCTTGACCAACTAATATAAAAATATTGGTATACCTACTTGTCCAATTTCATTTGAATAATTATAACAATCTGTATGAATGAAGCACCTGGCATACAATAATTAACCACTGGTTGTTTGGAATGGTTATTTAGAATTGAACCAAAATGAATAGGTATCTATTTTATCCGTAATAACTACTGTTTTATATTCAATTGAGAAAGAGCATACTTCAACAATGGCAAAGATTCCTCAGTAGGTAGTAATGTGTACTACAGCTACAAGTATGGTTATTAGAGAGTGACTCAAATCTATCCTCATTATATTTACACAGATCTAATAATTGAGTCGCAGCCAATATATGCTCTTTTATTTCTTTTTGTGAACTCGCATACTTGATTACCAAATCATTTAAGTAAAGCTCTTTATGCTGTAAGTCAGAGAGCAACCGCCGTGCACTCCACAATAAACCTTCAAACGCACACAATCCAGCAAGTCTAACCAGTTTCACATAGGCTTTTATGTCTCAAACCTCAACGAATGTACACAATCACAATTAATTTCAACAGTGTCTCAATTGTGTCACGTACATTTATTTAAAAGAAAAACAACACACACATAATATTTAAATAAGTTATAAGTTTAAAAAAAAACTTTTTATAAAAACAAGCTTTGGATTCAGAGTGACGTCACTTAATTTTTTTTTTGAGTCATTCTCAGCAAGCTCTTTCATTTGATACCCATTTTGTAGTATTGCATTAAAAAAATAATAGTCCGCTATCTTAGGTGTTCCGCCATGTTGGATTTAGAATGATGTCACAAGCTAACCATGCATTGTCATCTAAACTAAACGTGTATACAAAATTTCAGCTCAATCGGTTAAAGATATCTGCTTCAAAATTGAGTTGCAAGATTCACCCCGGAAAAACACACATACATTGCAAGCTAATATAAAGCTTGTAAAAAGAAACACGAGACGTGCTCTCGCGTCTACCGATTCTCAACAAAACCACATTAACGCAGAGCGACCACATTTATCGAATAACACAAATCTGATTACCACACAGGCTATTACCATACAGGATAGACAACACAAAAGCTATTGCCACACAGGCTATTGCCACACAGGCTATTGCGCCACACAGGCTATTGCGCCACACAGGCTATTGCGCCACACAGGCTATTACGCCACACAGGCTATTACGCCACACAGGCTATTACGCCACACAGGCTATTACGCCACACAGGCTATTACGCCACACAGGCTATTACGCCACACAGGCTATTGCGCCACACAGGCTATTGCGCCACACAGGCTATTACGCCACACAGGCTATTACGCCACACAGGCTATTACGCCACACAGGCTATTACGCCACATAGGCTATTACGCCACACAGGCTATTACGCCACACAGGCTATTACGCCACACAGGCTATTACGCCACACAGGCTATTACGCCACACAGGCTATTACGCCACACAGGCTATTGCGCCACACAGGCTATTGCGCCACACAGGCTATTGCGCCACACAGGCTATTGCGCCACACAGGCTATCGCGCCACACAGGCTATTGCGCCACACAGGCTATTGCGCCACACAGGCTATTGCTACACAACTCACGTCTACAACAGCACCACGCTCGCTCACGTGTGCGAAACCACCAGACGCGCTCTCACGTCAACAAGATAGTACAAAATAAAAAAAAATATCACTAGCAAGATATTAAAATGATGATAAAAGCTTAAAAATTCTTTCAGTTGCCAAATATTGGGTTTAAGTATGAAATTGCCCATTTGTATGTGGAATTAAATAAAAAAACCATTTCCAATGTGTTGAACAAATAAAATTATTCAACACTAAACTCACTCACTAAATGCCACATGTTTAAAATAAAAGTTATGATTAGTTATAAATGGCAAATTTTGCTAACAAAAACAAGGAATCACTTATTAGAACCGTTTCAACCATGTAACGTTCTAGGAAGTTTTTCGTCATCACTTTTGTATTTTTCACAGGATTCGAACCAGCGAATAAAATGGTTGTACTATTTAAGATAATTAATTCTCTAATTCTCCTCGTGAAAGGGTTCACTAAACAATACATTATTCCACCCACCATTACGTTGCTGCTTTTTTTTTTAAATTATTTTAAATAAAAAAATAATTTCAGCATATTGTTAAACGACAGTATTAAGATTATACAATATTGAAATAATTATAAGCGAAAGTAACGATTGACACCACATAGCAACGCGGTTTATTTCCAAGCATATGGCGGTACCTTTTAACTTTGGTCGTAACTATATTTGCAAGTTCTTGATATTATCGACGATGTAAAAGAATCTAACGCAATTTGTAAAATATCAATATATCGTTCATCAATTTGAGTGGAATAGTCTACATTGAACTTCAATTAACATTCTAACACATTTATATTTAAAAATAAGGAGGGTAGTGAAACTTACATGAAATAATTCTTGATGTGGGAGTAGATTACGAACACTTCTGATATGTTGAGTAAATGAAGATCTAACAAACTAATGTGAAGAATGTAGTTTGGGCAGAGGTTTCACCCTACTATTGTTAACTTCAGCTGCCGGAGTTAGAATGCCGAGCTACGGCTCTGCTATCCATTCGCTAAAACGCTCCCCCTTCCATCGCCATCTTTCCTTCTTTTTTTCATCACTACTTTATGGAATACTTTTAATGACGGTGTTGCCATTTTTGAAATTGATACTTTTATTTAATTTAATCAATAAATTATTATTTTAAGATAAAGTAGCTCTAAAATCATACGATAAACATAAAAATCATGACATTAGATTAGTAGGATTATATTATATTATATTCCGCGCGGTTTCACCCGTGTTCCCGAGGGATCTTATCTTTTCCCGGGATAAAAAGTAGCTTATGTGCTATTCGAGACTATAATCTATCTCCATGCCAAATTTTAACCAGATCCATTCAGCCGTTCTGGCGTAAATGAGTAACAAACATACATCCATCCAAACTTTCTCATTTATAATATTAGTAAGATAATAGATAATATTAGTAGGATTAGTTAGATTAGTGAGATGACACGTGAATATACAACCAATCTATTTAGATATCCATTAACTCGTCTGCATTGAGTCTAAATGTTACAAGGTTCCAGATAATAGCATTCAGGTTTAGACTAAATTCTATGCCTTGCAGCTGAGAGAGTATGCTGGTATATTGAGCGAGCCATAATAATAAATCGCGCCGCTCTGACGTAGATGGAGCGCTCCCTTTCCGTGACAGCTCCAAAAATGCGGCATTTCAATATTTGAGTGTGTATTAGCAAGGATGCTAGTGTTTTTTTTTTTTTTTTTTTTATGTCACTAGTGACAACGAGGCAGGCGGGTCACCTGATGGTAAGTGACAACCGTCGCCTATAGACATTGGCAATACCAGGGGATTGCTAATGTGTTGTACACCTTAT
Organism: Ochropacha duplaris; assembly: GCA_951361185.1. Taxonomy (NCBI): domain Eukaryota; kingdom Metazoa; phylum Arthropoda; class Insecta; order Lepidoptera; family Drepanidae; genus Ochropacha; species Ochropacha duplaris. The sequence continues at coordinate 4,784,624 of OX592720.1, read as the reverse complement.
TAAGGCGAACTGGCTCTCAAGTGCAATTGCCGGAACACACCAACAGGTGCTTGGCGACAGATTTTCAACTTGAGGGTGGTAGCCAGCCAGTCGAGTACTACAAAGTACCCAGTGTAAAAGTAAAATAAAAGTACTACAAAGTGCGTGAAAACATTGTGTCGCGACAACTTAATGGTGTCATTTCTTGCAACGATGCTGGGCTCGGTTCGAGTACGCTTCGGGTTCGATTTAAGCGTAGTATTTGTTGCCGCAATTTTCAAGTATGATGGCTCTAGTCAGAGCGGCGCGCGAGGACCTAATCTAATAAGCGAGAAATCTATGAAGCGAGCATTTCCTTTCCTAATATTTTGTTTAATTTACAGAAGCACCGGTGTTTATTACTTGGAAACCAACGCTGTTTCGCCATACTCTAAAGGATAAACTAGAACCAAGACTGATCAATCCAATAAATAAATATGATGCCTAATTACTTTGTTATCATTCGCCAGACCCAAATAAAAGAAATCTCTAAATTCATTGAAATGAAATGTTTATTTATCCAAATAGGTTTTCACAGGCTCTTATGAATAGTCTAGACTCTAACGCACGGTTTGGAGGTTACTTTTGCTGAGAAGAGCCGGCTATAAACTCAGCAATTACTCTTTTCAAAAACAACTTACACCTATTATGTTAGAGCATGTAATCCTAAATTCCCTCCGTAACATCCTACTTCGTTACCTTGCTTGGGTCATTATAAAGCGCCATCTCTGGGCGTTAAAAAAAATGTCAGTTTCACCTGAACTCGTTGCATCACTGACATCGCAAGCGCATCGGTGTTTAATCAAAATTCAAAAAGTGCTGGAAAAACTGTTTCTGGAGCCCGATGTAAGTCACCCATCTTCTTTTCCTTACCATGCTGGGTCAAAATTATATTTCTCTAAAAGTGTTAGAACTTCATCATTCAATAATTATTTATCTAGTCTCACTGACAATATTTGCGTGTTATGGCGGCTAAAATAGTAATCTAAAGAATTTGAAAATTACTTTTATAATCTGTTTGTTTAGTTGGTAACATTAGATGTTTCCCGCCTTTAATTAAAGGTAGTTTCAAGTTGGTTGCGTCTATTGAAAAGAGTTTAATATTGTAACACGATAATGCAGCTTCCTATACATAACCCACGTCATCAATTTCAATTATCTTACTATTATAAAATTATTTATTTATCAATCTACAATATTCCAATCTTAATATATATAAATCTCGTGTCACAATGTTTGTCCTCAATGGACTCCTAAACCACTTAACCGATTATAATAAAATTCGCACACCATGTGCAGTTCGATCCAACTTGAGAGATAGGATAGTTTAAATCTCAAATTATAGTCGCAATTTTAATTTATTGCTAATTATTTGTCTGTTATTATTTGACAGTCGCAATTATCTGTTAACTCCAAATGATTCTAACAGATGTCGATACCTTTCGACTGGGTTGAGTAAGTAATCAATAGATGGCGCTGCTATGGTATATCTACGAACGTGTCATATAAGCTACATTTTAACAGCATAATTACCACGTGTTGTTGACGCTATAAAATTAATTAAATTTATTTTGTAGTGAACGAAATACCGTATAATTCAGCTAATTATTTGTCTGTTATTATTTGACAGTCACAATTATCTGTTAACTCCAAATGATTCTAACAGATGTCGATACCTTTCGACTGGGTTGAGTAAGTAATCAATAGATGGCGCTGCTATGGTAAATCTACGAACGTGTCATATTTTTTTGGTCGCTCAGGTTAGTTTAAATGAAAAAAAAATGGGGAAAACCCATAAAAAATGTTGTTTTTTTTAATAATTCTAAATTGGTAATTTTCTACGGAAATCGTCGGACTGTCATTATTTTCGTGATGGTTTAGATTCACAATTGCACCCGGTAGGAAGCGCTGGAATTGGGTTCTAAGTTTTGTTTAAATTTCAGAGCAGGACAACGTCTGCCCGGGCCACTAGTATTATTATACAGGGTGGTGACGACGTAACGACATTAATTTAAACCACATATTGGGTACCGCGTTAGTAGTTCGTACACCAAGTTTCATCAAATTACATTGAACGGTATAGCCACAGGAAATTATTTTCACTTTAATCATTTTAACACATGCTGTGAATTCATAACGATTACGAAACGATGTCATTCACCTAGCTAGAGTAGCTAGACGGAACAAAATTCAGATTTACCTACATGCTTAAAACACAACCAAATAAAATGTGCGGCTCAGAGATCGTCGGTTGATGAAATTTAGACCATATAACCATAGCGTTAAAATCCTTATTAGCGCGCTGCGCGGGCGTCGATGCCTACTTGCATGAATGAAACAATACACCTACAAAGGAACCGCGGCGGCCGGTCTTTGCCTAAAACTGTGCCAGTAGTGCCTACAGGTCATTTGAGGTCAATAGGTAATATTAATAGAGTGTTGTGTTTCGTTTAGATTATTTTCGGAATTAGTTTGTTTGAAAATTTTGCTTTTTGTCTGTTGATGTAATACCAGATTTAATTATCACAAAGTATTTTGATTGACTAGTAGTGACCGTGTTTTAATTTAATGTCGTTACGTCGTCACCACTCTGTATGTTATAACAACCAGTATTTTTGGTTTATCTGTGAAAGTTTGTTTAGATGTGAAGATCTTTGTTACCCTTTCACGAAAAAACTACTGAAGGAATTTTGATGAAACTTGCCACACAAGTAGATCATGAATTATAATAAAAGATAGTATACTTTTATCTCGGGATAAGATCCTTCGGAAACGCGGTTGTAGATAGGCAAACAATTAAAACTCAAATAAAACTTAAAATACAATATAATACACATTCCTTAACAAATAACAACATTAACACTTTTACTATGTCCACCACGGCCTGTCAACGTTATATACTGGCAAATTCTCAGTCGGTCTGTATATCTGTCTGTCATAATCACCAAATACAATCCCGTCATTGTTCCCATTATTAACTGTATAATCAGGATTATTATTACCATAATTTTTATTGTTACCTCTATGAATATCTGTTCGATGATTATTATTAGGAATTTCGACTTCAAAGCTATGAATATCTCGATTATTAGCAATTTGATCTCTATTATTAGGACCTTGATTGTTAATATTGGCAATATTACTTCCATGTACATTCCCCTGATTATTATGAAGATTATTATCTCGAGAATTTGAATTTCTATTATTAATATCAATAACTCCGCTATTATAATCATGATTTTCATTGTAATCGTTTTTATTTCTATCATTATTATTTCTGTCATTAGTGTTTCTATTTACAATATTTTGATTTGAATTCTCTTGTTCAAATACAACGGCAGATATAAAAGCTCTTTGGACTAGAGCGTAGAGTCCAGGAGTGTTGGCTGCTCCACAAGATCTTCCTAGTGATGTCACAGCGACTATTCTCCAAGCGCAGCCATCTTGGATTTGAGCTGGACCACCAGAGTCACCCTGAGGAAAAAGAAACAGCTATTATGGTACCACAAGTGACAACCAGACGGGTCACTTGATGGCAAGTGACTACCGTCGCCTATAGACATTAGCAATACCAGGGGGATTGTCAAAGTGTTGTGCTATTACAATGCCTTAAAGGCAACTTGCGCTCATATGCAACTGACGGAACAGATACGGTGGTAGGGTACTATGTGGTACTCGACTGGCTGGCTACCACCCTCAAGTTGAAAAATCTGTCGCCAAGCACCTGTTGGTGTGTTCCGGCAGTTGCACTTGAGAGCTAGTTGCCCTTGCCCTTAAGGCATTGTAATAAGGTGTGCAACACGTTGGCAGTCCCCCTGGTATTGCTAATGTCTATAGGCGACGGTAGTCACTTACCATCAGGTGACCCGCGTGCCTCGTCGTCACTAGTGACATAAAAAAAAAAAAAAGATGCTTGGTAACAGATCTTCATCTATGTGATAACCAGCCAGTCGAGTACTACAAAGTACAACAGTGCATTGGTTTCCTCACGATGTTTTCCTTCACCAAAAGCTCAAGTTCATTGTAGGATTCGAAGCAACCTTTGCCGGAGTATCCGACGTCACTACCACTGACCCATCAACGCTTTATTGGTGATTTTTTTGCAACATGGGTAGTGGGCCAAGTATCTTTTTGACCTGGTGTACGTGACGATGTTGAGATCGTCTTGACATCCTCGGTAATTGAAATTACTATTCAGAAAGTTCATATCGTGGATAATCGAACAGTGGAATGCGCTCCCTGTTTTACCCGTATTCTCGCAGGACAACAATATTTAACTCATCAAAGCAGCTCTGTCTGTCTGCTACTTTTTCATGTCTAACCGCTGATGAAATTTATACAAATTGTGGTATAAAGATAGATGGAAACTTGGAGAAGAAACATAGGCATTTTAAACCGGTAAAAGATAATATGATTTGGGAACGAGGGTGAAATTACGATGGACAGCTACGATATACATTAGGGAGATTACCAAGAAACTTTAAGCTAGTCCTATTAATCCTACTAATATTATAAACTAGTGGGCCCGGCAGACGTTGTCCTGCCCTGAAAATAAAACTTAGAACTCGATTCTAGCGCCACTAATTGTGAAACTAAACCATCTGTCAGTCCGATCTCGAGACATGTCAAAAAGTCGTTCTATACAAAATGTATGACAAAATAATTTTCTTCATTATTCTTTTTTTTTGTGATTTTTTCATATTTTTTAATCCTATGTCCTTCTCCTGGTTCTAAACTACCCCCCTGCCAATTTTCAGCTAAATCGGTTCAGCCGTTCTTGAGTTACAAGTGGAGTAACTAACACGACTTTCTTTTATATATATAGATAGATGTGAAAGTATGTTTGGATGTGTGTGAAGATGTATGTGAAGATGTTTGTTGCTCTTTCACGCAAAAACGGCTGAACGGATTTTGGTGAAACTTGGCACCCAGGTAGTTCATATCCTGGAATAGCACATAGGGTACTTTTTATCCCGGAGAAAAATAAGATCCCTCGGGAACGCGGGTGAAACTGCGGGGCGGAAAACTAGTTAGAAATAAAGAAAGAGGAATTATTTATGATAGATACTATATGTTATTCCAGTATAATTTGATCTACCTGTGTACCAAGTTTCATTAAAATCCATGCAGTCGTTTTTGCGTGAAAGAGTAACAAACATCTTCACATCTTCACACACATCCACATTTAAGGCGATGATAGCTCAGTGGTAAGTGACGTCGGATACTGCGGCGAAGGTCGTGGGTTCGAATCCTTACAATGAGCTTGAGCTTTCGGTGAAGGAAAACATCGTGAGGAAACCACAGCACGGTGGTAGGTTACTTTGTAGTACTCGACTGGCTGGCTACCACCCTCAAGTTGAAAATCTGTCGCCAAGCACCTGTTGGTGTGTTCCGGCAATTGCACTTGAGAGCCAGTTCGCCTTAATAAGGTGTACAACACATTAGCAATCCCCTGGTATTGCCAATGTCTATAGGCGACGGTTGTCACTTACCATCAGGTGACCCGCCTGCCTCGTTGTCACTTGTGACATAAAAAAAAAAAAACATACTTTCGCATTTATAATATTAGTAGGATATCGATTCAAATTGAAAGTGTTCTTACCTGACAAGTATCTTTTCCACCTCTCTTCTCGCCAGCACACATCTGGCTCTCACTCATTGGACCATTGGGAAGTTTTCTAGAAGTGCCAAGCACATTGTAGCATTCCTGAATGTCCCATACTGGGAGCGATACGCTTCGGAGTTCTAATGACTGATCTCCTCCTAAAAATAACGTATTAAGTCTATAAAGATGTTGATTGAGGCGATGATAGCTCAGTGGTAGTGACGTCGGATACCGCGGCGAAGGTCGTGGGTTCAAATCCTACAATGAACCTGAGCTTTCGGTGAATAAAAACATCGTGAGGAAACCATAGCACGGTGGTAGGGTACTTTTTAGTACCCGACTGGCTGGCTACCACCCTACAGTTGAAAATCTGTCGCCAAGCACTTATCGGTGTGTTCCGACAGTTGCATTTGAGAGCCAGTTCCCATCTAGGCTTTGTGTGCTTACCACCTTCGGCCACATCATTACTTCTCATGGTGAGATTGTGGTCACAAGCTTATCCAGATTAAAAAAATATATATAGAAGAAAGTTCCATTCGTATTCCGCAAGAATTTGAGGCGATGATAGCTCAGTGGTAGTGACGTTGGATACCGCGGCGAAGGTCGTGGGTTCGAATCCTACAATGAACCTGAGCTTTCGGTGAATAAAAACATGGTGAGGAAACCACAGCACGGTGGTAGGGTACTTTGTAGTACCCGACTGGCTACATACCACACACAAATTATAAATCGGTCGGTAGTTGTATTAGATGCCTTGACACTCACTCATCATTAAGTGACCCGTCTGTCTACATATTAGACTAGGGGTATATTTTTTTTTAATTCTCGATAGGCTTGTGTTTGACCACGATCTCACCATGGTAAGTGATGATGTGGCCGAAGGTGGTAAGCACACAAAGCCTAGATGGGAACTGGCTCTCAAGTGCAGCTGTCGGAACACACCGATAGGTGTTTTGGCGACAGATTTTCAACTTGAGGGTGGTAGCCAGCCAGTCGGGTACTACAAAGTACCCTACCACCGTGCTATGGTTTCCTCACGATGTTTTCCTTCACCGAAAGCTCAAGCTCATTGTAGGATTCGAACCCACGACCTTCGCCGCGGTATTCGACGTCATTTACCTATCATCGCCTTGAAAGAATATATAGATTGATGAAGCATACAAGTTATTTACCAAATTCAGTGCGTCCCCAACCAGTAGCAATGATGGGCTCTCCCACAGGTGGTGGAACGCCAAGACAGGCTGGTTTTATCACTTCAGAGAATCTGGAGACAGATGATTGGATAGTTAGAGTAGTAAATAGTAGTACCTATACATATTCTAGTAATAAAAAGTATTTTTTATCGATACTTTTTTCGTAATTGTTACTCTTATAATCAAAGCTCTTATATTATGCATCTTGACGCCTGGAGACGTCACGCGCACTAATGTCTATGCAATAAAGTCTGTCACTTTTGGGGGGGGGGGGGAGGGGGAGGCTACGCACACATTAATACGTATGATATGCACACAAGTACATTCACACACAGGTTTTATATAACCGACGTGATTGGTAATCACGTACCTTTGGCAGAGGGGAATGCCTGTCAGTGCCCCCTCCCGGCTGGCTTAATGCTCTAAGATCTTGACATGTGAAAATCTAGACTCAGCAAATACTCTTTTGAAAATCCAAGATGTAACGATGTTTTAAAATAAAACAAGAATAAAACTGAATAATAATAAACTTGACATTGCCAGAAATGTCATAAAGGACGATAGCCAGAAAAAAAATACTTACGTGACTTTAGAAACCAGTTTAAGAAGCGCAATATCGTAATAATTCCGAGGCAGCTTGTATTTAGGATGACGGATCACGGATAACACTTTAACTACAGCTGCACCAATGTCGTCCAAGTATGTTGACCCCAGCTGTACTGCTCTTGGGGTACCTCTACAAACAATCATAATAATCCCACTAATATTATGAATGTGAAAGTTTGGATGGATGGTTTGTTACTCATTTACGCCGGAACGGCTGAATGGATCTGGATGAAATTCGGCATGGACATAGATTATAGTCTGTAATAGCACATAGGCAATTTTTATCCCGGTAAAAGATAAGATCCCTCGGGAACGCGGGTGAAACCGCGTGGAACAGCTAGATATTATAAATGTGAAAGTTTGGATGAATGGATGGATGTTTGTTACTCAATTACGCCAGAACGGCTGAACGGATTTTGATGAAACTTGGCACACAGGTAAATCACATCCTAGAATAACACAAAGCATACTTTTTATCCAAGGAAAGGATAAGATCGGGTGAAACCGCGGGGGATAGCTAGTAAAATACATATATTTATTTCTCTTCACAAAAGTTAGGTTACTAACTAAGAGCTTATTTCTAAATACATTTACTAACCTATATTTGTGAGAGGCTGGTGCCTGAGATAGGTATATAAATACCTGTATTACAGGTCACCAGGTCACCAGGTCACCAGGCACTTAACTATTTTTAAAGTCTAACAATGTATTGCACGCACATGCTATTACATATTTATTTTATCAATTCTAGTAGATGAAGAGACACAGTCAATATAGCTTTTTTGTGAATGAGCAACAAAAATATTATGTTGTAAAATTAACCGTCTTACGAAATTTGGTGCTGTTTGTTCACTATCATAATATATATATATTTTTTTTTTATTCTGGATAGGCTTGTGTTTGACCACAATCTCACAATGGTAAGTGATGATGTGGCCGAAGATGGTAAGCACACAAAGCCTAGATGGGAACTGGCTCTCAAGTGCAGCTGTCGGAACACACCGATAGGTGTTTTGGCGACAGATTTTCAACTTGAGGGTGGTAGCCAGCCAGTCGAGTACCACATAGTACCTTACCACCATGCTAAATTATGTTATTATGGAATTATCTTTAAGATAATCTCTATGTCTCAGTTTATTAATGGAGCCTTTGTAGTTGTAGAAGTTTTATCAAATCTGATGATGAAGAAGTCAATACATACATTATAACTGAGTTGTCTTTTTCTTGATACGAGCAGTGTCCCGCAGTCAGCACGAACCGATCACTGACCAGAGACCCCCCACACTTCCACGAGTAACCTGGCTCCTGGAATTAAATTTTATGTATATCAGTAGAATTTTATGATACCTGGAAACAAAAATAGAATAATAAACCTCAATAAATGAGCTTTGTATCGCAAAAAGATTTTCTGATGGAATTCGCAGTTACAAATATAAGAATTAGCCCAAAACAAGTTTTGCTCTCAAAAGTTTGACATCAGCCAGGCTGATGATCTACTGATAGTAAGTGATCACCATATACTATAGACATCTGCAACATGACAAGACCTACAACAAGTAATCAATTTTTCAAAGTTTTTTGAAGAAATATGTCACGAAAACTTTAATCGTCATTTTGGTGAATACCGTCGATTCTTTTTCATAAATTTTAAATAGGTTCGCGTTTGACCACAATCTCACTTGATCTTAGGTGATGATGTGGCCTACGATACGACTACCGTCGGATACCGCAGCGAAGGTTGTGGATTCGAATTCTACAATGAGCTTGAGAAGGAAAACATTGTGAGGAAACTACAGCATGTTAGTAGGGTACTTTGTAGTACCCGACTGGCTGGCTACCACCCTCAAGTTGAAAATCTGTCGCCAAACACCTATTGGTGTGTTCCGACAGCTGTACTTGAGAGCCAGTTCCCATCTAGGCTTTGTGTGCTTACCACCTCATCACTTACCATGGTGAGATTGTGAAACACAAGTTTATCCAGAATTTAAAAAATAATCTACAAGCAATGAACTATATTTTGTATATTTTTTTTTCAAAATTTTAGGCTCAGTAGTTTCGTAGATCAGGCGGGGGGAATGGTCAATTTCGTCTTCTTTCATGAATAAAATCAAATCTTTTTATTTTACAATAATAACAAAAGTATATTTGAGATCCTCATAACTAGCCCTTTCGTTTGATACAGGACACAGTAAGGTTTGCAAATAAAATATTTCTTAAATTTCAAAATGACCCTAATTAAAAAAAAAAATACTTTACACATCTGCGTTTGGGTCATAGAATTACACCATCCTACCAAATTTCACCTGATTTGGTCCAGTAGATTCGGAGCAAATGTCTTTGACATGACCGGACAGATAGACGCTCGCTCCGTTTTATTTTTTTGTACGGAATCTTAAAAAATGTAAAAATTCTCACCTCAAGTTTACGCCATCCCAACAAAGCCATGTGTGGGAACTCCCTAATAGTAACAACCTTCCCTCCAACAACTAATGGAATGGTAACAGGAGTACATTCAGATACGTTTACTCGAACCGGCCTGGGAGATGGCACCAATGGTATAGCTTCCACTTTCCTCATACTCAGGGATTTGTATTGGTCACACACTGAAAAAAAATTAGCTTGGTTAGATTTTTAACTGGAGGTTAATAGCCATCCAGCCGAGTACTACAACACCGTGCTACGGTTTCCGCAAGATGTTTTCCTTCACCGAAACCTCAGCTCATTGTAGCATTCGATTCTTGACTACCACTATGATAATACAGGGTATTAATTCTGTTACAATCTTCTTACTACGGTTGGCGTGGTTGGTTAACACACTGCCTATCACGCCGCAGGTCGTGGGTTCGATTCCCATCCAGGACAGACATTTGTGTGCATGAACATGTCTGTTTGTCCTGAGTCTGGGTGTAATTATCTATTTAAGTATGCATTTACAAAAAAAAAGTAGTCTATGTATTATATCAGTCATCTGGTTTCCATATTACAAGCTCTGCTTAGTTTGGGATCAGATAGCCGTGTATGAAAAATGTCCAAGAATATTTATTCTTACTAATATTATAAATGTGAAAGTTTGGATGGATGTATGTTTGTTACTCATTTACGCCGGAACGGCTGAATGGATCTGGATGAAATTTGGCATGGAGATAGATTATAGTCTGGAATAGCACATAGGCTTTTTATCCCGGGAAAAGATAAGATCACTCGGGAACGCGGGTGAAACCGCGGGGTTATTAATCTAAATGCAATAATTACAACTTGACTGACTTATATAATCCATAGTCATAAAATTTTGCAATTATCTCATCTCTCCTTAACTAATATTGTAAATGTAAATGTTTGAATGTGTTTATAATATTTTTTTTTTTAATTCTGGATAACCTTGTGTTTGACCACAATCTCACCATGGTAAGTGATGATGCAACCTAAGGTGGTAAGCACACAAAGCCTAGATGGGAACTGGCTCTCAAGTGCAGCTGTCGGAACACACCGATAGGTGCTTGGCGACAGATTTTCAACGTGAGGGTGGTAGCCAACTAGTCGGGTACTACAAAGTACCCTACCACCGTGCTATGGTTTCCTCACGATATTTTCCTTCACCGAAAGCTAAGGTCATTGTAGGGTTCGAACCCACGACCTTCGTCGCGGTCTCCGACGTCACTTAACACTGAGCTATCATCTTTTAATGTTATCTTCGGTTATTCACCTTACTAGCTTTCACCCCCGTTCCCTTTAGGGTTTGAATTTTCATAAATGATAATGAGGCTGTCTTTCGTGTTTTTTATCGTTTATACTTTCTGATTAATCAGTGAATGGTATTTCGCTTCTATATTATGGAAAAGGAGATAAAAGATAGATCCCAAGGTGTGTTTGTTAAACAGTAAAATACACTTACTTCTCTCGGCCGTTTCTATGTATCTTCTCTTTTCTTGTCTACTCATTTGATCTTCATCAGGTCCCGTCATGATTTCTGGATTAGTATCTGGACCTTCAGTGAACGTTATTGCACCAGGATCAGTAGGTTTTCCAAATACAACGTAATTTGGCCTGTCTGTCACTGGCCTATTAGTAATTGGAGGTCTGTTTACATCGACAACTGCTGGTTTGACTCCCGGTCGGGAGAGTAAGGGATTTAGTGTTGTAAACGTATTGGGATTTCCGAAATTGTTGTTATTTTGACCTAAATTGTTATTTGGTCTAAAATTGTTGTTGTTTGGACCAAAGTTATTATTCGTTCCTCTATTGTCATTTGATGTTCCATGATTATTCGTAGGTTGTCTGACAGTATTCGTAGGTTGTCTGACATTATTCGTAGGTTGTCTGACATTATTCGTAGGTTGTCTGACATTATTTGTAGGTCTATTATTATTTGAATCAAACGTGTTACCCAAATTATGATTATTTATAGCGCCCGGGACACCGATACCACTCACATTTGGGTTTCTGCTATTATCATTATTAAAATTATTATTTCCATTTATATTGCCTTGATTATTAACGTAATTATTCTCCCTGTTGTTTGTGTTAAAGTTATTATTAGGCTGATATATTGTGTTTGTTTCTCTATTAATTCCAGAATCGACTCTTCTGTTGTTATTATCAATAATTTTCTCATGAGTTGCTTTTGTGGTGACGTAATTATCAGGCGCTGGCGAAAATATCAGCTTCTCCCTTGTATCGCCAAACCATGGTCTCTTATTCTGGCTCCGAATAGAATCTACATTCTGACTGCTACTAACAGCTATTTCTCTAGGAAAATTTATGCTGAAATCAGTACTATTAATTTTAGAATAATTATTGCGACTAGAATTCTTTGTGGGTTTCCTAATAGGTTTTGCTGTTGTTGGATTTATATTGAAATTGAATAATGAAGCGAAGTTCTGCGTCGTTCTAGATTGTTCTTTATTCTTCGGCCTAGCTTGGGAGCTAGTTCTTCGTGAACCATTTCTCGTTTCTTGCTGTTTACTTGTTTGTTTGTCTGTTCTTGGTCTTGTTGTGACGTCATATTGTAACGTAGGCCTGGTTGGGTATGGTTGTATGAAGGACTGAAGACCTGATAGGAAATCTGTGAAGAGATAAATAAAAATGGTAAAAGATGTTGTTTGAGATTAGTTAATTATTGACAGTGACAATGTTTAATGGAAGCCCCACGCACTTAAAGTGAAATATAGTAAAGGAAGCCGGATTTAAAAAAGGAAGCCGATTTTAAAACTTTTTCACAATTTGATAGGTAGTTGCTTCAAGTAGGTATGGAGAGTTACCTATCCAGGTAGTATACATAATTCTTGGGTATTAGGTATATTGCATTTTTTTATTGTACCATAAATTATTGATTGTCAATTTATTGTTATTGAATGAACAAATCACGAACAAGAACAAAAAGAGACAGAAAAATGACAACAATATCAAGTTTTTGCAAAAATAATCAAATATTTACATCGCGAATGAGGTTTACTTGTATTATAATAAAACTAGTTCTGAAACTGGATTTCGGACTGCATTCGAGTTTCGATTATCTGTAGGAATTTGTTCTTTTTTTATGTCACAAGTGACAAAGAGGCAGGCGGGTCACCTGATGGTATGTTACTACATTCGTCTAAGGTTACTACCGTCGCCTATAGACATTAGCAATACCAGGGCGATTGCACAATTGCCTCTTAATTGTATCTAAAGACATCAATTTCTAGTCAAGATATGCAATAAAATTTGGGGCCTCAGCTGTCCTTCTGACTTCCGTAAAAATATATATTAAAATTTATTATTAATATTATAATCATATAATAATTGAAAATCGATAAAACTAGTTTTCGATTATGATGAAAAAACTTGTTCAGTTTATGAATAAATTCATAAACTGAACAAGTTTTTTAAATAATCGATTCGTTGTCACTGAATCAATTCGGAATAAGCAAATTGGCTATTAATGAATGGTGGATGTAAACTAAATTCTAATCCGCGTGTATCTCATCAATCGTTGCATATCTCAGCAATGTGATTGTATTGCGCTATGAGACAGTTGTTGTACAACATTGTGGAGATGATATTTTAACAAAACAAAAATGGCGGATGTAAACTTAATTCTAAAATCCGCGTGTATCTCATCAATCGTTGCACATCTCAGCAATGTGATTGTATTGCGCTATGAGACAGTTGTTGTACTACATTGTGGAGATGATATTTAATTATAAATAATAACACTTACCAAATAACTGGCCTTGAGCAGCTATAGACAGGATAAAGAGTAATAGTGTCTTGAAAATGAAATACTGGTCCATCTTAACATTATAAGGATCTGAAAAATTAAATAATAAATACATTATCTACTAAGAACCTTACTACCAATGGTTGCGCAGCTTTACTAGCTGTCTCCCCCGGTTTTACCTGCGTTCCCAAGGGATCTTAACGTTTCCCGGGATGTTTTATGGAATAAAATTGTCTATATGTCGGTATCGATGCAAAGTGACGTTGTGTTTTCGTTGTATTTTCATTTAATTCGTGTATTTTGAGTTTTATTGAATAATTTCGGTGGTGTTTTGTCCAATAAACATCAATCTAAGTGCACAAGTGAAGTGAAATGAAAGCGTGTATCGTTACTTTTCAGGTTGTCCCAAAAAGTCTGTGAATGTTTTAGTGGAACAACCGCCAATTTCACTAAAACCTGACTGGACATGTACGGACGAGGACTAGACATTACACTGAATTGAAGTGATGCATAGTGCAGTGTTTTGGAAAATAAAATAAGACTAACCAGATCATTATAATATGTGCGAGGAGGGCGGTGGCTGCTACACGCGTCATACTTGTGAACAGGTGCTACTTGAGTTTGTTGTTTATTAAGTCGGTCATAATTAAATTCTATAGATTACTATTTTTGCCGCCATAACACGCAAATATTGTCAGTGAGACTAGATAAATAATAATTATTGAATGTGTATGTGAATGGGTGTAAATTGTTTTTGAAAAGAGTAATTGCTGAGTTTATTGCCGGCTCTTCTCAGCAAAAGCAACCTTCCGAACCGAGCATTTAGAGTCTGACTATTCATAAGTGCCTGTGAAGACCTATTTGGATAAATAAAAAATTTCATTTCATTAAAATCCAAAAAAAAACATGCACTGTAAGAGATTAGGAAGAATAGTGGGGCGCGACTTCGCAGATGGCACTATTTATAATTATTATCAAAGGTAAAATTGAAACAACTGTGAAAGTAGGTAGGTGCTCTTTGAATAACTTATAACTAGGTTAACTGCTATTCAATTCTTTTTTGATTTCGTAACGGGGTTTTATTGATATTACTGTCCCAGAAATTACTCGCTCGTAAAATTTTATGATCTTATTATTTGTATCATTATTTTAGTTGACTCATCATAACATTATTATGTATCACACTCGTCGATTTTGTTGATCCGTGTTTTCCCCTTCGTTCCGCACATTATTTTTGCGCGGAACCCTAATTATTTTTTAAGTAAAAGTAGGTTTAGTTACTCGTTTAAACGTCAGCTATCTGCCAGAGAAAGTGCCGTCAAAATAAGTCTATCCGTTTCAAGGATTAGCCGGTACCTATTTAACCTGTCAGTTCTTTCTTGGGACAATCGGGGTTTCAGAGTCCGCACCACTTGGTTCTCAAATGGGACAATCGGGACGTTGACATTTACTTTAAAATTGGGCGCGAATTTTGAAATTTTGAAAAATGTGCGCGAGTTGACGAGTTGTTATGACAGGTTAATGTCGCGAGTCAACAGATTAAAATGTTAGATACTTTCATAAGTAGGTAACTTAAAAAAATGCAATATCAATGCATTTAATAAAAAGCTGTTAATATAACATAACAAACATAACTTAAACTTTATTTATTATCTAAATATATTGGCCAGTTGCAAATTATTGTTTCTTTCCTTCTGTTGAACATTAAACTATGCCTTACATTACAGCCGTTTTTTACATTAAAACCTATTTACCATAAACAATATAGGTAGAGTCTGGGTGTAATTATCTATTTAAGTATGTTTTTACAAAAAAAAACAGTAGTCTATGTAGTATATCAGTGATCTGGTTTCCATATTACAAGCTCTGCTTAGTTTGGGATCGAATAGCCGTGTGTGAGAAATGTCCGAGGATTTTTATTTATTTATTATTTACTCTATAAAAAACTATTTGTTTATGGTTAACTTTAAAAAGAAATCGAACACTGAAAAAGCGCTTGTATTTTTTAATAAATAAACGCAATAAAATCAATAACGATGACTGAGATATTTTTAGCGAGGTTATTGACTGCTTAAAGGAGGATAAATGAGAAAGTATGTGAATGAAGATTGGACGCTATTAAAAAAAATGGAGGGCAGGCAAGGAGGTTGATTAAAAACAAAATCACAGCCATATAGCTATCATAGGACATAGGTCGTCGCATTTATTTCCACTCAAAACCTTATCAAAATAGATAGAGGCACTTTAAAGGCGATGATAGCTCAGTGGTAGTGACGTCGGATACCGTGGCGAAGGTCGTGGGTTCGAATCCTACAATGAGCTTGAGCTTTCTGTGAAGGAAAACATCGTGAGGAAACCACAGCACGGTGGTAGGGTACTTTGTAGTACTCGAACGGCTGGCAAACACCCTCAAGTTGAAAAATCTGTCGCCAATCACCTGTTGGTGTGTTTCAGCAGTTGCTCTTGAGAGCCAGTTGCCTCTAGGCATTGTAATAAGGTGTACAACACATTGCCAATCCCCTTGGTATTGCTAATTTATTTATTTATTTATTTATTAGGTAACCAACAGCGTACAAAATAGATTTGACATAAATATTTAAATTAGAAGTAAGGCCAATAACAGATAACCCCTTTTTAACCAACAATATTGTGCAATTATATAACAAAAATAACATATATATAATTTACAATATCTAATATAATTAAGGTATATATATATCTATATCTAATATATAAAATTCTCGTGTCACAGTTTTAGTTGCCATACTCCTCCGAAACGGCTTAACCGATTTTGATGAAACTTTATATTTACATTCAGTAGGTCTGAGAATCGGCCAACATCTATTTTTCATCCCCCTAAATGTTAGGGGTAGTCCACCCCTAAATTTTATTTTTTATTTTTGAGACAAAATTTCTAATTTCTATTTTTTTATGATACAACATACAAAAATACATACAATCCCCAATTTTCACCCTTCTACGATCAACCCTTATTTTTTAATAGCCATTTTAGTAATTTGAGTAATCGGTCAAGCCGTTTCGGAGGAGTATGGTAACAGGACCGATTTGGATGAAATTTTGTGTGTGTATTTCAATGGGTTCCTCGATGATTTGAAAACAAAATTGGACCCGGTAGATGGCGCTGGAATCGGGTTCTAAGTTTTGTTTTAATTTCAGGGCAGGACAACGTCTGCCGGGTCCACTAGTAGTCATATATCATATAGTACACCGTCTATAGGCGACGGTGTACTATGTGACTATCCTGCCTAGTTGTCATTTTGTGGTTTAAAAATGTTTTAGTGAGGTTGGTAAGATGACGAGGACAAATATGTGCACCTGTAGGTAAAGTTAGTGATTGTTTCAAGTACTTATAATATAATTTTTTTTTTTTCTCGGACATTTTTCACACACGGCTATCTGATCCCAAACTAAGCAGAGCTTGTAATATGGAAACCAGCTGACTGATATACTACATATACTACTTTTTTTTTTGTAAATACATACTTAAATAGATAATTACACCCAGACTCAGGACAAACAGACATGTTCATGCACACAAATGTGTGTCCTGGGTGGGAATCGAACCCACGACCTGCGGCGTGATAGGCAGTGTATTAACCAACCACGCCAACCGGCCCGTCAATTTGGATTATAATTTGGATGCCTGTGCCGCAACTGTCCGTGGCACCGTGGCACCGCTGGCCCTATCAGAATACCAGCGCTGCGGTACCTACGGCCGCAGCTTATGCTCAGATAGGTGCCTTTTTGGCCTCACACAGTGTATGTATTTTGTATAATTTTGTTGTTGTTCCTATATTTGTCTCTGTGTGTAATTTGTGATGTAAATGAAACTGTCTATGTTGATGCTGTGTGAGTCCAAAATAAATGTTTATCTTATCTTATCTTACTTTGTTAAGTATTTAGTGTTCCGACCACATATTTCACTAAAACCTATCCTTACTTATATGGTTTGTGATGTGACTAACTTTACTGCGAATGTGTTAGCGTGACTGTAACACAAAAAAAGAAGATTATTTGACAGTTGACACTAGCCTAATTAACTGAGTTTCTTTCCGGTTCTTCTCAGTTGTTGTCTGACTTCCGAACCGGTGGTAACTTCTGTAATTCGACCTTCATAAGTGCCCTTCTAGGGCCTAAACTGGTTTTGACTTTGACTTTGACTAGCAGAAATATCCTACAGGATAATTGACAGCATGAGGTACAAACCGGATAAGTGCGAGTCGAACTCGCTCACCGAAGGTTCCGTACAAGTAGGTGTTTTATTGATGTACTTATGTACCTAATTTTTTTAAAGTTTAAGGCGATGATAGCTCAGTGGTAAGTGACGTCGAATACCGCGGCGAAGGTCGTGGGTTCGAATCCTACAATGAGCTTGAGCTTTCGGTGAAGGAAAACATCGTGAGGAAACCATAGCACGGTGGTAGGGTACTTTGTAGTACCCGACTGGCTGGCTACCACCCTCAAGTTGAAAGTCTGTCGCCAAGCACCTATCGGTGTGTTCCGACAGCTGCACTTGAGAGCCAGTTCCCATCTAGGCTTTGTGTGCTTACCATCTTCGGCCACATCATCACTTACCATGGTGAGATTGTGGTCAAACACAAGCCTATCCAGAATTAAAAAAAAAAAAAAAAAATTTATACTTTACAGTTTTTTCCCAATACTTGTTGTAGGTATAAGATGGTATTACTTGCCAAATTTTATAGTTCTAGTCTAGGTCAATGGAAAATACCCTATAAACTTTGATTCCCTTGAGAGCGTCGAAATATTATTCCGGCATAAACGGCTGTATCTTTTTTTTACGTTAACTTTGAATTTTGATTGTTTTCACAGCTTCAAGGGAGTGTAGACCTGAGTACCTATATCCTTTTAATTTCAACTCGATACCTCCACGCGTTCCCGAGAAAAAGGTTCTTGACAGACAGACGGACGGATAACAAAGTGATCCTATAAGGGTTCAGTTTTTTTTGTACGGAACCCTAAAAACAGTAGTAACACGCTAATCTCTGAAACTACCGGCGGATATTCATCGGGCATAAAATAGCTTATGGTTTCGGGAAAAAGTGGCTGTGACATACGGACGGACTGACAGGCAGACAGACAGACAGACATGACGAATCCATAAGGGTTCCGTTTTTTGCCATTTGGCTACGGAACCCTAAAAACCCGGTTCAAAATAACGCTACATCATTACAATCTTTTTATTACAATGAATACTTTATGTGTTAGGTGATTCACTCTATTGGAGTCTCACTCAAGGGATTCAAACTCAAACTCAAAACTCATTTATTCAGTGTAGGCCCTGGTAAGGCACTCATGAACGTTACAATTGACTCTACCACCGGTTCGGAATACACTTAAACTGAGAAGACTCCGGCAAGAAACTCAGCAAGGCAATTTTTTTTTAACAGTGGATCTTTCTTACATTTTTTTTACATTTTTGACTTGATTGACTGTACCTACCTGTTATTTTGTGGTTAAAAAGTACTTACAGTTAACATGACACCTTCATAACCCTGGCATTCAATAACAAAACGGATCTTATTACCTACAGCTGTCTTCTCTAGTCTACTAGCGTATAGATAGCTAGCCATCCAGGGTCGCATTTAAGGGCAAACGGGGCCTCCACAAGAGAGCCCCCACATAAATTATAGTTATCATGAAAAAATTATACTATATTATAAAAAGTCCTAAACAACTGAATACCATACTTACATAAATATCACTTATAATTTGAAAAGTAGATTTATCTTGCTATAAAAGATTAAAACACTTGCAAGATAAATATGATTTGTCTTATTGTTTCCAATTTTTTGTTATTTTTATTGTTTTTATTCTATAGCTTAAATGTTCTTATGTGTTTGATTTTTATATTTTTAATTTGTATTCTGGTGTGCTTTTAAATGTAATTTGTTCGTCTATTTTATTTTAGTTAATTTTCGGTTTCTGTTGTCTGTCTTCTTTTTATATTAATTGTGGTCGTCACCTCTAATTGGGGCACCATTTATACTTCATGTTGTACCTGTTATTTTTGAATGTATAGTGTGTGTCTTGTTGGTGATCTAATAAATAAATTTGCAAAATAATTAGGGGCACTCCTTTCTTGCCCCAGGGCCTCCACACCTCTAAATCCGGCCCTGGTGTCATCCACGAAGACGCCCCCCACTCTTTTTCTTCATCCCTTACAATGTAATTGTGCATGTTGTAGTGATGCATATCTTCATACATATAGCTAGTAATTTTTTTCTGGATAAGCTTGTGTTTGACCGCAATCTCACCATGGTAAGTGATGATGTGGCTGAAGATGGTAAGCACACAAGCTTAGATAGGAACTGGCTTTCAAGTGCAGCTGTCGGAACACACCGATAGGTGCTTGCCGACAGATTTTCAACTTGAGGGTGGCAGCCAGCCAGTCGGGTACTACAAAGTACCCTACCACCATGCTGTGGTTTCCTCACGATATTTTCCTTCACCGAAAGCTCAAGCTCATTGTAGGATTCGAACCCACGACCTTCGCCGCGGTATCCGACGTCACTTACCACTGAGCTATCATCGCCATAATCTGGAATAATGTAGCATTCAAATGGTGATAGAATTTTTTAAATCGGTTAAGTACTTTTTGAGCCAATTCGATACAAACATACAAATCTTTCCTCTTTATAATATTAGTATAGATAAATAGAGTAGAACGAGGAATAATATGATAAATTCACTGGCGAAGGTCAAATAGATAATCTATAAAGGATGCCGCCTACGCCACTAAATATACGATAGTATAGTCACTGATCTATAATATAAAAATGAATCGCAAAATGTGTTGGTAAGCGCATAACTCAACAACGCCTGGACCAATTTGGCCAATTCTTTTTTTTAAATGTTCGTTGTTGTCCAAGGATGGTTTTTACGGCGAGAAAAATTCGAATTTGTTTTATTTATTTATATGTATTAACTGTTATAGATGTAAAAGTATTAGTATA
Source organism: Ochropacha duplaris (assembly GCA_951361185.1). Taxonomy (NCBI): domain Eukaryota; kingdom Metazoa; phylum Arthropoda; class Insecta; order Lepidoptera; family Drepanidae; genus Ochropacha; species Ochropacha duplaris. The sequence continues at coordinate 4,764,008 of OX592720.1, read as the reverse complement.
TTTTATTTCTGTATGTATGTATTTGTTTATCGTATGTAGGTACATTTTATTATTTAGTTTAAGTAGTATAATCATGTATAACTTATATATATTGGTGCTACAACCGCCATTTTTTATGAATTTCCTGTGTCCCAAAGGTTGCCTGGAACAGATCGCTGAAGCGATAAGGCCGCCTAGATTGTATTCACATTTTCATATTATTTTATTGTTGTGTCATGTATTCTTTGTATTTTGTGTAATATTTCATTCATTTCATAATTGCCGGGAAAACCCTAAAAACAGACCTTTTCTTTGTCCCATACAAACACCCAGCTGTCAAACATTTGACGTCAATCGAAACAAAACAAAGACGCGTTTTAGAGAAATAGGGCAGAACAAGGTCTGCCGGGACAGCTAGTTTATTATAAAAAAAGCATTTCAGGCCTTAGGGAAAACGCACACATATTATAATAATCTGAACTAATAAATAAATGATTCAACTCAAAAACTATAGACTGATTATAAAAAATCTTTCACTACTCAGGGATAATGTGGCTTATAACATTATCCCCGAGTAACATAGGCTATATTTTTATCCTGGGAAATGATAAGATCTCATGGGAAGGCGGTTGAAACCGCGGAGGACTTTTTTTAAGGCGATGATAGCTCAGTGGTAAGTGACGTCGAATACCGCGACGAAGGTCGTGGGTTCGAATCCTACAATGAGCTTGAGCTTTCGGTGAAGGAAAACATCGTGAGGAAACCATAGCACGGTGGTAGGGTACTTTGTACCCGACTGGCTGGCTACCACCCTCAAGTTGAAAACCTGTTGCCAAGCACCTATCGGTGTGTTCCGACAGCTGCACTTGAGAGCCAGTTCCCATCTAGGCTTTGTGTGCTTACCATCTTCGGCCACATCATCACTTACCATGGTGAGATTGTGGTCAAACACAAGCAAAAAAAAAAAATATCGCTTCTTATTACCTACTAGCTTCTACCCCGCAGTTTTACCCGCGTTCCTGAGGGAATTTAAATAAAATATAACCTATGTTACACTGTGATAATGTGGCTTTTTAAAGGTGAAAGAATTTTTAAAATCGGTTCAGTAGGTACAGAGATTATCCAAAACAAACAAACAAACAAAAAAAAATGCTTGGATGGACGCTTAAAGTGTATTTTCATGTCTATTCTAAGTATTTTTTATTCACACGATACGCACCTGTCAATGTGGAAAAACAAACTAATAGTTTATAATTAAAAAGCTATTTAAAACTCATTGTCTATGCGTATGTCACGTGGTACCTACTTATAAACACTTGTCCATGTTGTTTAACACTTTTTAAGTAAACACTTTTTTTTACACTTTATCAAAACACTTTCGAATTATTTGTATTCAAAATCTATACCGTTGATAAATCGATTGGAATAAAAATAAGAAAATAAACTTTCAAATTCACTGTTTCATTCTAAAATTTTAATTTAAAGAATTCCACTTGTAAGTATGTCCTATCGCACTATTTTATACGAAACTAGTTTATCATCAACAAATAACGAGTTTTTTTTTTATATATTAAAAAACTGTTTAATATATTAAAACAACATCCCAGTACGGATGTTAAACAACTTCTGATGGAACGGACTTACACGCAAGGTTGGAAGGCGGTAGGGTTGGCACTGCTAAGTTTAAAAATAAATAATTTAAAATAGTTTTTTTTTTGTTTTCACAGTCGCACTTGAAAACCACCTTCTTTGCGGTCGGCGACACATTGGCAATCTGCCTCGTATCGTTAATGTCTATAGGCGACGGTAGTCACTTACCGTCTGACCCAACTGCCTCGTTGCCATTTGTGGTATAAAAAAATATAGTTCTCAAGTAACTTTTTTTTATTCTGGATAAACTTGTGTTTGATTGATCACAATCTCACTATGGTATGTGATGGTGTGGCCGAAGCTGGTAAGCACACGAAGCCTAGATGGGAACTGGCTCTCAAGTGCAACACACAAACAGGAACTGGCTCTCAAGTGCAACACACAAACAGGAACTGGCTCTCGAAACACACCAATAGGTGCTTGGCGACAGATTTTCAACTTGAGGGTGTTAGCCAGCCAATCGGGTACTACAAAGTACCCTTCCACTGTGCTATGGTTTCCTCACGTTGTTTCCCTTCACTGAAAGCTAGGAATAACACATATGATACTTTTTATCCCGGGAAAGGATAAGATACGTCCCGGGGAAGGGAACGCGGGTGAAACTGCGGGCGGAAAGCTAGTTTATAATAATAGTGGGATAGTAGGTAAGTAAGATTTACAAAGCATCATTACAATACAGTAATCTTTACTAATAATTATAAAGAGGACAGATTTGTTTGTTTGTTTGCATTGAATAGGCTCTGAAACTACTGGACCGATTTGAAAAATTCTTTCACCATTAGAAAGCTACATTATCCCTGATGAACGTAGGCATATTTTGTCCCGGGGAAAGATAAGATCCCACGGGAATGCGGGTGACACCGCGGCGAACAGCTAGTACCTAATATGAGAGACGTGTCTTACCTGACTGACACCTATCAAATTTGCTTTTATAAAGTTTGCATAAAAAAGGGTATTTCTAAATTACACTCCTCAGGTAAAATAAAATAAATAAATAAATATCTTGGGATATTTTCACACGCGGCTATCTGATTCCAAACTAAGCAGAGCTTGTAATATGGAAACCAGATGATATACAACATTTTTATAAATACATACCTACTTAAATAGATAATTACACCCAGACTCAAGACAAACAGACATGTTCATGCACACAAATGTGTGTCCTGGATGGGAATCGAACCCACGACCTGCGGGTCTTAACCAACCACGCCAACCGGCCCGTCAAGAATTATAAATAAGTATCTAATTAAAATTTTAATAATGTGATAAATTAATTACATAAGTACCTGTATGTAATTAATTTATCATATTATTAAAATTAATAAACTCTCATGTGACAGCCCTTGTAAACTGGATGTCATTAATGACAAGTCTGTGGTATGCGCGAGCGCCGATACGTCAGACATTGATCGCTGGCGCATATCATAAGAAGAAGCGGGTAGAATCCACCGTACACCGTGCTATGATTTCCTCACGATGTTTTCCTTCACTGACAGCTCATTCATTGCAGGATTTGATTCACCGACCTTTACCACGACTTTCGACGTCATTACAGTCTAAACTATCATCGCCATAGAGTATTTTATTCAAATAGGCCTTAAATTAATGATAGGTCCTATCATTAATCTAAGAATTAGGCCTTTGCAAGCACTTATGAATAGTCTAGCTAGACTCTAATGGCCTTATTCATAAAGATTTCGACGATTTTTTGCAACTGTTTAGCAGATTCTTATTTCGAATTCTCTATAGAAAATTCGAAACAAGAATCCGATAAGCACTTACTAAATCCCATCGATTTTATTATGAATAAGGCCATTACGGTTTAAATGGCACTGAAAAGAGCAATAAACTCAAAAATTATTTAAAAAGCAACTTACACCTATTAGGTACATTCAATAATTATTATTTATTTAGTGTCTAGTTATGGCGGCAAAAGAGATAAATATAATATAGATTAGTTACGACTAACTTTGTAAACAACGCGTGTGGCAGCCACCGCCCTCCATATTGTAGCCACTGGCCAGTCTCTTGCAACTTGAACCATACCCTGATACATTTATAATGAAGTAGATACTTAATAAAACTACGAGACTGTTTTATAAAGATTTACTTTGTGTTATCTCTTCCTGACAGAAAGGTAGCCATCTTTTTTTCACAAAATGTTGCGATAATTGCCGCTACGTCGCTCGCTGGCGGTGATTTTCCTTAAATGGCTGCGTAAATTTGTTGAATATAATTGTATCTACCTACTTACAGTGGCGTAGCTAGGTAACCAAAGGCCCTAGTGCAAAAAAACTGGGCCCCTAACTAAACTGTTTATATAATTATACAGGGTGTTAGGAAAAACGTGTTCCAAACGGTAGGGTCATTGGCTATGTATTCTGGCCTAACTAAACCTTTCTTGCCTTATCGTTTTTGTCATCGAGAAATTTTTCTTTTATTTTGCCGAAAGTTGAACTTTTAGTCACATTCCGATGCTGGTCAGGGTCCGAGGGCTCCCTGAGCTTGGGGGCCCGCCTAGCCCTCCGGTATCTACGCCACTGCCTCCTTAGGTATTCTAAGGCTGGCTTACTTACTACATCTTACACGTATTATAGGTGTAGGTATTTCTAAGTTTTGTATGCTTACCACCTACGGCCAAGCGCTTTGAAATTCCAGTTTCCGTTGGATAATCGAAATCAAAAGTATATAAAAATACTTTCCTATGAAATTTCAAGGCAAACCATCGACAATTTTTTCGAGTTTTGCGGACATATACAAACGTACTGAAGCATATTTTTATATATAGTAAGTACTTAAGTACAAACAAGAAAGTAGATGGGTACCTATAGCAAAATACATTTTAGGTCTATGTGTAAATCGATTCATTAGTTTAAGAGTTAATCGCAGACAAACAACCTGACACAATTTTTTTGTATACAGATAACCCATATGTTTGTCTGTCTGTCACTTAAATACACAATAGTTTTATAAATCGCCTGTAAGAAATTGGCTCAGCAACAAATGAGTTGTGCTCGGGTCCACGGCGAAAGGTTAAGTTCATTGCGAGAAGGATTCGAACCCACGACCTTCAGCACCGACGTCACCAAACTGAGCTATCTTATAATTATTATTGAAATCAAGTTTAACGACCTTTAGATCTTTTTTTTATGTCAATAGGTTGACAAACAGGCTGACGGTCCACCTGATGGTAAGTGGTCACCGCCGCCTATGGACATTTGCAATACCAGGGTGATTGCCGATGTGTTGCCGACCTTTAAGAGCTCCTTTTACGTCCTTTTTGAAGAACCCCATATCATAGCGCTGAGGGAATACCGTAATGGGGAGCTCATTCCACATCCTAATGGTCCGCAGAAGGAACGTCCGGCTGAATCGTTCGGTGGACGATCGAGGCGGCTCGAAGATATGAAGATGAGCTCCACATCGCCGGCGAGCAGTGCGATGGCACGAGTTCATTTTATAATTACATTTTTAAAACAATTAACGCAGAATGATCAAAGTAGGTGGCTACCACTCGACTATCTGGCTACCACACACAAGTTGAACTGTCACCAGTCCTATCGGTGTGTTACCACCAAGAATTATATATTCTAAATGGATAGGTAACTCTACATACCTATTTGAAGCAAATACCTATCAATTGCGAAAAAGAGAGAGATAAAAAAACTTGAGAGGTGTCAAGGGACACCCGGATGGAACGAAGTTATATAAGTTATATAATATAAGTCGAGAGAGTATATATATATATATATTTAAAAAAAACATTTTTTTACTTTTGAGTGACACAAAAGTCACGGACAGAAAAGTGTCGGTGATTTTCGTAAGATTTTTTTCCGTCTAGCCCCCTTTCACAACGCGCGATAAGGAACTTCGTTCCAACAACTACGTTTCTCTCTTTCTTTCATTAAGGGTACCTAAGTAGTTTTAGATAGGTATTTAGAGTTACCTATCCATTTAGAATATACAATTCTTTATAGTAGATTATACCGGGTCTATTCGCGCACATAATAATCAAAATATAATTTCGACTAACCTCGACGTTTCGATCAAGTTACATTGACCGTGGTCACGAGTGGACTCTACTATAATGAATTATTTCGCGAGTTTTAAAAGTACTATATAATTCTTGGTTACCACCAGGGTTTGTGTTACCACCTTCGGCCACATCATCACTTACCATGGTGAGATTGCGGTCAAACACACGCTTATCCGAAGTAAAAAAAAACAAATTTTTTTTCGCGCGTTGTGAAAGGGGGCTAGACGGAAAAAAATCTTACGACACTTTTAGTGTCACTTTATTGTAAGCTGTGTGGCGTGCGCATGTTTCTCTCTCTCTCTTATAGAAAGCAAGCCAGATATTTTCATTTCTATTTATATACCTATATATATATATATATAGATTTTTTTTTTATATATATACTGTCTCGACTTATATAACTTCGTTCCATCCGGGTGTCCCTTGACACCTCTCAAGTTTTTTTATTGATAATTGCATAAAATTTGCAATTAAAGAAAGAGTAAATATCCTTTGACATTCTTCACTCAGTCATCTGATTCCGTGAAGTAAATTATTTTTGTCATACATTTTGTATAGAAAGACTTTTTTGACTATACTTACTCGAGTTGGGATTCACTAGGTGGCGCTGGAATCGGGTTCTATGTTTTGTTTTTAAACGACTTCAAAAAAGGAGGTTTTTTTTTTATTCTGGATAGGCTTGTGTTTGACCACAATCTCACCATGGTAAGTGATGATGTGGCCGAAGATGGTAAGCACACAAAGCCTAGATGGGAACTGGCTCTCAAGTGCAGCTGTCGGAACACCCCGATAGGTGCTTGGCGACAGATTTTCAACTTGAGGTTGGTAGCCAGCCAGTCGGGTACTACAAAGTACCCTACCACCGTGCTATGGTTTCCTCACGATGTTTTCCTTCACCGAAAGCTCAAGCTCATTGTAGGATTCGAACCCACGACCTTCACCGCGGTATTCGACGACACTTACCACTGAGCTATCATCGCCTTAAGGTGTTTCTCAATTCGACCGTATATTTTTTTTAATTTCAGGGCAGGACGACGTCTGCCGGGCCCACTAGTACCTATTATTAATATAAACAAACTGATTTGAAATAAAAAACACAAATTCCTTTAAAAATATTAAGCTTTTATTCATTTATAAAATTAAAAAGCACTTTTTATATCTTATGTAAATTATTTGGTGGTTATACAATAGTTAAGGACCTTCTACTTTATTTTTCGACGTTCAATCAATTGTTAAACGTGGAACGAAGTTCCTTATCGCGCGTTACGAAAGGGGGCCAGACGGAAAAAAATCTTACGAAAAATTGTCACGACACTTTTTTATGTCACTATGTATGTTTATTAAGCTGTGCGGCGTGCGCATGTTTCTCTGTCTGTCTCTCTCTCTCTCTTATAGAAAGCAAGCCAGATATCATTTCTCAATAGATTTTTTTTATATATATATATACTCTCTCGACTTATATAACTTCGTTCCATCCGGGTGTCCCTTGACACCTCTCAAGTTTTTTGTAACTTATATACAGGATGTCCGGTAAGTACGACAAACTTAAGGGGGAGATAGATGGGCGGGTCACTTACCAAAGTTACGAAAATCACCATAGTAAAAATGTCACCATTTTCGAGATACTTAATATCTAAAATTAAAAAATCTATAGGTACATTACAATCTGTAATATCGAAATTTCTCAGTGACCTTTTTATTGAGGTGATTTGTTGTATATGTTGGTAGGTGACCCGCCCCCCCCTATCTCTCTTAAGTTTGTCCTACAACTTACCGGACACCCTCTATAAAGGACGTTACTTTAACATAATTAAACGTCAAAACGTAGTTCTTCTAATAGACACAGTATAGTGACAGAAAAGTATAAAAACAAAATATTTTGTTCATATTTCATTAAATATGTACTTACCTATTTTTTGAGTAGTTTTGTATCCTTTATACAAAATTGTTTTATAATATTCATTAACGAATAACAATAGCTAATTGAACCCTTAATGACATACAATTAGTAGGTATATTTAAAAAAAATAAGTGAAACTTTGAGAAACGCCGAATCCCGTCTTCAACTTTGCATTCAAATTTAATATCATACAAAGATTTTGTAAAGTCTGTCTATATTATGGACAAAGTCAGAGCGGCTCGCTAGTTATGAATAATTCTTGTCCCTATGAGTTGCCAGTAGATTTTACACTTTATACAAATCAAATTTGTGAGACTCCCTAGGGAGGGGTCCCTAGTGTGACGTCACATATTTTAGCAAATTTAAATCTTGACATTATGAAATGAAAACAACAGTACCGAAAATAGTTTTTTTTATAAAATCAAATGTAATGGATCAAGTGATTAATGCGGGCATCATTAATAATCACCGGGCATTATGAATAATGTCTAGCTCTATCGGGCTAAGTGATTAATTACTCTTAACTTCTTTATTTATCACATTGCTCGGTCATTATTATATTGCTACATGACAATTGGGCAAATCGATAATAAAGCTTTTGAATTGATTGATTCATTGCCCAGCCCTGTCCGTTTATCCTTTCTATTCAAAATCTACATGGAATGATTAGGTTAGGTTAGTTAACTTGGTCCATAACATATACATTTGAAAAATTAAAAACAAACCAAAAAAAAAACCATTAATTATGTTATGTTAATACGATCTTAATCTTCTTCAGTCCATTGACTTTCAACCCACTCCTTTAAATATTAGATCATGTTTCCCAAAGTTTCTTCAGTACAAAATGCAACCTTATGACGTCACCTTAGCTACCAAATTAAGACGAAACGACGTTGCATTATGGTTCAAATTTAACATTCGATTTTAACTTAAAATTCAGACTTGTTAATACATTTTGTTCAGAGCAAGTAAATTTTTAGCTTCCATTTGATGCCAGTATGTTTGTAGAAACATAATTCTACCTTAGTACTAATCAGCAGCCTTATATAAATATTTTTTTAGTTTTATTCTGCCTTTTTTAAACGATGAATTCAATCTTGCATTAAAATATTTCAGAAACGATAGCGGTACTAACAAAAAACTTTTTTTTTTACATTTTACAAAGACAACTCTACGACCGCGCGCGACCATTGGTCAATAAAAGAGGTTTGAGTTTGAGGCTGTAAGGGCTAAAACCTTTTGCCTGCACTAAAATAGAGGATTTTTTTAAAGATCTGTTAGTTTGACAGCTGCCACCTATTTGCGAATATAATTTTTAAGCTGGGACAGTATGAAGAGAATGTGTCCTGATCCAAAGGAGATACAAAACTTTCTTTAGACACCATGGATCTTTTTTTTAAATCTAAATTCTAATCCGTCTGTAGCTCATCACTCGTTGTATATTTCAGCAATGTGATTGTATTGCGCTATGAGATAGTTGTTGTACAACATTGTGGAGATGATATTTTAACAAAATAAAAATGGCGGATGTATTTAAATTCTAATCTAACTGTATCTCATCAATCGTTGTATATTTCATCAATGTGATTGTATTGCGCTATGAGACAGTTGTTGTACTACATTGAGGAGATGATATTTTAATGCAGATAAGATCTAAGTAGACGCCTAGGGGATGTAGATTTAGGTATACCCTTCAACATAAACAGTACTCCTTATTTTTCGCTTTGTAAGCAGCCTCGTCTTTCTGCAGCTGAAATCTTAATTCCTCAACCGTTTTCATCATTTTCAAATCTGCCGCACAGTCATCGACGATTTTTTGGAATAATTCGTCTGAAAAATAAACGGTTAATTTTACTATTAATAATAAATAACGGTTATTGGACAGAATAGCCAAAGAAAGTATTACATATTTTGATATCGATGGAGTTTTGTCCAATTAAGTTCAATCTAAGTGCACAAGTGAAGTGATGTGAAATGAAAGCGTGTATCGTGACTTTTCAGGTTGTCCCAAAAAGTCCGTGAAAAGTTTTAGTGGAACAGCCACCAATTTCACTACAAACAAGACATGACTTGTACGGACTTTACTGTGAATGTAATCGTTATCTATACTAATATTATAAAGAGGTAAAGTGTTGTGAGGTTGTAGGGGTAATCTCTGGATCTACTGAACCGATTTTGAAAAATCTTTTACTAATAGAAAGCCACGTTATTTGTGAGTGTCATAGGCTATATTTTTATCCCGGGAAAAGATAAGATCCCACAGGAACGCGGGTGGAACTGCGGGGGCAGCTAATAAAACATAACTTTGATTAGTTTAAAATTAATTAAAAACTGCAATGTGATGCATTGTAGTCTGTGGTAATGAGTCGATTCTATCGCCAAGCTTACAAACATGTTTTGACCATTTAACAATTTCCTTAAGCGTAATTATCCCTTACATATTGGTATTTTACCAGAATAAACTTTAACTAATGCAAAATAAGGCGCATTTTTGTGCGGTATAGGGTTTAATGAAATGAAATACCTTAGACACCGGTAAAGATCTTTTTTTAAACAAATTACACATCGAAATCAAATAAAAAAGGGCCCGCGCACTTAAAGTGAAGCTCAGTAAAGGAAGCCGATCGCGTTCTTTCTGCCTTTTTAAGGTTCCGTACCCAAAGGGTAAAAATCTAATATACTAAGACTTCGGTGTCTGTCCGTCCATAACAACAAATGTGATTTTTGCCAATTTTACGGAACCCTTCGTGCGCGAGTCCGACTCGCACTTGGCCGGTTTTTTTATTTGTTCTGTGCATCGAACATATGATATACAAAAATTATTTTTAAAAATAAAAAACAAAAACCGACTTCAAAACTGTAACCTATACCTATGTACAAACATAAACTAAAAAGTAAAAAATAATATTTTAATTTCAAAGTAAGAGCCTTAAAGGACAATCAACAAAATTATTGATATTTATAAACCGTTCTTTTTGGAGTCGGTGCCAGCCAAGAAGAAGGACAGTTTTGAACTGGACACGAAGTGTTCATACGAGAAAACGTCTTACGACACCTCTCCTTACGGTAATGTTCCTTAGGTCTGCGCCGTCGCTCCCCTACTTTTCGAAGATTGTTACAAAGGCAGAATTAAACTGTCCTTCTTGGCTGGCACCGACTCCAAAAATAACTGTTTATAAATATCAATAATTTTGTTGATTGTACTTTAAGGCTCTTACTTTGAAATTAAAATATTATTTTTTACTTTTTAGTTTATGTTTGCACATAGGTATAGGTTACAGTTTTGAAGTCGGTTTTTGTTTTTTTATTTTTAAAAATAATTTTATTTTTCAATTTTTAAAGTTTATTCCTTATTATATGTTGTCCTAGGCAAAACTAGTTTGTCCTGAAATCGTCTAACTCGAATTAGTCGGGCCGGTAAAATATAATATATGTATAACTAGCGGGCCCGGCAGACGTCGTCGTCCTGCCCTGAAATTGAAACAAATCTTGGAACTCGATTCCAGCGCCACCTACCGGGTCCAATTGTATTTTAAAACCATCGAAGAACCCATTGAAGTATACACACAAAATTTCATCCAAATCCAAAAAGTCATGCTCAACGACTCAGTTTGATTCACTAAGGTTTATCAAACGAGATATATATTTTTTTGTTTTTGTTGATTTTCTCAAAAAGTGGTGAATCAATTTCGATAAAATTTAAATGGGACCTCTGAAGCATGATCTACCAAACAAAAAAAGAATCATCAAAATCTATTCATAATTGGCAGAGAAATCGCGTAACAAACATACAAAAAAAAAAAAAAACATACAGTTGAATTGAGAACCGCCTCCTTTTTTGAAGTCGGTTAAAAATTAACATAGATCTATTTAAAAGTCATTGTGTCATATTTCAATTTAACATGCTACTAAGAGAATGACTAAGATGGATACGGGTTTAACCCGGTAACAAACATTCACAGGAATTCTATCACGCCACAAGTGGTAGGTTCGATTCCCATCTAGAACATACATTAGGGTGCATTCGTTTATCTGGTTTCTATACTACAAGCTCTGCTTAGTTTAGGATCAGACCGAGTGAAGAATGTATATGTTTTTAAGGCGATGATAGCTCAGTGGTAGTGACGTCGGATACCGCGGCGAAGGTCGTGGGTTCGAATCCAACAATGAGCTTGAGCTTTCGTTGAAGGAAAACATCGCGAGGAAACCATAGCACGGTGGTAGGGTACTTTGTAGTACCCGACTGGCTGGCTACCACATACAAGTTGAAAATCTGTCGCCAAGCACCTATCGGTGTGTTCCGACAGCGGCACTTGAGAGCCAGTTCCCATCTAAGCTTTGTGTGCTTACCACCTTCGGCCACATCATCACTTACCAAGGTGACATTGTGGTCAAACACAAGCTTATCAAGAATAAAAATGTAACAGGATATTTATTTAATACAAATGGTTAAAAACTATCTGTCCTCTGCGGTTTCACCCGCGTTCCCGAGGGATCTCAACGTTTACCGTGATAAAAAGCCTATGTGCTATTCCAGACTACAATCTATCTCTGTGCCAAATTTCATACAGATCCGTTCATCCGTTCTGGCGTGATTGAGTAACAATCATACATCCATCCAAACTTTCACATTTATAATACTAGCTGGTCCGCGCGGTTTCACCCCCGTTCCCGTGGGATCTTATCTTTTCCCGGCATAAAAAGTAGCCTATGTGCTATTCCAGACTATAATATATCTCTATGCCAAATTTCATCCAGATCCTCTCAGCCGTTCTGTCGTAAAAGAGAATAAACATCCAAACTTTCACATTTATAATATTAGTAAGATTATATATTTAAATACATATATTTAAAAAAAAGACAACATTATAGTCATGAGATTATTATATATTTATTTTCAAATAACTTACACTTACAAATACTAAATTAATTTACACATTTTTTTTTAAATATCAGACTTTTTGAACAATATAACCTAGTGTTTACACAATATCGCATAGAAAATTTCGTTAGCGCGATGTAGATTATTGGAGCGCCATCTATCTAAGAATCTTGCGAACTATATCTGTTTGTAGATAGATGTCGCTACAGTACGATACGCACTATAAATATAAAACCTTTAAGTTAACTAACTAAATATTAATTAAATAGCATAACTTAAATATATTTTTAAAGCCTCTCGTGACATGTATTTTGCTGGCATGTACTTTGCCCAAAGAATTGGTATTGCCATTCAGCGCGGCAATGCTGCCAGACTTCTTGGCACGCTTCCATCGGGCAGCGATTTGGGGATTTTTTTTTATTTGTAATTAGTTTAGTTTAGCTTTTTAGTTTTATTTTATAAATAGGAATTTTAAATATAATATTAGTATTTATAATGAAGAATGGTGACAATTTTTTTTATACAAAAACAGATATTAAATTCTCATTTTTAATGACTAAAGTCGAATTTTCAATTTATCTGTAGGGTCAACTGAATAATATCTGAGTTTATGCCGAAGTTACACTTGTAAGTTTCTTTCGTAAGTTTTATGTAAGTAACTTACGGCTGCATTTAAAGTAGTAAGAAATCACGATAAGCAACTTAGAAAGCGTGTTTACATTTTCAAATTTCTATAACTTAGTTTTTTTTTCTGTTACGAGAAGCTTGTGTTTGACCGCAATCTTACCATGGTAAGTGATGATGTGGCCGAAGGAGCACACAGAGCCTAGATGGGAACTGGCTCTCAAGTGCAGCTGTCGAAACACACCGATAGGTGCTTCGAGACAGATTTTTAAGTTGAGGGTGGCCAGCTAGTCGTGTAATACTACCCTACCACCGTGCTATGGTTTCCTCACTAAGGCGATGATAGCTCAGTGGTAGTGACATAGGATACCGCACTGAAGGTCGTAGGTTCGAATCTACAATGAGCTTGAGCTTTCGGTGAAGGAAAACATCGTGAGGAAACCATAGCACCACCCTCAAGCACCTGTTGGTGTGTTCCGGCAGTTACACTTGAGAGCCAGTTGCCTTTTAAGACATTGTAATAAGGTGTACAACACATTGGCATCAGGTGATACGACCTAACACGTAGACGTATCTTGATGCCTCTTAAAACCATTCTTAATAGCACGCCACCAAATCAACCTATTAGTTTTTAATATCAAAAAGAAAATGTCTACCAAAATTATTTGGAAACAATGTATTACACAACCAATCTGCTGAATCGTTTTATTCAATAATCCAAAATCAGTGCAATAAGCTAGTAAAATTATAGTTCCGCTCAACGCAAAAATCAACGTAGCTATTTGAACTCTTTTACCAATATCGGAGGACCTCCTGATATCTGTACCTTTAACTAAACACCATAAAACTCTTATATATATATACAAATTGATTAACAAAGGCGATTTACTGATCACCAAAAGTATTATGTACGAAATTTTATACTGTCTAGAGTAATTATCGCAAAGTATTAAAGTTACAGAGAAAATTAATGGCGTAATCCATGAAAATATCGCACTCTTCAAATACCTCCTGCTAATATTACAAGTGAATACTTTAACTATTTGAAGGTAAAATGTTATACTGAGAATTAGTAGCCATAGGACGAAAACCACATTGAAATAATGTCTTATATGAAACACAATGTAATGATAGGTAGACAAAAAATAGCATATAGAATTAATTTCGAATGATACGCATTGAATTATATCTAGGATAGTTGTTAGAATATACATAAAACTTGAGAATATTATGTGTATGAATACATAGTTTTGGTATAGTCTGAATTTTGGTATGAACAGCCAGAATACACAGCCTAAAATTAAGACGAATGCTGACAGAGAAACACTGAGGTACATCAGGTTTATAGATATATCATTCAAGTACTCTATGCCTTTGTGATTGTGGGTATGATTGCTCATCGATAAATCCATTCTATAGCTGAAAAGTAATTAAGTAATTTCTTTTACTATTTTTTTAATTACAGTGGAACCCCGGTAATCCGACAAATGTTTTGCAGGGCAGTGTCGGACTATCGAATTTGTCGGATTATAGAGTACTGCCTAAGACCCCCTATAGTCCGGTTTTTTTTACAAAAGAGTGCCTTGTAATCCGACAAACTACAGATCCAATGATAAGATTCTATAATGTTATGTTGTATGTCAAATTTAGTACATTTATTAACAACACAATAGAGAGCTTACGTTTTATTATAAAATTATGTACTTACAAAAAATATGCAATAACTTAACGTTAGACGAAAGAGGTACATACATACTAAAATAATCAAAAATTATGAATCAATCCATTTAAGAAGCATGAAAAGACTATGTCGGATTACAGGGGGTGACGGATTAGACAGGGGCCGGATTACCGGGGGTCCACTGTATATACAAATAGGCCTTATGATTAGTCTAGATTAGGGATCTTCAATGAGTTATATTTGTGTTGCGTTTTCTAAAATGATTAGTAGTGCAGATACAGTGGCGTAGCTAAGAAACCGTGGGCCCCGGGGCAAAAATGTTTTTTTTTTATGTCACTAGTCACAACGAGGCAGGCGGTACTGATGGTAAGTGACTACCGTCGCCTATATACATTAGCAATACCAGGGGGACTGCGTGTTGTACACCTTATTACAATGCCTTAAAGGCAACTGGCTCTCAAGTGCAACTGCCGGAACACACCAACAGGTGCTTGGCGACAGATTTTCAACTTGAGGGTGGTAGCCAGCCCGTCGAGTACTACATAGTACCCTACCACCGTGCTATGGTTTCCTCAAGATGTTTTCCTTCACCGAAAGCTCAAGCTCATAGTAGGATTCGAACCCACGACCTTCGCCGCGGTATTCGACGTCACTACCACTGAGCTATCATCGCCTTAAAAACTTGAGTCGCCTTTAAGACATTGTAATAAGGTGTACTACATTGGCAATCCCCCTGGTATTGCTAATGTCTATAGGCGACGGTAGTCACTTACCATCAATGCCACCTGCATGATTAGAAAAAAATATTACGAGATATATAATGAAAATAATATGTACCTGATAAACCAAAGTATTATCCAATTTTCAATACAAATGCATTGGTCATAGAATCTATTTTCCTGTCACATTATGTCCTTATATTTCTCATTTCCATGAACTGTTTTATTTAGTAAGTCCAATCGGACCACGTAACTCCAGGACGAAAATGTCAGTTTGAAAACACAAATGAATAATATTTTCCGAATCACTTCTTTACTCAGTCAATTTATATAAAGGGTGTAAAAAGTTATTTACGGAAACCGAAATCTGGTTCTAGCAATGTTTATAAGAATATTTTAGTAGTGTATCATTGTAAACAAGCTGTCCCCCGCGGCTTCATCCGCGTTCCCGTGGGATCTTAATTTTCACGGGATAAAACTAAATAATTAAGTAATCAATCTTAAATCAATAATCAATATTTTCTACGAAATAATTAAGTTTTATGAAAAAAAAAACAATGCTGCAATAAATAAAAATATTCACTTTCAATTTCATATTCGTATTAACATCCCAAAAAAGAAAGGCTCAGGTTTAACACAAATACACAAATAAACACAATATTGAGTTCCATTTTGCATATACCAATTTTTGGTATGGATAAAAGTACATTTTTATGGTTCCGTACCCAAACAAATGGTAAAAACAGAAACCCTATAACTGTCCATTCGTTTGTCTGTCTGTCTGTCACCAGGCTGTATTTCATGAACCGCGATAGCTAGACAGTTGAAATTTTCACAGATGATATATTTCTGTTGCCGCTATAACAACAAATACTAAAAACATAAGAAAATAATTTAAAAAAAAAGTTTTTTCGGTTTTTCAAACTTCCACCATCCTGTACATACATAGTAATAAAAACAATAAATTTGTAGTTTCCTTAATATTATTTTCCTGTTGTCCTGATTCGAACTCGGCTAAACCACTAAATACATCTTAAAATACACAAGCCCTCGAGTTTGAGCGTCATGGGCTGACCCAACATACAAGAAAGATCATGCAGTAAGGATATTGACAGAATATAACTAGCTAACCCCGCGGTTTCACCCGCCTTACTTCGGAGTTTTTTTTTTAATTCTGGATAAGCTTGTGTTTTTTTTTATACCACTAGGTGGCAAACAAGCTTACGGCCCACCTAGTAATCTCACCAAGGCAAGTGATGATGTGGCCGAAGGTGGTAAGCACACAAAGCCTAGAAGGCAACTGGCTCTCAAGTGCAGCTGTCGGAACACACCGATAGGTGTAAAGTAATTTAATTTATGGAATTGGCGGCTGTTCCGCGAAAACTTTTCACGGACTTTTTGGGACAACCTGAAAAGTCACGATACACGCTTTCATTTCACTTCACTTGTGCACTTAGATTGAACTTTATTGGACAAAACGCCATCGAGGTCTATCTATTACAACATATTCTTATGAATTTTGGTATCTATTAAAGATAGATGGGAACTCGGAGTAGTTCATAGGGTACTTAATATCCTGGGAAAAGATAAAACGCGGGTGAAACCACGGACAGCGAGTTATTCAAAATCAAAATACACGTGAGCAACGCCAAAAAGTCTCAATAACATATATTTTACTAGCTGTCCCACGCGGTTTCAGCCGCGTTCCCGTGGGATCTTATCTTTTCCTGGGATAAAAAGTATCCCATCTCTTATTCTAAGATAAGAAGTCGCCTGAACTGTCCATCTTTGCTGAGCGAGGCAGGTCTTAATACACCATCGCGTTTCACTCGCCACACCCATTCAAGGTTATTTCATGTCCCCATGTGTCGCACCAATTACGCTCAAAATTCAGTTCTCACTCGTTTGTGGCGGACATACTACAAACGTTTTTCTGATGTGGATCCCTTCCGTAAGTCGAGACCATTATGGTAGGGGAGGCGAATAGGGGATTTCGGGATTTACTCGAGCGCGGCAGATTAACATAAGGGGGGCAACCTTGCACCTTGTGAAGTATTCTCACCAAATCTGAGCCCTCTATGTAGTGTCGAACGCCTAGGGTAGCCCGTCAGATTAGTAAAAAAAAATCGATGGTTTGAAATACTCGAGCGCGTCAGATTAAGGTAAGGTAAGTTAGTTACATGCAAAATAATGTACATTACAATAATCTGACAATTTGGGCGTGACGAAAGAAAATTGGAGACTCGCAAAGTTGCAAAAAAAAAACGTCACCTGGATTTTCTCGAGCGCGATTAGTTTTATTTTTATTTTGAAGGAAATTAGTCACGAATCACGGAAATATCTTAATCTGCCGATTTGCACAAGCCGAAGTAGCTAAAATCATTATTAAGTGTATAGTCCAGGAATATTGTGAGTTTCACCTCAGAATGAGAGATAGTCAGCTATTAACTTGTATAAACCTTTATTTTGACACCCTAAAACTTGTTTCAAAAGCTACTTATCTTAGGGTGCCCGCGACTACTGATTTTTCAAGGTCAAAGGTCAAAAAATCATTTATTGCAAATATCTCCTTTCCTATGGGTTTTTTGGTATATGTATTCATAATAAATATTGTAGAAAATTAAATTCTCTACAACTTTTGTACAAACATTTTTTCAATATCTTGAACCATTTTCGAGATTTCGATATTTTTTTTTTCAAACCGTCAGATTAAGGAAATCCCTCAACATAATTGTCAGATTATGGGTCAGTACAACAAGGCCATCAAGAAGAACCGCCTGTATAAAAATCTGACGCGCTCGAGTAAATCAAGGTCACGATTTTTTTTTGCATTTTCAAAAATCGGCCCTGACTGATGGTCGCGTCCAAATCGTCAGTCTTTAAAATAGGAGCTACTGGAGGGTTCACTTAACATCCCTTATCAATGTGTGACGCGCTCGAGTAACTTTTTTTTTTAAATATTTTCGACCCCTTCGTACGGCCACCCCCACACCACGCAAAACGGCAGATTATTATTTTTCCGTTATCAGACAGACGTGGCGCGACTACCCTATTAATATCTGACGCGCTCGAGTATTTCTTGGTGACTGTTTTTTTTTACATTTTTGAAACCCTGTAGACGCTCCCCCCACCGCTGAAGGGGAAAATATCACAGAACCTTTTTTTCTTTATTCCACCTAATCTTCAAATTCCAGTAGGTCCCAAAGACGCTCGAGTAACTACAAATTTAGCATCATTGCCTCCCCTACCATTATTCAGAGCTGAAATAATTCAAACCCTTGCAAGGATAGTCAATACTTAATGAGATTGTGTATTAGTTATCTGTCTATTTATTTATTTATTTAATTATTTTCAATTTGTTTCGTGTCACACACACACACACACACACACACACACACACACACACACACACACACACACACACACACACACACACACACACACACACACACACACACACACACACACACACACACACACACATTGACTACAATATCACCATGGTAAGTGATGATGAGGCCGAAGGTGGTAAGCACACAAAGCCTAGATGGGAACTGGCTCTCAAGTGCAGCTGTCGGAACACACCGATAGGTGCTTGGTATCCGTTAAGTAGTAGGAGAAGTGGGCGGGTCACTTTATTAGTCAGACTCGTGCACCGAGGGTTCCGTACAAATTTTCTAATTTCTTTTTTTTTATTATTATTTTTAGTTATTGTTGTTATAGCGGCAATAGAAATACATCATCTGTGATAACTTCAACTGTCTAGCTTTCACAGTTTATGAGATACAGCCTGGTGACAGACAGACAGACAGACAGACGGATTTCTTTTATTTTAGTAGTATTTTTAGTTATTGTTGTTATAGCGGCAATAGAAATACATCATCTGTGATAACTTCAACTGTCTAGCTTTCACAGTTTATGAGATACAGCCTGGTGACAAACAGACAGACAGACGGACAGTAGAGTCTTAGTAATAGGGTTTCAGTTTTTACCCTTTGGGTACGGAACTCTAAAAATGACCATAGTACAAAGTGTCACTATTTTCGACATTTTCAGAAATTCATAAGTATATCAGAATTATCTCTAAAATGGTGCCACTTTTACTGGGGTCATTTTTGTATATGGTGGTAAGTGACCCGCCCACCTATCTCCTTAAGTTTATCATACTATTTATCGAACATCCTGTATATTATCAGTTATCTGGTTTCCACAGTACAAGCTCTTACTTTCTTTAATGCGATGATAGCTCAGTGGTAGTGACGTCGGATACCGCGGTGGAGATCGTGGGTTCGCATCCTACAATGAGCTTGAGCTTTCGGTGAAGGAAAACATCGTGAGGAAACCACAGCACGGTGGTAGGGTACTTTGTAGTACCCGACTGGCTAGATACCACACACAAGTTGAAAATCTGTTGCTAAGCACCTGTTGGTGTGTTCCGGCAGTCGCACTTGAGAGCCAGTTGCCTTTAAGGCATTGTAATAAGGTTGGCAATCCCCTTGGTATTGCTAATGTCTATAGGCGACGGTAGACACTATAATAGATTTTTTATATATATATATATATATATATATACATACTACAAAGTACCCTACCACCGTGCTATTATGGTTTCCTCACGATGTTTTCCTTCACCGAAAGCTCAAGCTCATTGTAGGATGCGAACCCACGATCTCCACCGCGGTATCCGACGTCACTACCACTGAGCTATCATCGCATTAAAGAAAGTAAGAGCTTGTACTGTGGAAACCAGATAACTGATAATATACAGGATGTTCGATAAATAGTATGATAAACTTAAGGAGATAGGTGGGCGGGTCACTTACCACCATATCAAAAATGACCCCAGTAAAAGTGGCACCATTTTAGAGATAATTCTGATGTTCATATACTTATGAATATATGAAAATCACGAAAATAGTGACACTTTGTACTAAGGTCATTTTTAGAGTTCCGTACCCAAAGGGTAAAAACTGAAACCCTATTACTAAGACTCTACTGTCCGTCTGTCTGTCTGTTTGTCACCAGGCTGTATCTCATAAACTGTGAAAGCTAGACAGTTGAAGTTATCACAGATGATGTATTTCTATTGCCGCTATAACAACAATAACTAAAAATAATAATAAAAAAAAAGAAATTAGAAAATTTGTACGGAACCCTTGGTGCACGAGTCTGACTAATAAAGTGACCCGCCCACTTCTCCTACTACTTAACGGATACCAAGCACCTATCGGTGTGTTCCGACAGCTGCACTTGAGAGCCAGTTCCCATCTAGGCTTTGTGTGCTTACCACCTTCGGCCACATCATCACTTACCATGGTGAGATTGTGGTCAAACACAAGCTAATGGAGAATTTAAAGTAAATTCGCAAGTAACACACCAAAATAGTAATATGTCATGTTGGTTTAACTTATTGTTGATAGATGGCGCTTTTCCAATCTAACTAACAGTTGTCGGTGTTAGTTCAATCGATTGATAATAGATGGCGGTATTTATATAAAAAAAGTTCATAAATCTTAAAATTTTAAATTTCAGTGTCACGATGTTAGTTTAAAAGATAGATTATATCTTTTATTTTTTTTATTTTATTTTATTTGGGAAACCAACAGCGCTTCCAATTGTATAAAATTATATATAAAATTAATATATATATATAAAAATCTATTTATATACATATAGAAATGAAAATATCTGGCTTGCTTTCTATAAGAGAGAGAGAGACAGAGAGAGAGACAGACAGAGAAACATGCGCACGCCGCACAGCTTACAATAGCTTACTACACACAACTGTCACCGACAGTGACAGTGACAGTGACAGTGAAAGTGACACAAAAAGTGTCGTAAGAATTTTTTCCGTCTAGCCCCCTTTCACAACGCAAATAAAAAAAAAGTACTTACCGACATTTTCTGCTGTTTTACTTGAAGTTAAGTAATGTCCGTGTAATTCTTGGGAGTAAGTGGCCACTGTTTGTTCTGGAACCTCCCTCAGCGAATAACCAGAGTCGAGCAGATCCTTCTTAGTACCGCAGAGGTACACTTTACAATCCTATCAACAAAATAATGTTTTAATCTTACTAATATTATAAAAAAAAAGCCTCAAGTTGAAGATCTGTCGCCAAGCACCTGTTGGTGTGTTCCGGCATTTTGCACTTGAGAGCCAGTTCGCCTTTAAGGCATTGTAATAAGGTGTACAACACATTAGCAATCCCCTGGTATTGCTAATGTCTATAGGCGACGGTTGTCACTTACCATCAGGTGACCCGCCTGCCTCGTTGTCACTTGTGACATAAAAAAAAATGTGAAAGTTTGGATGGATGGATGTATGTTTGTTACTCATTTACGCCAGAACGGCTGAACGGTTCTGGATGAAATTTGACATGGAGATAGATTATAGTCTGGAATAGCACATAGGCTACTTTTTATCCCGGGAAAACATAAGATCCCTCGGGAACGCGGTTGAAACCGCTGGGGATAAAAAGTAGCCTATGTGCTATTCCAGACTATAATCTATCTCCATGTCAAATTTCATCCAGAACCGTTCAGCCGTTCTGGCGTAAATGAGTAACAAACATACATCCATCCAAACTTTCACATTAACAATATTAGTAAGATAGTAGGATTTACTATTTCACCCGCTCTCAAGTGCAGTTGCCAAAACACAACCACAGGTGCTTGTAATGGTTAAATTCAAAGAAAATACTTAACCGATAAAAAAAATAACCTATGGAAAGCTTGATTATCAGTGTTACATGGGCATCCTATTTTAATTCCCTCAGAAATGCAAGTGAAACCGCGGCGCAGAAAACTAATAAATAAATACAGTGGACATACATTTTTAAATTAATCATTATTCTCTTCATTTTTAGAGAATCTCTAACTGAGCCTCGGCTTCAACTTCGGCTTCGGCTTCAGCTTTGGCTTCAGCTTCGGCTTCGACTTCAGTTTCGCCTTCAGCTTTGGCTTCGACGTTGGCTTCGACATCAGCTTCGACTTCAGTTTCGGCTTCAGCTTTGGCTTCGACTTCAGCTTCGGCTTCGGCTTCGACATTCGATTGGAATATTATGCATCTTTACACGTTACGTACCTCCTCTACAGTCCTCAATTCCTGCAGCCAGTGCCGCAGTCTGTTCCAGGACGCTATGGAAGACGGTTCATAACAAATGATAGCAGCGTGTGCGCCTCTGTAATATATCCTTGTCATAGCTTCATATCTGTTGACAGAAAATACACCTGTCGCTGCGGTTATGGAAAAAGCAGCTGTTGGAACACACCGATAGGTGCCAGCAAATCGGGTACTACAAAGTACCCTACCACCGTGCTATGGTTTCCTCATAGTGTTTTCCTTCACCGAAAGCTCAAAGTCATTGTAGGATTCGAACCCCTTTCGCCGCGGTATCCGACGTCACTACCACTGAGCTATCATTGCTTTCTCCAAGGTGCCATCTGTTTACCAAATATACCTATACACATTAACAATATCAGGGTAGCGTATAAAACATTTTCACTTCCCTACTAATATTATAATATTTTTTTTTTTAAATCTGCAATCGACTAATTAGTCATAATCAGATGTTTTCAAATATATA
Organism: Ochropacha duplaris; assembly: GCA_951361185.1. Taxonomy (NCBI): domain Eukaryota; kingdom Metazoa; phylum Arthropoda; class Insecta; order Lepidoptera; family Drepanidae; genus Ochropacha; species Ochropacha duplaris. The sequence continues at coordinate 4,740,951 of OX592720.1, read as the reverse complement.
TAACTATAGAGACCGTTTCAGTCTTCTATCAATATCTAGGATATTGCACTTCTTCAGGTGGGGTTTTTGTGCTTTACCATTTATAAGTGCTAGTACTAATATTATAAATGAGATTGTAACTATGTCTGTCTGTCTGTCTGTTACCTTTTCACGCCTAAACCGCCCTAAGCCGCTGAATCAATATTTCGAATTTTGGTATAGATATAGATAGTAACTCGGAGAAGACCATAGGCAATTTTTTTATCCTGGGAAACGATAAGATTTCTCAGTAATGTAGGTAAAACCATGGAAAATAGCTGGTTTATAATAAAAGTATGATTGATCAACCTCAGATTGAGAAGTACGAACCTTTCACTGCCAGCAGTATCCCATATTCCTATGTTGAAGTCCTTTCCATTTGAATGCATTGTTTTCGCACAGAAGGCTGCGCCAACAGTCTAGAAAGATATATTACAATCAATTAGTTTCTTTTAAAACTGATTAGCTGGCCCTAGCAGTTGTCCCAGTATAAAAGGTATCTCACGTTTTATTCTAGGAAGGCGATGACAGCTCAGTAGTACTGAAGGAATCTACCGGCCAAAACTAGTTTGTATCATTTTTTTTTTTAACTCATTTATTCATTATCATTTTAAGATACACTCAAGAAGATACATATAAAGGCTCGTTCACACGAGCAGCATGCTGCTCGCACACACGCGTCGATGCAACATGCTGCTCGTGTGCACGAGCTCTAATACCACATAGGTACACACTACACTTTACACTTAACTAGGTGTCCCCAGTGGTTTCAGCCATGTCCCTGAGGAATATATTTTCCTGGAATAAAAAGTATATAATCTATTTGTGTACCAAGTTTCTATAAGTCGTTTCGGGAGTTCATTGCCGACCAACATCGTGACATGAGAATTTTATATATTATAATGAGATTTTGTGTGAATGAGTGGTTTTGCTTTTAAATATAATTTAAGCGGCGAAAATACAGTAACTTAGATACAAGTTACATGTTTGAGCCGTTTGGGGTTGAAACTCTGGGTCCGTGGGGGCCGAGTGCACACCACCTTTTCCGAGAAATGACAAAACGACTGGTCGACGCATCACGTGACCAGAATGCTGGCATATACCTCGCCCAACGAATCAGCATTGCCATCCAACGTGGCAATGCTGCCAGCATTCTGGGCACGTTGCCTACTGACAACGACTTTTTTATTTAGATTTATTTAAATTAAATTATAGATTATTTTCTCGTCGATTATTGATAAGTAAGACGAGAGTTTTAAATATCTTTGTCGTAAGTCATAATTATCCTTTATGCGTAATGTGTTACAAATCTAAATGAATCACCCATAACTGATAACAGCATTGATTTGTTTGAAAATAATATCGGCTATGTAAACGCTAAGGTTGAAAACCGCTTGCAAAACATTCAAGTTCACTACGTAATTTATTTGTGTAATACGACATGAGGATAAGATAACTACGATCTTATATACAAATGGCACTATATTAATCTATTTTTAATAGGTAACTTACATTTTGGTACGGGACATCTGCATTGAAACGGCAATTAACGAACCTAAGCACTAAACTAGTTTTTCCGACATGTTCACTGCCTAAAAGCACAATTTTAAAATCGCATCGACTCATGTTTTGATTGAAATTATTTTATACATTCGATTCGCGACACAATGGAATCTATTAATTTGATTCGCATAGGTCTTTTTTATTATAAAACTGATAACACTCGTTTGTTTATATCACGATTATACTATTCCAGACTAAACAAACTGTTTACAGTAAATAAACAAACAAAGCGCGTGCAAGCAAATTACAATGCAAATTATTGTTTTTTTTATTAACTTTGACAGTTTTCTGACATTTTACAATTCGTTCAAAAACATTATTATGTAAATATTTATTTTATACTTCAACCTTTTTCTTTCAAGTGGATATTCATTGAGGCCCTGAGAGGCCATTGGTGTAACATATTCCGCCATAGGAATAAGCTTGGCTAACCGAAAAGGTAACGCAGCCAGCCCGCTGGGATCATAGCCGTTTATCAGAAACGGCCACCACAACAATACAGATTTTAAACATGTTTTAAATATGAGAATAGACCAGTAAAAGTAATGCTGCTTAGTTATTATTAAGCAAAGTTTACGCTGTATTTATATTCTCTTTGAAGCTAAGTAATGCTACTAATTATTATTTTTATTATAGTTCCTGAACGAACAGCAAGCTATCTACATGTTAAAGCAACAAGCTGTCTAAATGTTACCAGTGTACAAAATTTAACAATGAATAAATCTACAAACATCATTAGTGGTGCTAACGTAATAATTTCAGATCCGAATAAAAGTTTCATAATTATCTATTATGTAACTTAACAAACATAGTCAAGTATGTAGGTCTTGTAAGTAACGCTATCTATTGATACAAAATAAGAATTATGTGATTTGTTAATATACCATTGTCGCCAAACTCTATAAAAAGGAATTCCAGGAGTTATTATTTAATTATATATTCGAGTTAGTCCATATTGCATTTAAATTTTACATTTGAATCGCGATGCCTGATTTCTGTTGTTGGGTTTAAAGCCAAAGTGCTTAAATAATATTTTATTTACTTAATATAAAAATTTGTTGTTCCCCGCGGTTTAATCCAAGTTCCCGAGGGATCTTATTGATTACCGGGATAAAATGCACCCTATGTGCTATTCCAGTCGATAATCTATCTCTGTGCCAAATTTCATCCAGATCCGTTCAGCCGTTCTGGCGTAACAAATATCCATATATCCATCCATACTTTCACATTTATAATAGTGGTGGGATTAGTTTGTTCCCAGCGGTTTATCCCAAGTTCCCGAGGTATCTTAAAGTTTACGGGGAAAAAAGAATCACATGTCCTTCTCCAAGACTCCATCTATCTCCACACCAAAATTCATGAAAAATGGCTTAGCGGTTTATGCTTGAAAAGGTAACAGACACAGTCAGATAGCGTTACTTTCACATTTATAAAATTAGAGACAGTTACATATTACAACCAGCAGTGTCTTATTCAGAGTAAAAAGTGAGCGACTCGACTTAACTTACTTAACAGTTTCAACATTCACGGGAGCATAAAGAATTAACTTTCCTTTTTTGTATATTATTATATGACTTCAATGTCACATTTCCATACCTTTATAAGGTTTTGAAGCGAAAACTAGTAACCTTTATTTTCTTAACACACCTAAATATATTCATACTGTGATTGAACTTGTAGGTTATACAATACTCGATTTTTTATTATATTAGAATTCTTAAAGTATGCTAAAACATTTGTCATATTTTAAAAGACTTTTGTAGGGTCACAATGTTATAATGGTAAAAAAATATTATAGTGAATGTGGTGTAGCTAATAGGAGGGAAATAAAAAGAGGTATTTTTTAAATTAAACTGCATCTATTTTTTTTAAACGAATTCAATAAAGGAGGAGGTTATTATGTTCGACTGTGTTTTTTTATGTATGTTCACCGATTTCACCGCCAATTCCCAACCGATTTTTAAAAGTCCTGCAGTGGTCCTCTAATTACCAAGCCAGGGTCTGATGGGAAAACTAAGGCAACCCTAAATTTTTATAAGGATTTACAGTATTTCTTATTCATATAGGTAAAGTACCAAAGCTATTTGCATCTGGTAGTCATCATCTCATGTTGCAGAGCTGATGATGGAAGGAACAACTGCTTAAGGATTGGGATTTAGGAGATAATTATTTTAACAGGCTAATGTTTTTAATTCATATACTTTCTAAAGTTGTTCAGATATTTACTTATGGTAGTCACCATCTCTTGTTGAGCTCATGATGGAAGGTATAAGTCCTAAACGGTTAATCATATACTTACTTTCCAACCAGCCTACTTATCAAACCTATTAGGCTTGGCACCGAGCCACCGACTTCAAACAGATCATTAATCAGCTATCATAAATAAAATATTAACCTTGTAGCGACATCTATCTACAAACAGATATAGTTCGCACGACTCCTAGATAGATGGCGCTCCAATAATCTACATCGCGCATACGAAGTTTTCTATGCGATCTGCATATATACAAGATTCCAACATCAACAGTTGGACCGCGGTCCCCAGGCACGATGACCTAGCCTGGCGGAAGATCTTCCCTTTTCAATGGAGGAGTCTAACACCTCGCTCCTCCATAACCTAAAGTAACGTAGAAAAATGCCATGTTGGTTCAATGATATACATATACCTATAGCACAGTAGCACTTACATACAGCATGAGTGCAGGTAACAATCAGTGACCTGTTTAAAATATGGGTTCCACCGGCTTTTCGGTGAAAGGCAACAAACACACCTACGAAAAAAACAATATGAAGTCCGGCAATCCACATATTGTAATCTCGCGTAGGTACTGTAAAAGTGTGTAAAAGCAGCACGGTGGTAGGGTACTATGTGGTACTCGACTAGCTGGCTACCACCCTCAAGTTGAAAATCTGTCGCCAAGCACCTGTTGGTGTGTTCCGGCAGTTGCACTTGAGAGCCAGTTGCCCTTGCCCTTAAGGCATTGTAATAAGGTGTACAACACGTTGGCAGTCCCCCTGGTATTGCTAATGTCTATAGGCGACGGTAGTCACTTACCATCAGGTGACCCGCCTGCCTCGTTGTCACTAGTGACATAAAAAAAAAAAAGTGGAGGTATTTAAATAAACACTTTTACTTTTAACTTTAAATAGATATCTTTATTCAGGTATAAATATTACATATTTATTATTTGTTTGACGGATGACACGTCTCTCCGTGTCTCCGTACTCATTTCGAATCTTTTTTTATAAATTTACTTTTTAATAAAATCATTTCTTCAAACCAAAAAGAACTATTAGTGGCCAGTACGAAGCACAGGCACTACAGTAACTACCTACTATACCCCGTGGATGTGTATGCCATGCCATACGTGAATCCCTGCGAGTTATACCTATCTACATAAGGATAGAGATGACCCATAGGCTATCGATGATGGATCTAACTCATCACGTTGATTAGGCACAATTAGGACTTTTTAAAATAAAAAATACATAACCATCGTATAACTTTCATGCCCATAAAAGATAATGAAAAAGACGAAGATGGAGTACGTTCAACCAGAAAAAGTTAATATAATCTAGTATTATTATTATTTCATTCAGAATTGTATATCATTATGTAACTGCCATCTAGTAAGTTTAGCTTGAATTTATCACTTTATAGTTTAGGTATAAAAGGTTTGGAAACTTATTGGAGTTCCTCCGCAACTAGGATACTTTTGTTTCACTTTTGCCTGAATTTAAATTTATTACCAGCAGTCGAAACAGGCAGGTAGGTTATCTGACAATCTATATACTTTATAAAATGAAAAGTCCTGACTGACTCATCAACGCCCAGCCTAAACCCTTGGACCTAAAAAGCTGATTATTTTCACAGGTGTTGTTTTTAAAACGCCACCGAATGAGAACGGATTTTCCAAAATTCAACCCTTAAGGGTGAAAAAGGGAGTGAATGTTTGTTTAAAAGTCGGTCATTTTTGAAGCTACATTAAACTTTGTTTTTAGACTAACAATTAAAAATAAAGGGATACGCGGCTGAAACCGCGGGGCGGAAAGCTAGTCTATCTAATAAGACTATCACCTATGTACAATAACGTAGGCCTACCGCCTTTAGATTGCCAATGTGTTACCGACCTCTCTCAAATCCAACGGACGGAACACTACGGTAGGTGCTCGGTGATTTTTAATTGAATGGTTGGTAGGTAGCCTGGTGAGTTCTACAAAGAATCCACTGTGCTATGATTTCCTCACGATGACCCTAAGTGATGATGTAGCCCAAAGTGGTAAGCACACAAAGCCTAGATGGGGGCTGGCTCTCAAGTGCAGCTGTTGGAACACACCGATAGGTGCTTGTAGGCAGATTTTCAACTTGAGGATGGTAGCCAGCCAGTTGGGTACTACAAGGTACTCTACCACCGTGATGTGGTTTCCTCACGATATTTTCCTTCACCGGAAGCTGAAGATCATTGTAGGATTGGAATCCACGACCGGACTGCGGTATCTGATGTGTGAGCTATCTTCGCATCGATTTATATAATATTACTGAGAAAGAGATTAACTCCTTTCATATATTTGTTATAACTTTTTTAGGATCAAGGTCCCATCTATTTATACACCAAAATTCATAAAAAAATACTCGGTGATTTAGGCGTGCGTAGGTAACAGACAGACAGAGTTACATTCGAATTTATGATATTAGCAGGGATTATAATAATATTATCAATTATTGATTAGGCTGGCTACCACCCTCAAGTTGAAAATCTGTCGCCAAGCACCTGTTGGTGTGTTCCGGCAGTTGCACATGAGAGTCAGTTTGCCTTTAAGGCATTGTAATATGGTGTATAACACGTTGGCAGTCCCCCTGGTATTGCTAATGTTTATAGGCGACGGTAGTCACTTGCCATCAGGTGACCCGCCTGCCTCGTTGTCACTAGTGACATAAAAAAAAGAGAAAATTAATTTTAAAACAATAATCCATATTTATAATTTTCAACTGAAATGACTACTACGTACTTATTGCAGTAAAAGATGAAACGAAGACTGAAGGAAAGCCTTTAGATCTATGGATTATTTCTACAGCCATTCTTACTTGGGTACTCATTCGAAAAAGACTGCATACATTGTAAACGTAACAGTTAACAAACAATAATTCTTTCAAATTCAATAGCTCTTATCTATTCAATTACAAAATTGGAACACTCGCTGTCTCTTTCTAATAATCTATAGTTTAGCTCCCCCTACCAAACTTCTATTGATTGCAGGCGAGGCAAAACGGTCGATCGATTTCATGATGTTATTATCAATTTGGTTTCGTTTTTCTCCCTGTGTCTTAACTTTAATTTTAATCTGATAATAAAAATGTTATAGAGCTCATAAAGATTTCAATATTTGTTTGTTAATTTATTAAAATGCATAGTACCTACCTAGTATAATAAGTGATATAACTGTTGCTTTAAAATATCGAAAGTTTTTCATGATATAATCCCATAGAATTAAGGACTGAGGATTAATTTTGGTTAATTAAAAATATATAAAGCAAATCTTAACCCTATCTCAAATTGCAACATGTGTTGTATTTGAACAATAAAAGCCATGACTAGTTACTAGGAAGTAAATATTATAGGAAGAAGCTAATTGCTTTGAAAAATTAAAAAAAAATCTACAAAGTAGGTACCGACCTGTTAGCATAATTGGATGGAATAATGTCAAATAGATTTCTTTGTAAATTAATAACTTAATGACGATAATTACTATAATGGATCTAAGAGTAGGTACCTATTCAACTAAATTAAATTGATTTTCTGAACTAGAGAATAAAAAATAAAGCAATAATTACCTATGGAATTTTATTTACTGTCTCTCGAATAACAATTAAGTACTTCGAAAGAAAATTAAAGCATAAGTAATTGGATTGTTTGTAAATTAAACGTAATTAGTAGGATATAAATTACAATATACCTAATCTTAGCGAACTAAATTGAAAATCCGAAATAAAAAAAAAAACACTTGTTATACGAAATGTTGCAAAAAATATAACCCAAATAGAACGAAATATAATTATAACTTTACATTCCAGCTAGTAGGTACTGTTAGAATGAATAAAAGCGCTGCGAGTCAGGCAGCAAGGTGAAACAACAAATGCCGTAACCTCGTTCAAGTCGGAGCGATAACACAACCACTACCCGATAACGACGTCAAGTAATAATACAATGCCAACTCGACGCTCAACCTACCTATATCTATCGCATTTCAACACTGCTGTGAATGCCAGTCCCACCCCATTAAATGTTGCTCGACGTACAACAAAACCCAAAATAAAACCAATCGTTAAAAAAAATCAAAACTATATTTCCCAACACTAAAAATATTTTTGACATTTTTGATAGGTATTTTAGATTTTATTGTTGTGAATTTTCGATTTCTTTGATTCGTTTATAATCCGTACTAATAGGAAAGTCGCATCGATTATGTATGACAGAAGAGTGACAGGAGGTTGTTGACTTTAGGCTCGTTCCGATTTGCATTTACAGCTTTAATCCTCTATAACAAATTTTCATATGGAATTTGCAGTCATCCATTTAGAATACTTAAAAAAATAATTTGATCGAAGAATCAAATGAATTTTAACAAACTTAATGATTTTCAATTAAGTGAGCTACAAAAATACAGTGATAATAAAATATTGATAAACTATCAAAAGAAAAAAAGGTATTCAAGTATGATTCGGACCGAGACAATACAGTTGATACGAAAATTGTAAATTAGCCGGTTAGCACTCAATGTTGCCATTAGAAAAATATTGTTGTCTTTTTTCCACATTTCGTAGGCAGTAGCGAGATACAAGTGCACTGCAAATGGACGTTGTCTTAGTATTTAGGATTTTCGCGTATTTTGTTTATATCTACGTTAATCGGCGTTCAAAACTTTTGTAATCACTTTTAAATACGCTTATATGGCACAATAATGTAGTGCGTGCATTTAATAACTAGGGAAATCGTGTGTTCTTATGTATTTTATGTTGGTTTGCATTGCACCGTCTGCAGGCAAATTGATTTCGTCGTAAAGGTCCTATGTAGGTTTTCATTAAAATCGAGTATTTGTTATTTTTTTTTTATGTAATTTTTATTCGTTGTCAATATTAAGTTTTGTGCAAACGGTTGTTTGATGTGTTAGTTTTTATACTATTGATGTTTTAATAGCATAGCATAGGACAAAATGGATTCTTTTTAAACGGTAAGTCTTACAAGCATACCTTGTTACGACATTTTCCTTACGTTTAGTACTTTTAACGCTTACCTATATGGCAGATAAGCTTTATAATTAGATTTCTTATTGTTGCACCGTAAAAACGAGATAACTTTTCAGTGTTAGTTAGTTTTTTCAAGTTGAATTCAATAAATGGTCCCAAGTACTCACAGCCATTGTATGAAAAAGTTTTAGTAACTTGGTGCTATAAAAATATTACAAACACTGTTATTTCGTGGTTTTTATCTAGGTATACAAATAAAATTGCTAAAGAATATACAATGTATAAGAACAAGCTTATCTAAGGTTCTACGGATTTAAAAAAATATTATAAAATTAACTATTTATTGAGGAAAGTTATCAGCTAGTTACTACAACTTGTTTCACAAATATGTTTTTGGGGCGAGTTGGCTATGGCCAATCGGGTGACTGCTTAGTTAAAAAAAAAAACAATTAGTCATATTTTTACTTATGCAATCACTAGCTTGTAAATCAGAATTAAACTGAGATACCATAAACTATTATTTTTTAATCTGACTATTATGATAATTTGAATGAATTATTTTAATTATCTTTGGTCTGTCGTTAATTTTCTTAAATAATTTAAAAATATGATATATTAAAGTTAATGGTCAGAAAAAAAAAATTACTTACTTTCCTGAATCTTTGAAATGAAACAAAATAAATTAACCTGTCAGTTCTTTCTTGGGACAATCGGGGTTTCAGAGTCCGCACCACTTGGTTCTCAAATGGGACAATCGGGACGATGACCATTTACTTGAAAATTGGATGCGAATTTTAAAATTTTGAAAACTGTGCGCGAGTTGACATGTTGAGTTGTTTGACAGGTTAATGTCGCGAGTCAACAGATTAATCTACCTACATTGTTAAAAAAACATGCTTTTGTTGTTTGAAATATTTTCTTAACAAGTTTTCTTATTTTTTCACATAATTATAGCTTTTGGTTGTTAACTGACTACACCATATTTTTTTTTAAAAACTCATCAAAGAGCTCGTAAAGGTCTAATATTATAAAGATTTGATTTGGTTTGTTTGCATTGAAACTACTAGACCGATTTGAAAAAATCTTTCACCATTAGAAAGCTTCACTACCCCTGCTGAACATAGACTATATTTTTATCCGGGAAAAGATGAGATCAGTTATATATAATAGTCTATCTATATAATATTTTCTATACTAATTTTATAAAGAGGTACAGTTTGTTTCTTTCTTTGTTTGTAGGGGTTAATGAACTGATTATTTGGAATGACTGTACTGATTCTAAAATATCTTGTGGACAGATACATATCACGGTCTACTTAATTTTATTATATTTCCCTCTGGAACAAGTGAAACCATGGGCGGAAGCTTGTATTGTATCTTATCAATAAAGAATTATATAGACTTAAGCTATACCAGGGGGTTTGCCAATGTGTTAATAACAACTGGCTCCGAACTGCCGGAACACACCAACAGGTGCTTGGCGACAGGTCAACTTGTGTGTGGTATCCAGCCAAGTACTACAAAGTACCCTACCACCACGCTGTGGTTTCCTCACAATGTTTTCCTTCACCTAAAGCTTGGCTATCGCCTCGAAATTTTGTAATATAAGAAATATATATTTTTTGTATTCTGGATAAGCTTTGACCACAATCTTACTATGGTAAGTGTTGATGTGACCGAAGGTGGTAAGCACACAAAGCCTAGATGGAAACTGGCTCTCAAGTCCAGCTGTCAGAACACCAATAGGTGCTTGGCGACAGATTTTTTCTTCCTCAAAACATAATACTCTTTCTTCCAGTATTATAAACCACACCAAAATGGCACTCTGCGAGAGTCAGCTGGACTCTGTTCTGCCACAGATCAAGCATCAGGAGTCGTCCCCTGGCAGCGAGGGCAATCAAGAGTCACCCGATAAGAAACCCAAACTGGAGCCCAACGGGGATCTGTATGGGTTGAATCAAGGTGAGGAATGTACAACGCGCTCGTGACGCCTTTGGTGTTGCAAGCGTCCATAGGCTTCGGTAACCGCTTACCATCAGGTGGGCCGCAAGCTTGTTTGTCACCTACTGGTATAAAACAAAAAATTGCTGGAAAACAGCCCAAAATATATATATACAGCATTTTGCATTCATAAATCTTATCAAATCTAAGGCTTAGATGGAGACCAAACTCCCTCCACTGCATCTGTCTCAATGCTCGAAAACTACGGAACAGATGGTTTTCACTAACGGACTGTTTCACAAAGAAGGCTTAGGTTTATAATTTACTAGCTGTCCCCCGCGGTTTCACCCGCGTTCCTGTGGGATCTTATCTTTTCCCGGGATACATTATATGCCTATGACATTCACAAATAACGTGGCTTTGTATTGGTAAAAGAATTTTCAAAATCGGTCCAGAGATTACCCCCCTACAACCTCACAAACTTTACCTCTTTATTTGATTTTTTTTTATGTCAGTAGTGACAACGAGGCTGGCGGGTCACCTGATGGTAAGTGACTACCGTCGCCTATAGACATAAGCAATACCAGGGGGATTGCCAATGTGTTGTACACCTTATTACAATGCCTTAAGGGCAAAGGCTACTGGCTCTCAAGTGCAACTGCCGGAACACACCAACAGGTGCTTGGCGACAGATTTTCAACTTGAAGGTGGTAGCCAGCCAGTCGTGTACCACTACCACATAGTACCCTACCACCGTGCTGTGGTTTCCTCACGATGTTTTCCTTCACCTCAGCTCAAGCTCATTGTAGGATTTGAACCCACGACCTTCGCCGCGGTATCCGACGTCACTTACCACTGAGCTATCATCGCCTTCACATTGAAATATGACGATGATTGTAGAAGCACTACTATCGCCATCTATACATGTTGTAGAAATCTAAATGCTATTTTATGCGCTATAGCATCTATACAGTCTTGTTAACTAAATGAGTCGCAAAACACTTTTCTGATGTGTAGATTTATGTTTCAAAATCTGTCGAAAGATGGCAGTGTATGAGCTACTAGGAAACTGTCGTGCGCCGCTTAAACCAATGACGTTATACAGGGTGTTAGGAAGAACTTGTGCCAAACAGTAGGGGTTAGTTAAATAATGAGTATTAAAATTATTGTGAGCTATCAAAGTCTTGAAAAGATATGAAAAAGTCTTTAACTTCAAGTTATTTTTTTTTTAAATAATAATAATTAAAAATTACTCGAAAAACAAAAACGATAAAGCAAGAAAGGGTTAGTTGGTCCAGAATACATAGCCAATGACCCCCACCTTACGGTTTAGCACACGTTCTTCCTAACATTCTGTATATAACCAGAGAATATGTTCCGCTCCCCATGCGGAACCGGGTCACTAATCTTTATATATAAAAATCTCGTGTCACGATGTTTGTCCGGGCTAATATCCGAAACTACTACTCCGATTTTGATGACACTTGGCACACAGGTAGATCATATCCTGGAATAAAATAAAGGATACTTTTATCCTCGAAAAAGACAAGATCCCACGGGAACGCGGGTGAAACCGCGGTAGACAGCTAGTGAAATATAGAAAGGTATTTCTTAAAATAAAAAGAGATCTCAATTTTTTTGCAAATCACACTAAATTAGTTTCCCATCTCATTCTTACAAATATTATTAAAAATGTATAGAAATTACTCAAACCTGTGAAATTTGTCTATGCCAATGTAAAACAGGAAAATAGTTAAGACCAATTTTGATGGTGCCTATATTCATGTCGAAAACTAAAAATTGGGCTCGACAAAATGTTAACTAAAGGACCACAAATATCATAAAACAGCCTTTTCAACACGGATATCTGATCCCAAACTAATCAGAGCTTGTACTATGGACACCAGATAACTGATAAGAATTAAGAATAAATGTTAAACATTTGAAAAAAAAAAGAATATAGTCAGATGGTCCAAAAATATTTAAAAAATGTTACCTTGCCGATTTTCTTGTCGGCTCTTCTCAGTTGAAGGCTGACTTCCGAACCGGTGGTTACTTCTGTAATGAGACCTTGATAAGTGTCCTTCTAGGGCCTAAACTGAATAAATGGCTTTGACTTTGATATACTACATCCAACAGGTCCTGGTGGTCTACCTCTGAATGTGGATTACCGGTCGCCAGTATCACATTTTGTTCCCCCCGCTGTGGAGTTGTATGCAGCCAGATGTAAACAGGAAATTGTGTCTACGCGTAAGTTATAAAAAATAGAAAAAATGTTTTTATTTCACCAAAATTTCACAGGGTAGCTTCAAAAATTATATTTAGTCCGTCAGTTAGATTACCAAAAAATATTAGATACGTATTTTTTATTTTGTTCCGTAAACGAAAAATGACGAGGATACAGTGCGTTGAAATTTCGCGTGACGTCACGCCGTGGTGTAAATTTTAGCACGAAGTGACGTCACAAGCCCCACTGTTACTTTGATGCGCTATAAACTTTGTATATTTTTATTGAATTGATAAAGCAAAAAATAGGTAGCTAATATTTTTTGATAATCTTACCGACGGACTAATTAGAAATCATTTTTATTGACCCAGGACACTACCATATTGTAATTGAAGATGGGCCCGAAAGTGGTAAGCGCACAAAGCTTAGGAGGGAAGTGCAAAACAGAGAAGACCTAGTTAATTTGAGGACTTACGGTGCTAACGAATATTGTCCATTTAACTTATTGAGCTTGAGCTTTCAGTATAGGTTAATATCTTGAGGAAATCATGGTGATAGCTACGCAGTACCGTGGCTACCACCGTTTACCACTTTCTGGTCTCGTCATCGCTTACCACGGTGAGATTGTGGTAAAACTAAACGAACCCTTATCTGAATCCCTACCTCAATTTGTTTTCTTATTTTTGTTTTTATGCCTTTATTTTTGTAAACATATTGAAAGAAATCTTGCTGAGTTTCTCGCCGGTTCTCACATTGCTTTATAGGCGACGGTAGTCACTTACCATCAGTTAACACGCCTGATTGAAACATGACTTCTGACATGAAAAAAAATTGTTGGAGTCTCAAACCCGGTGGTAACATCAGCTTCGAGGTCACGAGTGCCCTGATTGGTTGGCCCTACATGCCCAAAAAATGTTCACAGCGGAATCAAGCGGAACTCCAACGCCAATGAAAAGAAAGCGCGGTAGGCCAAGAATAGATAAGACCAGTCCCGAATACTTGGCCAACTTGGCCGCCAGGAAACAAGCCAAGGAAATGGGTAAGTCCGTAAAATAGCTTGTTAAAAATAACCAACTAATAACTTAAATTCTAAGCGACTATTAACATGGCTCCTTCATTAACTTGGCCCGAAGTCGGCTCGCAGATGGAATGGTAACAATTCAAAAATAAATTCTAAGAATTGTGAATCATCAAAATCAAGTTGTTTTTAACCACAATTTGTTTTATCATGTCAGAAGTCAGATGTTTCTTAAAAAAACTGCGAATACGTTTGTCGACTTAAATAATTTTATTCCTTTTTTTTTGTTTTTATTAATGTGTTAAGGCAATGATAGCTCAGCAGTAGTGACGTCGGATACCGCGGCGAAGGTCGTGGGTTTGAATCCTACAATGAGCTTGAGTTTTCGGTGAAGGAAAACATGGTGAGGAAACCATAGCACGGTGGTAGGGTACTTTGTAGTACCCGACTAGCTGGCTACCACCCAGTTGAAAATCTGTCGCCAAGCGCCAAGAGCCAGTTCCCATCTAGGCTTTGTGTGCTTACCACCTTCGGCCACATCATCACTTACCATGGTCAAACACAAGCTTATCCAGATTCTAGAATTTAAAAAAATGTGTTGAGTTCCTCACGATTTCGTCCACTTTCGGTTAAGGAAAACACGTAAGCTGATCTGTCTATTCAGCCGTAATATATTACTACCATTGGCCACAAGAAGCCACAATTTGCCACACGTAGCCACAATTTGCCACACGTAGCCACAATTTGCCACACGTAGGCAATTTTTATCAAAATTAGAACTGAATTGATCGCTTTTACATTTAATTGTTACTTACTAATACACACTTTTATGTCACCATAATATTTACTTTAATTACTTACTACTTAGTGAAAAATGTTTAAGGAAATAGATTTAAAATATCTGTTATAATTATTCCTTCCTAGTTCGATTTGTAATATATTCCTGTTATTATTGCATAATTTAAATAAATAAATACCTACATAAAATAAGATATTAATTTTATTTGATATTTTGTTGTTTGTTTTGTTTTTTAAATCTTATTTTTTGTTTAATTATCCATTATTGTTAATAATTATAATTCAATTATATAAATCATTAATAATTAAATAAAATATTTTATTCCTTGGTACCACAGCTGCAGTCATGAATAACAGATCGACTCCCGACAGTGGGGAAAAACGTAAGCGTGGGCGGCCAAGAGTGGACAAAACTAGCCCAGAATACTTAGCGAGAAAGCGAGCTAGAGAAATTGGTACGTAACTGGATTTTGAGAAATATCATCACCAGAATATTGTACAACAACTGTCTCATAGCGAAATACAATCACATTGCTGAAATATGCAGAGATTGATGAGATACAGTTGGATTAGAATTTAGTTTTTATCCGCCATTTTTGATTTGCTAAAATATCAGCTCCACAATGTTGTACAACAACTGTCTAATAGTGCTATACAATAACATTGCTCAAATATGCAGAGATTGCTGAGATACAGTTGGATTGGATTTTTTTAAATGGTCCGACATTTTGTTGTCTCTTTCAGAAGCTTTGGAGCGTAAGGCAAAGAGAGAGTATAAGAGAAGGGTTACTGGAGGTTAGTGTCTATTAAAATGATTTTTTTAATTTAGTTAATTACTAATTTTAAAACCTATCTTCAAATAATAATATTAAATAGCACTTTAAATTATACTACATATTTATAACAAAAAAATATCCAAAGAATTTGAAGGTAGTTTTAGTTTTTGTAAATAAAACAATGGATTTGGTGTTTGTGTGAAGATATTTTGTCATAGATTTGTAAATGCTTAAAAATGTCTATATAAAACGATGCATTTTACGAACAGAAATGATTGCATCAAAAAGTCAAGATTAAAACAATCGAGTTTGATACCTTTACCTTATAGATTGGGTTTAATTTCGATTAACACCATCTATTCTTGAGACGGACAGACCTGATATATGTCTGACACTGACCAAGCAGTTTGGAATCCTATTTGAAGCTAAAGAAAGCTATGCGGTGATTTTTAAACTTATATCATGAACTATAATGCATTTAAATTTAGTTAAGCACTGGCGAGACAAAAGCGACTCTATTTGCGACGCAATAAAGCGCATTTCAGTTCGCTGCGCCGCGTGCCTGAAATACAATGGTTTTATTTTCTTTATGTCGCGTGAAACTCTTTCGATCCACTGATTAGGTAACGTTTTTGTTTACAGCGTCAGACCAGGGCCTAATTTATCTGGGTGACCGAGCTTTGCTTTTTTTTTGGTAAAATTTTCATAGTTTTTCTCACAAAAGAAGGAACTTGAAAAAAGGGAAGAAAGGGAAGAAAAGACATTCATGTGGACTCGATCCGGGGGTCTTCTGGTTTGGAGTCCGCTCTATTTTCCTCTGAGCTATTTTAATCTTTTAAATGGAAGCGAAATCTACCTTCGCATTCTAATGATATTGTAGCAGTTTTTCATTGCCTAAAAATACTAATAAAACGACGTTTTCTAAAAATGAAACCTAGCTAGATCGATTTTTCGCCCTCGAAACCCTCGGCATACTAAATTTCATGAAAATCGTTGGAGCCGTTTCCCAGATTCAGATTATAAATTTACATGTATACAAGAATTGCTCGTTTAAAGGTATAAGATAAGATATAGCACATTTTTAAGATTCACAACTCTATGGATTATTAAAAACTCACAAGTCACTTTATTGGGAAGCAAAGATCGATACATATGTAAAAACTTAAACTGTGTTTTAGCTAAATAGCGTATTGCTAATGTCTATAGGCGACAGTCATCATTTACCATCAGGTGACCCGCCTGTTAGAACTTCATAAAAACAAAATACCATTTAAGTACTGCAACTTAAGGCCTTGTATAGTAATTGTGCTGGTCCATCCTGGCCGATATCTATGGTTTCGCTTACTTACCAGGCTATAATAGGGTGATCCTATAAGATGGATCTTTGCTTCTCAATTACTAATACATTCATACTAATTTGACCACAAAGCTTTCATGTGACTAACACCGTTTGATTGATGTCTTACAAGAATCGATGGGTATCTTTAACCGAAAAACAGAATTAAAGACTCCAAAAATAAATTAAATCCAAACTTATCTCTTAAAAGTCGGTGTTAAGCCAAATTCCGTCCTTGTTTTGGAGTCAGTTAATGATAGTAGAAGTAAGTGGTATGAGTCTTGTTCAATCCATTCTCCATCCGTTCTGCCAATTATAGACTGCTTTAGTCACTTTTGCAAGTTTTATTGAATTACTCTCAATTGAAATAAATTTAATCACTAAAACTGCATTGTTGATTCCATCGATTCTTTGAAGAAACAAGCTTGTATGTAACACCACCAAAATTGTGCCCGTATTTCATCATAGCGAAAAATATCAATAAGCCGCCAATACGGTCGTCTCGGCTTAACAAAACATTAGTGAGCGGTAAGGCGAAAATCGGTGGCGTCATAAGAAAGATTCCTGCGAAAATGACAATAAGGAAAGTGGGTGATAAAAAAATTCTCGTCCGAAGAAGCGCTAAATTTCTTAAACGGAAAGGTAAACTTAGTTTTGACGTCGCATGAATGTAGAGTTGGATTTTGTGAAGTAAGAGAAGAACGGTATGGGGTTTGCGATTCGAGAAACATATTGCCATTATGTGTGGCGTTTTCATGTATTTTTAACAGTATAAGCTGGATAAGCGTTGTTAGAAAACGTTTTTAGTAAGTGTTCCTGTCCACATATGCTTCGCAACTTCTAGTTCCACTCTATATGGCAAAGCTTCTGGATGAAAAATAAGCTATTTTGAGGAAACTGCTTCCAAAATTGTTTTGATGTTATTATGATTCTCAATTATGGGCTAGATTTCTATAACTTATTCTATAACCAAAAAATCAAGTTGAAAATGTGTCGCCAAGCACCTATCGGTGTGTTCCGACAGCTGCACTTGAGAGCCAGTTCCCATCTAGGCTTTGTGTGCTTACCACCTTCGGCCACATCATCACTTACCATAGTGAGATTGTGGTCAAACACAAGCTTATCCAAAAGTTTAAAAAAAACTTGACTTTTCGGTTATAGAATACACCAATTAAATGGACACGATAGGTTCCATTTTTGCCAACCTTTCTTCTAATATGCATGTTTTGTATTCGATAAATCATTATTGCATGGTATACTCTATCCTTAATTTTTAAATGACATGCAAAAAGAAATAGCTGTGGTTGTTGAATCCGCGAGTCATGGTTTCTAATCGCCAGAACAAGGTCCTTCCATGTGGTTATGTTCAGTAAATTTTATATTACGTTCCACTGACTGGGACCATAAAATAGAGACATAAATTTTAGAGACACTTACTAATGGCCATAAAGGATGGTAGACCAGGAAAACCAGCAGCACAAAAATGGGGAATCGGCGAATATAATGAAATGAAACTTCTGAAACAATTCGATTTTTGTTAGCTCATTTTTTGCTGGATCCCTAAATTGGCTTTTATTTAGCATATTTTGTTCTAACGCTTCCTTCGCCGTGACTGTAGTTTAGTTAATAACAAAATCATCAATTAAATGTCTTATTATGTGAGATAATTTTAAACATGCCTAATTAGTAAACCTAGCTTAAGTATAACAAAGTATAACTAATAGTAACAAAAAGCCCCATCTGGTTTCTTAAACCTGGATTTTACGCGACATTGAAACATTTAATGGAATTAGACCGATCTTCACAACTCTTAAACAAAGCATGCGGTATTTGTAGTAGTTGAATAGCG
Organism: Ochropacha duplaris; assembly: GCA_951361185.1. Lineage (NCBI taxonomy): Eukaryota > Metazoa > Arthropoda > Insecta > Lepidoptera > Drepanidae > Ochropacha > Ochropacha duplaris. The sequence goes on along the minus strand of OX592720.1, from coordinate 4,722,179 downwards.
GTGGATGTCGTTGTTACTGAGTTTTAATCTCGGTTTAAGTTAATCCGGTGTTAGGGTAGGTACTTTATAGTAACCGCCTGGCTGAAAGTCTATCGCCAAGAACTTATGCTCTGGCAGTTGTACTTGAGAGCCTCTGATCTGGCGATCCATAGGCAATGGTAATCATTCATCATCATAATCATCATGATAATAATAATGGTAATCATTTATCAAGTAACCCGACCGATTCTATATCAGACATCTGGGAAAAAAACTAGATTACCTAACTAGAACACCTTTTGGCTCAAAATTTTCCAAAAAATCTTCAAAAATGTCTTCATTACCCCTTAATAAAAATTATCAATCAAAAGACAAGATTTTGGTATTATGGCAACTTTTGACCATTTAAAAGACCTCATGAAACTCCTAGCAGACAAAATAAAGGGATACAGTAGAACGACGCTTTTGATCTCTTGATAAAAACCAGTGCAACCCTTTAGTGGAGGTGCCAAACAACTGAAGCCAGTATGGTTCGACCCGCACCACGCACTTACCTCACCATTAGACTTCGAAACTTTAGAGGTGACGTTTAAATGAGACAGGGATTAAAGTTGTTCTGAATTTCAGATTCGGCCGCGTCTTCATCGGCCGGTGAAACGACACCTCGTATGAAACGAAAATACACTAAACGGGCACCAAGCAAGAAGAATGATTCGGTAACTAATTAATGACCTTACGGCTTAAGATTACTTGATGCATATCTTTCCTCAGAATACATCTGTTTTTCCGTAAGATTGATATCTTTTAGCCTAGTTTTACGGATTTTATCTTGTGATGGCTCAAAAACAGGTTCTCTTTGGTCCAAAGAAACACTCAAGACTGTAGCAATGATAGCTCAGTGGTAGTGACGTCGGATACCACGGCGAAGGTCGTGGGTTCGAATCCTACAATGAACTTGAGCTTTCGGTGAAGGAAAACATCGTGAGGAAACCATGTAGTACTATGTGGTACCCGACTGGCTGGCTACCACCCTCAAGTTGAAAATCTGTCGCCAAGCACCTATCGGTGTTTTCCGACAGTTGCACTTGAGAGCCAGTTCCCATCTAGGCTTTGTGTGCTTACCAACTTCGGCCACACCATCACTTACCATAGTGAAATTGTAGTCAAAAACAACGCTATACAGAATTTAAAAAAAAAACATTCAAGACTGTAGCATAGAGCTTCAAAAACTTCTAAATATGTCGATAGGAACTTCGCTAGAATACGTTTTGTTATTGTTTTAGACACCAACAACAGAAAGAGTAAAAGGCAAAAGAGGAAGACCCAGGAAGACAGATCAAATGATGGCCAATAATAAGCAGGCTCAACAACCTAGTAAGTAAATCTAATTGGAGTATAGAAATATCATTTCCACAATCTAGTACAACAACTGTCTCATAGCGCAATACAATCACATTGCTGAAATATACAACGATTGATGAGATATAGGCGGATTAGAATTTAGCTTACATCCACCATTTTTATTTTGTTAAAATATCATCCCCAAAATGTTGTACCACAACTGTCTCATAGCGCAATACAATCACATTGCTGAAATATACAACGATTGATGAGATACAGTGTGATTAGAATTTAGTTTACATCCGCCATTATGGTTTTGTTAAAATATCATCTCCACAATGTTGTACAACAACTGTCTCATAGCACAATACAATCACAATGCTGAAATATACAACGATTGATGAGATACAGGCGGATTAGAATTTAGTTTACATGCGCCATTATGGTTTTGTTAAAATATCATCTCCATCATGTTGTACAACAACTGTCTCATAGCGCAATACAATCACATTGCTGAAATATACAACGATTGATGAGATACTGTGTGATTAGAATTTAGTTTACATCCGCCATTATGGTTTTGTTAAAACATCATCTCCACAATGTTGTACAACAACTGTCTCATAGCGCAATACAATCACATTGCTGAAATATACAACGATTGATGAGATACAGTGTGATTAGAATTTAGTTTACATCCGCCATTATGGTTTTGTTAAAATATCATCTCCACAATGTTGTACAACAACTGTCTCATAGCGCAATACAATCACAATGCTGAAATATACAACGATTGATGAGATACAGGCGGATTAGAATTTAGTTTACATGCGCCATTATGGTTTTGTTAAAATATCATCCCCAAAATGTTGTACCACAACTGTCTCATAGCGCAATACAATCACATTGCTAAAATATACAACGATTGATGAGATACAGTGTGATTAGAATTTAGTTTACATCCGCCATTATGGTTTTGTTAAAATATCATCTCCACAATGTTGTACAACAACTGTCTCATAGCGCAATACAATCACAATGCTGAAATATACAACGATTGATGAGATACAGGCGGATTAGAATTTAGTTTACATGCGCCATTATGGTTTTGTTAAAATATCATCTCCACAATGTTGTACAACAACTGTCTCATAGCGCAATACAATCACATTGCTGAAATATACAACGATTGATGAGATACTGTGTGATTAGAATTTAGTTTGCATCCGCCATTATGGTTTTGTTAAAACATCATCTCCACAATGTTGTACAACAACTGTCTCATAGCGCAATACAATCACATTGCTGAAATATACAACGATTGATGAGATACAGGCGGATTAGAATTTAGTTTACATCCGCCATTTTTATTTTGTTAAAATATAATCTCCACAATGTAGTACAACAACTGTCTCATAGCGCAATACAATCACATTGCTGAAATATACAACGATTGATGAGATACAGGCGGATTAGAATTTAGTTTACATCCGCCATTTTTATTTTGTTAAAATATAATCTCCACAATGTAGTACAACAACTGTCTCATAGCGCAATACAATCACATTGCTGAAATATACAACGATTGATGAGATACAGTTGGATTAGAAATTGTCTCCTAGTTTTCTATGAAACTAATGTTTAATTATTTTTCAGAAATTCGTGTAAGAAACAACCTTATGCCCATCAACACAGAACCTATACCTGTGGATAGCGACGACGACCCTGATTTAGGTATGATTTAAATCTAAACATTAAAACTTGAAACACTAGAGCGAGGAAGATATAGAAGGAAAACCAATTAGAAATGACACAAAACTGCTTAATTTGATAGATAATTATTTTTTTGCTGGCAATCATCCTTTTAGGATATTTCTGCCAATGTCAAAGTATTTGAAATGGTCTTGGTCTATTTGTCACAATTTTTTTTACATAAGTTTTAGTACTTTTAGTCAATACAAAGTCTTTCAGTCGCATACATTTTCTTCAGTTTTAATTTCTTCTTTTATGTTATAGTCACATTCTCAAACTCACTGTAATGTCTACTCCTCGTCCATACATGTCCAGTCAAGCTTTAGTGAAATTGGCGGTTGTTCCACTAAAACATGCACGGACTTTTTGGGAAAACCTGGAAAGTCACGATACACGCTTTCATTTCATTTCACTTGTGCACTTTGATTGATCATTAATTGATAAAACACCACCGAAATTATTCAATAAATCTCAAAATACACGAATTTAATGAAAATAAAACGAAATCGCAACGTCACTCTGCAAGTTCCCGCCAAAAAGTCTCATTAGGGATCAATTTTAAATAAAATGTATCACAAATGAAACAAAACTTTTTTGTCAGGCTTTTAAAGAATATATTTTTGATGTGTAACATATTTCCTCTCGCTTTGCTGCAATCTGTGGGTGTCAGATAGGGGCGGAAGCAAGAATTATGTATACTACCTGGATAGGAAGCTCTCCATACCTATTTGAATCAAATACCTATGAATTGCGAAAAAGAGTAAGATAACAACTACATTGGGACAACTTCTCTTTCTTTCATTCAGGGTAAGTAGGGTAAAAAAGAGAGATTGTCCCAACGTAGTTGTTATCTTTCTCTTTTTCGCAATTAATAGGTATTTGCTTCAAGTAGGTATGGAGAGGGTCATATCCAGGTAGTACATATTTGGGCGGAAGTGCGTAATTTTATTTCATCTATTGTAATTTGTAGTGCTGGCAAAGGGTTTTAGCCTATACAGCCTCAAATCTTATTTATTGATCAATGATCGCCTGCGGTGGTAGAGTTGTCTGTCAGATGGTACCAACACATTATCCGAGAGGTTGGTACATGAATGGTATTACCAAGAGATGTCAGATGTAACACATCTTATATTAGACTACTGTAAGGCTCATTAGTTTTTTTCCCTTAAGATTTTCGTATTGTACTATAGGGTCACCGAGCCAGGCATCAGATTCTCTAAGCTTAGACGAGAATCTGCGCGCGCTGCGACATATACATGAGAAATACGCTAATATTGATAAGGTATGTTTGCATGTTCAAATTTTATCCATTTAGACATAGAAATCACTGAGTTTGGACCAAAATGAACTTTAAACTGCTAGTTCCTCATGTAAGGGGTACTTCAAAAGAGGAGTATGAAGGTTTATGCGAGGTTGGCAACGCGCTCGTGACGCCTCTGGTGTTGCAAGCTTCCATAGGCTACGGTAACCGCTTACCATCAGGTGGGCCGTAAGCTTGTTTGCCACTTAGTGGTATAAAAAGAAAAGGAATAAGAAATGTCGAATAAAGTTGAAAATTGTATGCAAATAATCAGTAGCAAAGCAGTGTTCTCGCGTCAACTCTATTAGGATGGGATAAAGGTGATTATTACTTGATACTGTGACATTTTTCACACGGTTATCTGATCCCAAACTAAGCAGAGTTTGTAATATGGAAACCAGATGACAACATAATATACCACTAGTCCGCACTCATCGCGATAACGCGGATATTCGGGCTATCGCGATGTATGTAGCCAGATATTCGCGAATACTTCGGCACTTCGGGCGAATCTTCAGGCACATCGCTCCGCTGTCGGTAAACTCTCGCACATCAAAGGGTTTTATCGCGATGAACTCCGCTTGCGCGGCCACATTCCATTTTGTTATCTGCGTTTGTACATCGCGATAAAATTTACAGCGCGCATGGTGTGGCCGCGACGATTCGCCGTAGACCGAAGACGAAGTTTATCGCCCGAATGTTGTCGCGATGAGTGCGGCCTACGCATTATAGTCATCATATGATTAGACAGCCGAGCTCCGAATTTTCTCGATCGTCCATACAGTTGTTTCACAGTGATCGATGTTTCAGGACGATTTGTACGAGGCCCATTTGCTGGCGGCAAACTTCAAAAAACCACCGCTGGACCAATCACAACGCTTTAAACATGATGAGGACGAGGTGCTATCAGTTAGGAGTTCTGAAGGTGAGCGTCGAAGACCACAAGTAGATTAAGGCCCCTATAATATAGAAGCAAGAATTTCTTCTTCACTATGTGTTCTGACCATTGGAAGAAATTAAGGTCTTCTATGAATTACTTACTATACATGGAAGGAACATCATAACCCAAACTTCGCGAAAAGGTTAAACTTAGTGTAATAAAGAAAATCACGTAACTCATTAATCTCATTACCGATCGGTTACAGAAATTGTCATTTTAGAGCGCGCATAGTTATGAAGCGTTGACCCCAAACACCTCAAACGTGAACTTTTGCGAACCAGCTGTTTGAAGTTTAATTTACATTGCATTTTTTTTGTAAAATAAGTGAACCAATTGGTTTTTAATTAAAAATCTCATTGGGCTAGGTAGCAATAACGATTTTATGCAGGGTAAATAAAGTAAAGAAAACAGTAGAAAAAAAAATAGGAAATTGCCGACAAAAATTCCAACGGAGGGAGAATGGTCCAGAATCATGTCCTGAATCAATGGTTTTCGGTTGTGCAATGATGTCCCTTCCAAAGTCAAAGTCAAAACCATTTATTCAGTTTAGGCCCTAGAAGGGCACTTATGAAGGTCGAATTACAGAAGTTACCACCGGTTCGGAAGTCACCCTGTATACCTCTACTTTGGAGAGATCTTGACTATTCCCGGGATAAAAATGTATTTCATGTTTTATTCCCCGATAAGATTTACCTGTGTAGGATGTATTCGATTATTGTTAAACTCTTTCTAGTGTCTAATCTGAATTTGATGTTTACGCCAGGTTGCGCTTCAGTGAAGGAATTGGACACTCGCGTGGAAAAGTTAGAAGATAGTTCCAATTCTGATTCAGATAGCAGCAGTTCTGGTTCTGGTGAGTTTGCCACTAGTTTTTAAGGTTATCCTATTTAGTGACCGACCATATCTACGGATTCAGCTTCGTCAAGCCAAGATGGGAACTAGCTCTCAAGTGCAGACAAGTGCAAGACAGAGTGAGCAATGCAGAGCTTGTTGGAATCCGAATTAAAGGCGATGATAGCTCAGTGGTAGTGACGTCGGATACCGCGGCGAAGGTCGTGGGTTCGAATCCTACAATGAGCTTGAGCTTTCGGTGAAAGAATCCATAGTACGGTGGTAAGGTACTGACTGGCTATCAAACTCAAGTTGAAAATCTCTCGCCAAGCACCTATCGGTGTGTTCCGACAGCTGCACTTGAGAGCCAGTTCCCATCTAAGCTTTGTGTGCTTACCACCTTCGGCCACATCATCACTTACCACGGTGAGATTGTAGTCAAACACAAGCCTATCCAGAAAAAAAAACTAAATAAATTGCCTGTAGTGGATAGGCAGCCTTACTAGCTAAACTATAAGCCCAGTTTGTGGACCCAACAGGTAGCTCATCCTCCGGCTCCAGTTCATCATCATCATCGGGCAGTTCGAGTTCATCCGACAGCTCGGACTCGGAGGATTCGGGTGATGAGAGACCCAAGACTGAACATGCGCTGCCACCACACGATGATGAGCGGTGAGTAGCTGAAGTGATGAGATGAGTTTTGAATGAATGATGATGAAAAATTGAAGTTTCTCTCTGCACTTGCATCCCCAAGCGAACAGTACAATATTTGTATGTATGTATTTGTATACAGGGTGTCCGGTAAGTACTAATGTACTAAACTTTAGGGGAGGTAGGTGGGGTGGGTCACCAATATTTTTTTTTTTATGTCACAAGTGACAACGAGGCAGGCCTGTCACCTGATGGTAAGTGACAACCGTCGCCTATAGACATTAGCAATACCAGGGGATTGCTAATGTGTTGTACACCTTATTACAATGCCTTAATGGCGAACTGGCTCTCAAGTGCAATTGCCGGAACACACCAACAGGTGCTTGGCGACAGATTTTCAACTTGAGGGTGGTAGCCAGCCAGTCGAGTACCACATGGTACCCTACCACCGTGCTATGGTTTCCTCACGATGTTTTCCTTCACCGAAAGCTCAAGCTCATTGTAGGATTCGAACCCACGACCTTCGCCGCGTTAAGTTAATTTATTTGATGGATCATTATTAGTGCATGCCGTGATCATTGAGATGGTGATAATTAAGATGGTACTAAGTTCTTGTATCTCCTTGTGTTTTATGCTGTTCTGGTGTACTATACTTGTTGGTGATTCTATTAAATAAATAAATAAAATAAATAAATAAATAATAATCCCCCTGGTATTGCTAATGTCTATAGGCGACGGTAGTCACTTACCATCAAGTAAACCGCCTGCCTCGTTGTCACTAGTGTAAAAAAAAAAGATACCAAAAAGTCCAACATAGTATTTAATCGAAAATCGGACGGGCCGGTTGGCGTGGTTGGTTAACACACTATCTATCACGCGCAGGTCGTGGGTTCGATTTCCATCCAGGACAGACATTTGTGTGCATGAACATGTCTGTTTGTCTTGAGTCTGGGTGTAATTATCTGTTTAAGTATGTATTTACAACAAAAAATAGTAGTATATGTAGTATATCAGTGATCTGGTTTCCATATTACAAGCTCTGCTTAGTTTGGGATCAGATAGCCGAGTGTGAACAAATGACCGAGGATTTTTTTTTGTTAGGTCGGGCGAGGGATCGTTCGGTGCGTGGTCGCACAGCGGGGCCGGGGACGAAGCGGGAGACTCTGGAGACTCGGACCCGGAGCGAGTTTCTGCCGACATCATCCCTCCAGGAGACCACGACGAGATCAGCGAATCGGAGAATGAGTCTTCAGACAAGAGTTTCCAGTGTCATATATGCAGGAAGTGGTATTCTACGCGGGTGACGCTCAAGTGAGTTGGAGTTGCTGATTTGGGAGCGTTCAAGTATTACGTACGTCAGGGATGGGAGGGTACGGGGGGGGGGGGAGGGGGAGGGCTTGAACTACGCGTTACGTAACACCTTTGGAACGAAGTTCCTTATCGCGCGTTGTGAAAGGGGGCTAGACGGAAAAAATTCTTACGACAGTTTTAGTGTCACTGTCACTTTATTGTAAGCTATGCGGCGTGCGCATGTTTCTCTGTCTGTCTGTCTCCCTCTCTCTCTCTCTCTCTCTCTCTCTTATAGAAAGCAAGCCAGATATTTTCATTTCTATTTATATATATATATATATTTTAATTTTTTTTTTAAATGTATATATACTCTCTCGACTTATATATCTTATATAACTTCGTTCCATCCCTTGACACCTCTCAAGTTTTTTTTTACATTTTGCGGTCTACTGAGTAGACCGCAAAATGTAACCACGTCAATATAACGAGTTAAGGCGGTGAGAAGTCAGTCAAACAGGACAAGCACTTTTATATGGATAGATAACTGCATAATAAATGTATTAGAAGTTAAACTAACCAACCAATCCATTATCCACAGAATCCATCGAAGAGTCCATCAAAACAGAGGTGGAGGCAATTCCAGGTCCCGCACGCGTTCTTCTGATAGATACGAGTGCGACTGCTGTAATGAGACATTCAACCGACGCGAGAAACTTTGGGAGCATAAGTGAGTATGAAAATTCAATGGTCTACTGAGTTGACTGAGTATACCATTTGGTTTTTTCAGTTGACCATGAGGATTCTAGGATGATTTGGGCTTGGAATAATCTGAGGGCAATTTGGAGTAAAATAATGTGATGGTTTACTGAGAAGAACCAGTAGAACATTTGGTCTTTTCAGTACACAGTAACACAATTACTCGTCTTTTTTAGCAACATTTATTAAACTACCAGTTTTTTGTTCGGTCTTCTCAGTAGACCATCAGTCTTTCCAGTAGACCAACCAAAAATATTGTTCCAGGGCTGAGGCTCACCGAGGTGCAATGACTGTACGATGCGAGGTGTGCAGGAAGTGTTTCGAGGATGACGCTGAACTGGCGGCTCACGATCGTACTCACACTGCTGATGAGAGAGCTGGTAAGTTATGATGTATTTTAGGGTTCCGTAGGCGTTGGGCTAATGGTAGCATTTTACGCCGTCCCTCTGTCACGGGGCTCGATTGATGTATGGATTACAGAAATATGTTTTGCTATAGTTTTTAGGGGTACCTCAAATGGAAAATAACGGCACCCTTACAGGACTACTTTGTTGTGCGGATGTCCGTCTGTCAAGACCATTTTCAGAGAATCAAATCAGACCTAGAACCATGAAATTAGGAAAGAAGCAATGTAATGAAATGAGTAGCAAAACACGTACTCAAGTACTTACTTACTTACTTACTCCGTTGGCTCAGCTACCCAAAATGTGTATTGGCCTCCGATACGAGAGAACGCCACTTAACCCGATCTTTGGCCACTTCTCGTCAAATTTACTCAAGTAAATGTTGCGAATTGCAAAGGCGTTATTTGTAAGTTCATTAACATTTGGCACAGGCATTAGATGATTGTGTGATAAAACTCCCAGACTATATTATGTAATGGTAACATCGTTGTGTTTTGTTGGCGGCAGGTCGTTGCGGCGAGTGCGGCGCGTCGTTCCCGCGCTTCGAGCTGCTGCGGCGGCACCGAGTGTGCGCGCACGGTGCTGGGGCGGGGGCAGGCGGGGGCGCGGGGTCAGGTGGGGGCTCGGGGTCGGGATCGCTGCCACACGCGTGCTCACAGTGCGGGAAACGGTTCGGACACGCGCACTCGCTCACACGCCATCTACACAACCACGCCAAGCAGCTCTATAGATGCGTCGTGTGCAAGGTGAGCTTGATACTGTGTGGTCTACTCAGTCTACTCGTTCGTATTCATAATAACTAATATGTAAGAAATTTTAGGGCACACTATTTCCCTGAAATTTCCCAAGTAGACCACAGTCTGCTTGGTCTTTTTGGTCTACTCGTTGGTCTTTCCAGTAGACCGTGTTAACAATAACGAATGTGTAGGAAATTTTAGAGAAATAATGTGGTTTACTTTGTCTTTTTGGTCTACTCGTAGGTCTTTCCAGTAGACCGTGCTTAAAATTAGTGCAGCATATGTTGGTAAAGTGAAATTGTGTCGGACATATCGGTCTTCTCAGCGAGACCCTGCTCGCAAAAATAAATTGAAATTACGTAAAAAAAATGTATGGAATCATAACGTAAACTGCCATTTTATTGGAGCTGTAGAATTAGACCCCATAAGCTTGGCATTTGCCTTATTTGTATGAAGTTTTTTTAATTATTTTTTCTTTCAACAGGCCTCGTTTGCTCGAGCTGATCAGTTGGCCCAACATTTGAACAGCCACTTGGCAAACTATAAACGTCTTAAGCCTTAGGTTAGTATAGAATCGGGAAGAGTGCAAGGATGAATTAAAATATAAGATGTTTCACACAATTATTATTATTATATTATATTAAAATATAGAGTTTTATTTATGTTGTTGTGTTTTTTTTATTCGATTCTAAGCTACGTTCGATTCCCAGTTCGGATATATAGATAGCGCCATCCACGAAGTCGCGTCCTACAAACCCTGTCAATGCAAGTGTGTAATTTTTTTACCATTGTAAGTGATGATGTGGCCGAAGGTGGTAAGCACACAAAGCCTAGATGGAAACTACCTTTCAAGTGCAGCTGTCGGAATACACGCATAGGTGATTTTCAACTTGAGAGTGGTAGCCAGCCAGTCGGGTACTACATAGTACCCTACCACCGTGCTCTGGTTTCCTCACGATGTTTTCCTTCACCGAAAGCTCAAGCTCATTGTAGGATTCGAACCCACGACCTTCGCCGCGGTATCCGACGTCGCTACCACTGAGCTATCATCGCCTGTAACATCCTTTTGCTAGTGTTGTAATGCTGCAAATATCGAGTGGGGCAGGGTCTTCGTAGATAGAATGTGAAGTTCATATCGATTCATATGCCATACTGAATAGATAAAATAGTAGATTGTTATACAAGGAGCTAAAATGACCCATTATATACGAGGTAGTAAATAGAAACCGAGTTTTGATGGGTTTTAGCGCCGTGTGTTACACTATACTTTTCACTACGATTGCGAGAAAATAAAACAATCCAATACAATATGAAATATGTAGTGTATAATGTCTTTTTTTTGTTTCTTCTGTAGCCGCAATACATTGCATGCATTCTACCAGAGATCGCCGATTTTAGTTCCATTTTCAAAATTAAAATGAAGTTCTTTTTTTATGAAACAGAAATAACTCGAGTCTTTATTCATGATTATTCTACTTATGACTAAAGACTTTTTCGTTTTTGTAGGCTCATTGTCATTTGACACACAAAAATTAAAAAAAAAAACTTTTTCCCCTAGAGGAAGAATTGCTATTTTTTCTTCGCTCTGGTACGCCACAATGACGGTCTTTTTGAGCAAGAGGAGTGAAAAATAATTGGTACCTACCTACTTTGATTAAATTATGACCTAAGTAGCTACTTGATGACAAAAAAAACAAAATTCTTTTATTATTATTAATATTGTGGCAAAGGTTAAAAATGACTTCAGAAAATATAAAATAAAATAATCGTTATTTCATCCTGTCTTTGAGGCGGATTGGTGACAAAACATTAGCCAATATTATATTAATGCAAAAATTGTGACAGAGCCATTAATAAATGGATTGATAGTCAAAGTAAAAAACTTTTAATTTATTCAGTTTTTTACTTTGACTATCAATCTTTTTTACCAATTTAAAGTCCTCAGTACGTATATTGTACACAACAATTAGATGGCAGCACATGTATTCTTAACATAGTTATATATGTACTTGACAATAGATGGCAGCACATACTCCAGTCTACTTAAGGTCGTAGCTCACTTACACGCCTCCGCTCCCACCCGCCAAATAAATTATCATTCAAATATAGGCTTCAGGCTCTTTAGATATAGTTTATATTGGCAACATAAAGCAGACAGCTCGCTCTCAGCGAGCTTACCACCATCAGACTGCTCGGTAGTTGACTTTTAGTATAGGGCGGTGTTGGAGTAGAGTCGTTTAAATGGGCCATGACCTTTAGGGGACATGACTTACGTAGTAACTATTTAGTAATCTGTGACATGACCCCCCCCCCCCCCAAATCGTGCACGTGAATTTTACAAAAAACACCTAAAAGTTTACAAAAGAAAATGCCCCTATCTGCGATGCATTTACTCGACATATTTTATTATGAGTGACCCCCTACAAAATAGGAGGCTGCGACCGCGCCTGCCTTTAATGCTCAAGCCAGTCGCGTATCAGAGCTGACACGCATATTTTTTTCTGATCAGTATTTGTTGTTTTCTTTCTAAATAAGAATATAGTAAGTACCTCAGTTACTTTTTGTTACATTCAAATGGGTATTATTTTGTTGATGCAACAGTTTTGACGAAATTTCTAAATTATTTTGAAGAAATATTTAACAAAATATTTTCTAAAGAATTGCTTAATGTTAATAATAATTAGGGGTTGTCGCGAGTGGATAAAAAAATAAAACAATTCAATTACTGTTATATTTTTTATTTCGCATTATAATTCTTACAGACTATCTTCATATGTATGCGTTATATCTACTATATTTATATTAAGGATAGGTACTGAGTATATCATTTTTATGCTTAATATTTAGTGTTTTATCTATGATTTTTCACACAAATCATTGATAGTGAATAAAAACAGATTTCTTCAACATTTGTGGTTCGACGAGAAAATATTTTTTTTATAATTTTTGGGTTTTATAACATTGTGAATATACAGGTGTCCCATAAATAACACGCCAGTGTGACACTGGAGCTAGATTGGCTTCACGTCAATCAGATAACTGTTTTCTGGTATTCGAGATATTGCCACTTTAAAAAATAACTCTATGAGTAATTTGGCGACAAAAGCAGCCTGCACCATTTATTAAGTATTATTTTTTAACTGTAGTATTTCCCAAGCAGCACGACTTAAATGACAAAAATTGGAATTTTTTAAATTTTTGTAAAAAAAAGTACGAATGTTATACCATTTTCGAAAAAACATTAAATTAATAAAGTTTTTAAGATCATTTTGCTGTAAATTGTTTTTTTCACATTAGTCAAACTTTTGTTAAAGTTTACGCATTGACTTAAAATGAAACAACTTGGTTATTTTTTGAGCATAGCGTACTAGTTTCAAATGAAATGATTACTTGATTGTCTCAACCAACTCGCAAAAAAAAACGAAGTAGAAGTTAGAAGTTATTTATAGCCAAAACAGGCGAAAAAAAAGACCAAAACATAGTGTATTTTTTTAAAATGGCTATATCTCCAAAACCAGAAAACTTTTACTAAGGTCATGTTGATATTATCTGATAGATCTGAAGCCAATCTAGCTCCAGTGTCACTCTGGCGTGCTATTTTTGGAACACCGTGTATAATTAAATTATAATAAGTTCAAGATATATTTTGTAGATTATTTTAAACAAATCAGCACGACATGAATAGAAATTATTAAATATCAATGGGTTGAATTCCATAAAAAAATATTCCCCCGCTAAACCACGTAAAGATCAACAAAAAACCATTTTGTTTCAAAAACAAAAACAAGAAAACTTTATAAACATAACAAACAAGCGAGCGAGACTTATGTTAATATATGCTTAAATCACTATTTCATTTAAAATCTACATTTTTTTTCTCTAAAATTATGCGACAAAATGAAAATTAATAGGGGGGGTTGTAAAAAATATCTAAAAAAATCACAGAAAATGACTGAACAAAATTATCTGTGAAGCTTTAGAGAAACGGGTAAATAATGTACCTTAAGTAGGTCAATTTAGTTATAAATATATAAAGTTTGTGGGTAAGATTTTTTATTTTATATTTACCAATAAAATACCAAAAAACGGGGAAGTTTTTAAAAATCACTAACTTTTCATGGTCGTTTGTAAGGTAAGTTCGAATCATCACATACGATTTTTGTTTAAATGAAAGCTCAGTAACGTTTTAAAACTACACATAGTTACAGTGTGCGTAAAATATGACATTAAAATTAAAAATTGAGCATAAAAATAGAAAAAAAACTATCTTACCACTACTGAAACAACACACATGGACGGTAGAAAAAAGGGGTGAAATTAAAAAAACCGACGTGCACTTGACTTCCGTAGATTGTTGTTTTTTTATCATTATTTTAGGTTTTTACATAATATTATACTTTAAAATACACACAAAAGAACAAAGATAAAAGAAAAATCTTTTATCTTTTAAACATTGAACTAGCGGTACGAAAAATCAAAAAATCTACTACACATCTATTGCATTTATTATTGCTGTTTTATTTTTACATTGTTGGAATAATAATCTACTATTTCGTAGTACAATAATACCTAAATAAAAATACACTGTATTTTTTTTACGTACGTAAGTATATAGATCAATTACTTTTCACATTGAAATTGAATTACCTAGTAGATAAATGCTGTAATTTGGGAATTGCAGCACAGATTCCGTGGATTGTAAGTGATGGTAAGCGGCATATGGATGGTAGGTACCTAAGTGACTAAGTCTCATAAGGAAGTCAGCAATAATTTGGGGGATATCATTTGCTGATATAATTATTATGTTAAATATATATTTCTCACAGCCAAACCAAATATACTGGTAGGTAAGTAGGTTAATAAATGAAGGCTCTCGATAAAAAAAAATGTGTTTTTGTTATTAATTTACATTTTGCATGCAGATAATGTACCTATGATAGTAGGTTATTATTCCAACACATGTAGTACGTAGTATTAAAAATATTGCTAATTATGAATAAAACAAATGCACATTATATGTATAGACAAAAAGTCACAAGAAAAGACATTTAACATTACTACACAATTTCTTATTTCACTCGGGACAAGAAAAAAGTAAAAATGGGTCTATTAGACCAGAACATCAATTTTTATGCCATTCCTGTAGATTTTACAGTTACTGAAAACAGTTTTGTTTTAAGAAAATAGAATTTCTAGTAGGTAAACCTACGCCATCTTGTTTTTTTACGATGTTTAATTTGTTTTCTTTAAATATCTAGTTCGGTAACACGATTTTGATTGAGAAATAGTTTTTCATGGACAATTTTGGTCATATTTTTGTTGGCCCGAGTAACATGAGAAATACATTCACAAAAATAAGGGCAAACTAAAAACCGTCACACAGAATTAATGGATTCAAAACATCCATTATTTTTACATGTTTCAAAAAATATCTTATAAGTATATATTTTTTTCTCAATAGTTTTTGTGTACAAACACAATGATCTCAAGCCTGCGACCTCACTTCCTGGGATATTTTTTTAATACTACAAAACATCAAAAGTCTAGCATGTTCTATAACAAAAGGAAATACTACTTGACCACGTACAGATGAAACAACATTAATATTAACTTTTCAAGTCATTCGTATTATCATAGATCAACCATTTCTTTCATTGTGAGCACTTTTTAACCATACATAATTTTATATAAATCAAATAATATGTCTAGCAGATTTGCACATGGCAATCGAAAAAAGAGGAAATATATCTACCAAAGTGGATTTGGCTAGTATGTCACTTACACTTTTCTAGTGACTATTCTATTGTAAACATCTGCACTTGGTCTCAAGGAACGGAACACATTAAGTAACACTAAGCACTCTAATCTATGTTTTTCTTCTGCTTTGAATATATTATTGACATAAAATTTAACATTTTGATAATTCAAAAATAAACGCACAATTTTTATCAAAAAAACCGTTTTTTTTTTCTTTTTTTTCGTGAACGACAAAAATAGAGGATTTGAATAAATTAAATATATTCAAAGCAGCAGAAAAAAAATTTAGAATCACACTTAGAGAAATATTCCTAAGTTTGATTATTGGTGTTATCATTAATTGGGAGAGACGGATATTGAAAAGTAAATAAATATTAAAGAGGGAATAAATAAAAAATTTGGCACTTACTGTGGAGAAAATTGTATGTTAATTCCAGGGCTTAAACCGGTTAACAACAAAGTTCATAAGGAACTATTATTTTCAGTTTCGTTCTACTTTTAACTACTATTAAACAGTTTGGTAAAGGTTCGTAAAATGGATGTCGTTGAATAAACCAGTTTTGAACGGTTTTTGCCATCTAAATCCAATTCACGCGCGCACAGCAATGCAACGATATAGTCGTAAACGATGAAGACCCAATCAATGTACCAATATAATAGTATCTCAAATAGAAATCGCGGAATAAACCGGTTATATTTATACTATTTAATTTTTTTCCCTGGACTAAATAATGACAAAACCGGTCAACTTTGTAAATTCTATTACGCACGTGTGTTATAGTTCGGTTTGTGGCCCTAAAAACGATGTATTAAGGGCTAAGGCTCACTTTACGAGTAAGTATGTAGTATACATTACATACGTCAATAATATTCAATAATCGGTTCAAATCCCTGGTAATTTTTTTCACAAATATCATGTTTTGATAGTAAAAACTAATTGTTACAAAAATGTAATTGTGTTTTAATTATACATACAATTTCCAACACTGTGACATCTATATGACACAAATAAAATGATACATATAAAATAAAATAAGTAAGACAGAATATTCATAAGGCATTCAAGACTTTCTAAAAAGGAATCTATATGGTTTTTTTAAATACATATATATTATGTATAATACATAGCCAATTCTAAGTTTTATATACCAAGGATTTCTAAAATATTTGGTGTTATTTTTTGGGACTTAAAATTAATATACAAGTACCTTAACTCCGATGGAATGAAATCACAAAAAAATACGTTTAAATGAAAACAAATTATAGCTTTAAATGGAAATCAAAACATTACACACAAATTTTTAATACCCTATCTAAACGATATAATCATTATGTTATTTTTTTGCACAATATTTTTTGTATATAATAATAATAATATACTTTTAAATATATCTTGCAAATTTCACCTAGCTAACATATTATGATACACCATTTTATAATGGATTTATCGTTTCATTGGTAATTATATTTAATGTAACTTACACTTACAGACTAGTGGAGACAGCGAAGCCGTACCTTTTACATTTAACCTTATAATAATATAGCATTAACTATTATGTACCTATAGTTGAAGGAAGTTAATAGCAACAAGAGAAAGGCAACGACACGTCATTTCATTTGGAATCATGGAATACATTCCATTCCATTATTATAATAGACGGTCGGCAGTATTACCTATAATATCATTATTTTATTATAATTATACGGATATATGTAACGCTTATTTCATAGTCACTACATGAAGCAATTATAGGCATAAATGAATTCATTTTTACTATGGCCTAGCATTCATTTAAATGTTTATGATTATTACTAAATTTTCCTAGCTAGTGTTTTTGCCAATTTTCTTCATTTCGTGATATAATCATTTTTGTGAGGTTTTACCTCTTTTATACATGTTTCAAATAATCATAAAAATATATGAACTTTTATGGGGTTATTTAAATCAATTGCAATAAAAGTGGTAGGTATTCACTTCACCCTATTTGTATCTACCATAATTTCAAGGTAACCAAATAATAAAATTAAGTAAATCACAGAATTATGTCTGGCAACACAAAAGCTTTATTTTTTTATTATTATTCAAAACACGTAATTTCTTTCCATTGATTGACTGTATGACAAAATTGACTCGACAATTCGATTCTTATCAGAAAAACGAACTATATATTAATAGATTTATCATTATTTATTATTATTATTTATTATTATTATTTATTATATATAAACATCTTAATATAATATCTAGCGATATGTCTCTCAATGTTTCACTACTCGCAGATAAATAATAATGCTAAAGTATAAACAATAAAATCAACTACACAAGACATGTTCTTCGTGATCGGTTAAAAACAAACTTTAGCCCAAATATATTAAGAATAATGTTGCTATAATTAATTATGCGATAATTAATAAGTTTTTTTTAATCATTTAAAAACACAGTCAATGATAATTAGGTTTTAATCGCTACCTAATCATTTCGAAAAAGAACGCTTTTGTCTGACGCGTTTTTTTAATATTTTCAAATAAAATTCCATATTTATCTATAATTCAGAAAAGAGGTTTAACACACATTAATGTTTTTAACCGACCAAACATTGGATATATTAAATATAAAAAACGTTCGTTACAAAATATTACATTCGTAAACGACGTAAGACGCCCGTCGCTCTAAAAATGTTTCAAAAAAGACTTTACCTCCAACTCTACAATAAGAACACGGTTTCCTAAGGTCTTTTAAATTATCAGCCAACGTTTCACTAAAATAAAAAAAATGCGTTCTAAGAAATCTTTACAGAATTTTCATTTTTCGTTTTTGAGAGAAAACTAATTTAAAAAAAAAACAAGTAAAACCCATACGTTCCTCATTTTAACTACCTACAGTAAATTGATTAAATACCCTTAAAACTAGGTACGCAATAAATATTTTTTCTTTTCCTTAAACAACTATTTCAATAAATAAATCTAATTTCCACTACGTTTCGGTATTTTTCTCAAAAGATTTTTTTTCTCTTTTTAGTGTATCTTTTATTATATAGACACAACCTTCTTTATAACAGTAGTTATTTATCATGTTTTTTGTGTGTGGTATCATTATGAAATTTGGCTTCCACATTTCGTTCGGTGTGAAATGAAAGAAGAATGAAGAATATGACTAGAAACTTTTGTATAGCGTAATCTTTGACTATTCGTTTTTTATCTTCTATTATTTATGTCATCCACTCTTACACTCCTAGCATTCTCTGCAGATAAAAAATTGTCTTAAAAAATGTTTTTTCTCACTCATTGATGTGAACCTTCTAAAACAGCTAGTTTCCTACATAACATTTTTCCAAAAAACTACATTTTTCTGACCACTAATCTTAATTCTATGCTTGTGCTAACAGATGTTTGGTACCATTTCGTTTCTGTAACTTCCAAAACAATCCATACTATCATTTTGACTTACGTCTATTTTTCCTCCGAAAATCCAGTAGAAACTTGACCGAAATCTACTTCTCCGAAAATAGTTTCCCGAAAGATCACCGACAAAAAGTGCTTTCCCAACAGTATTTTTCTTTTGGCCCGCGTACAATTTGATATCAACTTAACCTAACTTAATGTAAGCTTAGAAATAAATCTAAATATCATCTAAAAGTATTTTTATTTTGTTATTTTTAAACGAATTTCATTATGCAATCATAAGCAGCTGTAGAAATTATTTATATCGATACGTGTGACTCACATTTTTCATCGAGTTTTTTTTTCAATATGGCAGCACAGAGAAATTGATCCGAAAAAGATGGATTTCTGTGCTGCCTACACAAATAAATGCTTCGACGGCAAGTTTAAAGTTATATTCTTATTTCTGTATTTGCCCTATACCCTTAAAGGGCAGCAGAAATATTTTTCGGTCAAAACTCAACAGAAATAAGAATATAAAATGTGATTTCACTAAAAACTTGCCATTGAAGATGCTACGCCGTTTTCTAACGGTTAAAATTGGCTTAATAAGCCGCATGTTTTGGTAACTTGTTTTTCTTAAGTTAGTATCCGCTCTCGACCCCTTTTTGCTGCCTTTTGTAATAATTATAATTCTAAACTTGGAGTAATATACTATAAAAAAATATTTGAATAAATTAAGACAAATGCCATCGCGATCAGCTGTGGAGGCGGTGCTGTGTTACAATGATAAAAAATAATAAAAAATACTATACACAAATTATTTTGGTAACTATATATGTGAATTATAATACAATTTTAAAAGTAAATAACAACGAAACATTATGGGTGTTAAGACAACGCACCTTATTTGTTGGAAATAAGCTACAACACTTTCTTTGGTAGTAAAAAATATAGTGAAATTTTGAACCTACGCCAAAATACTCAAATCATAAAAATATATTGTTATAAGAAATGAAACTTTTTGAGTTCTTGGTGGTTCATCTCAGTTAAATGCTATCATCAAAACCAGTGGTAACTTCAGCAAATTTGACTTAAATAAATGACTTTGAAGGCAAAAATTACAATAAAAATATTGACTGGCATATTAAATTAGCTACTTATGCCAAAACGATAGTTAGAAGCTTTGTATTAAATACTGAATTGTAACATCATAAATAAATTACATCAAAAGATATTTTTACGGAAATTTACAACATAATCGATATTTCCATGTATTACATATTTTTTCAAACTGGTAACTATTTTATTTTGAATACAGGCAACATCCATAAATGTCAGTAACAAAGATGCGTTGTCATTTGTTATTTGAAAAACTTATAAGGTGTTATATCCATTCCTTGTGGACGCAGCAGCATGAGGACTCGGAGGGTGCGGTACCCTGGCCTCACACAAGGAGGCTTGGCGCTAGCCATTCATCCTCACCAATCTGTGCGGTCAGAAGACGAAAACACAAGATTATTATTTCAACTAAACACTACCGGTACTAAATTTAAAGGGCACATTAGGGATGGCCATTTTGACAAGAGAGTGTCCATGTAATGGGGAATATGCACGTAATTGTTCCTACGGGTTATTACATTACCAAAAAAATATATAACACATCCAAAATGTTAACCATTAAGCTAAAAAATATATATTAAAATCACTATCATTTCCGGGTGATTCAAACGCGGCCATTATGGCGCGCTTATTTTGTGATAATCATTCGATGTCAAAAATGAAGTGTTTGGTTCACAAAGTTACTAAAATCAGTTTATTACCATGGAAAAGCACAGAAAACTTATAAATTATAACAAATTTAAGCGTAGCGGTTACAAACTCTGTGGTCGAGTGTCAAAGTGACGTCACGATTACTCACGATTTGCTCATGGGGCGTTTTGGAAATTTGCGAGGGAATTTAAAAACAGACACTTTTTGATGATTAAATTTAGCTATTAAATCATGAAAAATTTAGAAAATAATTATGTAGGTATGTTTTTGTAACAATATGAATTACATAAAAAAATATCGTCCATTTTGAAGGCACGTGCATATTTTTTTTTTATGTCACTCGTGACAACTAGGCAGGCGGGTCACCTGATGGTAAGTGACTACCGTCGCCTATAGACATTAGCAAGACCAGGTGGACTGCCAACGTGTTGTACACCATATTACAATGCCTTAAGGGCAAGGGCAACTGGCTCTCAAGTGCAACTGCCGGAACACACCAACAGGTGCTTGGCGACAGATTTTCAACTTGATATTCCCCATTGGAGAGGCACCACAAGAAGAAGAAGAAGAATCTACTTATGTAGGTAACCTTATAAATTTGACTTTAAAACACATATGAGCCAATATCATTACTGGAAAAAGAACAGAAGATGTCAGGTATTTTACTCACTGGCTGCACTTGGAAGTGGTGTACAGGATAATGCAATACTTGAGGCGGTTGAGACATGGCTGCTACTCCACCAACCCCTCCCACTCCTCCCACACCACCGCCTAAAGCCCACGGCAGCTGAACACCTCCCATTCTGAAAGATTTATTGTTTTTTATTCTGGATAAGCTTGTGATTGACCACAATCTCACCATGGTAAGTGATGATGTGGCCGAAGGTGGTAAGCACACAAAGCCTAGATGGGAACTGGCTCTCTAGTGCAGCTGTCGGAAGAGATAGGTGCTTGGCGACAGATTTTCAATTTGAGGGTGGTATTAAGTTCCCTACCACCGTGCTATGGTTTCCTCACAATGTTTGCCTTCACCGAAAGCTCAAGCTCATTGTAGGATTCGAACCCACGAACTTCACCGCGGTATCCGACGTCACTACTACTGAGCTATCATCGCTGATCTCGAAAGTGTGACACAGGCGGGTCACCTTATGGTAAGTGACTACCATCGCCTATAGACATTAGCAAAATGCCTTAAAGGCTGGCTCTCAAGTGAAACTTTCGAAATACACCAAGAGGTGCTTGGCTTCAATTTGAATGTGGTATCCAGCCAGTCGAGTACTACAAAGTACTCTACCACCGTGCTATTTTCCTCACGCTGTTTTCCTTCACCAAAAGTTCAAGCGCTTTGTTCGGGCAGTAGCATTTGAGAGGATTTAACGTCTATGGCTTACCCCATATATTGCTGCTGGTACCCCGCGAACTGTCCAGCGTAAGAGTACCCCTGGACGCCTTGAACGCCTTGCAAGAAGCCCCCCAGCTGCTGAGGGTAAGTGTTGTACCAGTAGGATGTGGGAGGCACCCCGCCGGCCGTGTAAGCTGCTCCAAAGGGACTGTATGCCGTACCTCCAAGCTAAAGAAGAAAGTCAATGTCACATTTATTCAGTTTTGGCCCTAGAACCTTATGATTATGAAGACCATATTTACTGATGTCACCATTACGGATGACTGAGATGAAACGGCATCTCAATTCAGCTGGCATCCACACTACATTTTTTTATAATTATGTTTACGAGTAGATCCCACAAATATTATAAATGTGAAAATTTGGATGAATGGATGGATGGCACAGAGATAGATTATAGTCTGGAATAGCACATAGGATACTTTTTATACCGGGAAAGATAAGATTCCACGGGAACGCGGGTGAAACCGCAGAGGACAGCTATAAGGTTATAAGCGGGAGGCTAAAAAGTGGCCTCGTTTTAGTTGTGTAGCGTCGCCGGCATCAACGGATGCACTTCAAGTACCGAGTGCAATTCAATGTAAAAAGTGACACAAAACAACCAACAATGCAATGCATACACGATGTGTTATGAGATATCGTAATGATATTGCAATATTAAGAATCAGCATTGTCATCCAACGTGGCAATGCCGCCAGCATTCTCGGCACTTTGCCTGCTGACAACGACTTTTTCATTTAGATTTATTGCATCTTTTAAGTAGGTAATGGATATTTATTGTTTTAGTGTTAATCAATAAATTAATATTAAGTGAATATAATTATTTTATTCACAACAAATGTACAAAATATACAAGCAAATGTACAACTATAATATATAAAAAACTTCTTCGAGGCTGCCGCTGCTGCCGATCGGCAAGGTTCCCAGAAGGCTGGCAGCGTTTCCTCTTTGGATGGCCAAGCTGATGCGTTGGCGGAAAAAGCTCCCCGCCCGCCGGTCACCCGAGGCCTCGATTAATTTTTTACATTAAATATTTGCGAAACGACGAGCTTCAGACCCCCACGGACCCATGGTCTCAACCGCAAAAGGCATAAATTGATAACTTGGACCAATACAGGCGTACTAATATTAACTTATTTATATATTATGTGAGAGTTAAAGTGCCATTTCTCGGACATTTTTTAAGATCTTCTCGACCGGCCATCGACCCCAAACTAAGCAGAGCTTGTATTATGGAAACCAGATGACTAGATACCTACAACTTTTAATTGAATAGATATTTATGTTGGATTTTCTTTTAAAAGGCTTTTACAGGGATTTTAATATTTTATTTAATGAAAGAGAATATTATTCAATTAATTATTCTATTAAGTTAAGTACATACATCACTTGAAAGCGTCTGACGACATCAAATGTTAGCGAGGAATAATATAAATTACCAAATCTGTATAGATTAATATTTACAAAGTAGACATTCATTATAAGGAATAATTAATGACGTTAGATTATGTTTGAATATTAAGAAAATGGCCTCGTAGTCAGAAGAAATAATTAACTCAAAAAATATCTATAAATTTTTGAAAACAACATGGCTGAGAAACTAAATTCTAATCCAACTGTATCTCATCAATCGTTGTATATTTCAGCAATGTGATTGTATTGCGCTATGAGACAGTTGTTGTTCAACATTGTGGAGATGATATTTAAACAAAATAATAATGGCGGATGTCAAATAAATTCTAATCCAACTGTATCTCATCAATCGTTGTATATTTCAGCAATGTGATTGTATTGCGCTATGAGACAGTTGTTGTACAACATTATGGAGATGATATTTTAACAAAACAAAAATGGCGGATGTCAACTAAATTCTAATCCAACTGTATCTCATAAATCGTTGTATATTTCAACAATATGATTGTATTGCGCTATGAGACAGTTGTTGTACAACATTGTGAAGATGATATTTAAACAAAATAATAATGGCGGATGTCCACTAAATTCTAATCCAACTGTATCTCATCAATCGTTGTATATTTCAGCAATGTGATTGTATTGCGCTATGAGACAGTTGTTGTAAAACATTGTGGAGATGATATTTTAACAAAACAAAAATGGCGGATGTAAACTTAATTCTAATCTGCCTGTATCTCATCAATCGTTGTATATTTCAACAATATGATTGTATTGCGCTATGAGACAGTTGTTGTAAAACATTGTGGAGATGATATTTTAACAAAACAAAAATGGCGGATGTAAACTTAATTCTAATCTGCCTGTATCTCATCAATCGTTGTATATTTCAGCAATGTGATTGTATTGCGCTATGAGACAGTTGTTGTACTACATTGTGGAGATGATATACCTGATTTTGCGACTGTGCGTTGTTTGGGTCCCCTGATTCTTTGCCCCAGGAGCACTTTACCGGTTGCCCATTCACATCAGTGTTGTGGACAGCTACAATCGCATGAGTAGCACTCTCTTTTGTGGAAAATCTGAAAAGAATATCATAAATTCAATTTCGTAACTTCAGCCTTCAAATGTTCATTGAAAAAAAAAAACGCAAACATTCTGCAGAGACTAAACCTAATCAATCAATTTTTTTTAGAGTTCCGTACCACAAAAGGTAAAAAAAGTAAAAAAACCCTTATAAGTTCATATTCTTGTCCATTTGTCCGTGTGTCACCATCAATTTTCTCGGGAACCGGTGTACCTAGCAAGTTGAAATTTATACCAGATACGTAGGTCTAATAGTCCCTATCAGGTGTATATAAATCAAGGTTCTGAGTCAACACAATAAAAAGATATGGGCAAGTTTAGATTTTCGTGAAAACTTGTAAGTACCAAAATTTACCTTAATTATCAACTTTTTTTATTTTATTTCTAATATGATAGCAAGTTTTGAGGCCATTGAAAAATCATCCATGTGAAGGAAGATAGCCAGTTTTGAGGCCATTGATAAATCATCCATGTAAAGAAGTACATAGACAAATCATCCATACCTAATAAAAGCATATCCTTTATCCTTAAACACCCGTATCTCCTGGATGGTGCCGAATGGTTGGAAGGTCTTCTGCATCAGCTCTTCAGTGAGCCCAGTGGTCAGACCACCGCAGTACACTGTGCAGTTTGTCGGTGAGCTTTGATTGTAGACCTCGTCGAAGGTCAGGGGCTTGGAGTTTACTGAAACAAAAGATAATTATTTTCAAGTAGATCTTAGGCCTATATGAATTGCTCTAGCATTAGAAAACTTACATCTAGGAGATGATAGCTCAGTGGTGACGTCGGATACCAATTTAAAAATCTGTCGCCAAGCACCTATCGGTGTGTTCTGACAGTTCCACTTGAGAGCCAGTTCCCATCTAGGCTTTGTGTGCTTACCACCTTCGGCCACAACATCACTTACCATAGTGATGTTGTAGTCAAACACAAGCCTATCCAGAACCAAAAAAGAGGCCATTAATTTTTTTCTACTTGGAAGAGGAGAGGTGACGTGGGGTCCCAAATATACCCCACTTCCACCTTGTCAAAAAAAGGATATAGCAGATGCTATATAACAGTTAACCTATATGCTTATCTAAAAAAAAGTTATAAGTTAAAAAAACTTTTTTTAAAACAAGCTTTGGATTCAGAGTTACGTCACTTTATTTTTTGAGTTATTCTCAGCAAGCCCTTTAATTTTTTTTTTTTTTTTTTTTTTTATTTATTTGGGTAAACAAACAGATGTACACAAAAAATTTATAATATGATAATGGTGAAACTTACATAACTATGAATACATCCAACAGCGTTTACCACTAATAATTAATTATAATAAATATACAAAGTTAGCATTCGTGAAGTACATAAAATGATAAATATAAAGTATATAATAAAAAGAAGCTGATTTGATACATCAGTCACCATCCCCATTGACAACAAGTTGTATTTAGAAAGACAACAGAACAAAAACACAGTCTACTAAGGTACGAGAGTCCTGGCCATTGAAAAATCGAAACTTAGGATACCTACTAATTTAAACTAGGAAGTTTATTCATTTCCGAGAGAACATTATTTTTATATCTACCTACTGAAGAAGCAAAAATATCGACATTATTAAAGAACTGGTTATATGAGTCAGCCATACGCGTCATGGGCACACGCGAACCCGCCACTGTGCGACATCGAGGTATTGCAAAGAGGCGGTACAGTCGCGCTGCTCGCGAACCAGCTGTTCTAGGCACTTGGTAACGTATATTATTTGTTAGATGCATGCAGTCATATTTATTATGACATATATCATACAACATCATTGCATCTAATAGCATGCGTCTGGAATGTAGATGAATAAGTTTATATTTAATCAAAAGCTGAGGGTATGGTAGACGTGCACCATAACATTTGAAGTACATAGTTCTTAAGAATTTTTTTTGAACTTTTTCTATTGCGTTATCATATTTTTGGTAATAGGGATTCCAAATTTGTACTGCGTACTCTAGTTGCGATCTAATTAAGGACTTGAACAAATAAACAAAAGTTGAAGGTTGGGTAAAACCAGTGCTACAACGCATGACAAAGCCATAGAATTTATAAGCTTTACTAATAATATTTTCAATATGTAAACTGAAGTGTAAATTGGTATCTAAGATTACTCCTAGATCTCTTATATTACTAACCCTATCCAGAACCGTATCACACAATATATAATTATAATGTTTAATCTGTTTTCTTTTAGTAAAAGATATAGTTTTACATTTACTCACGCTCAAATTTAGTTTATTGAGTAAACAATAATCAGACAGCCTATCCAAATCCTGCTGAAACAAACAATAATCCTCATGATTATCAACCACACTGTAAACTTTTAAATCATCCGCGTAGAGAAGAAAGTTACAGAATTTAAAACATGTATTGATGTCATTGATAAATATTAAAAATAAAAGGGGGCCCAAAATGGACCCCTGAGGTACACCAGAACTAACACGGACTGAACGAGATTGATAACCATTAATGACTACCCTCTGTGTTCGGTTTGTGACATAGGATTTAAACCATTTGATACCCATATTGTAGGATTGCATAAAAAAATAATAGTCCGCTATCTTAGGTGTTCCGCCATGTTGGATTTAGAATGACGTCACACAGCTAACCATGCCTTGTCATCCAAACTAAACGTGTATACAAAATTTCAACTCAATCGGTTAAAGATATCTGCTTCGAAATTGAGTTGCAAGATTCACCCCGGACAAACATACATACATTGCAAGTTAATATAAAGCTTGTAAAAATAAACAACATCATAATTAGCATCAGTGTCATTCTTACGTGAACTTTACATGCCACAAATTGACATGAACGTCATTACGTCACAAGTGACGTATAACCGCCACCGGATGTTACTGACGAGTTTCCCGGGTATTACCGAGGAACCGGAAATTGGCACGTTAGTCGTTCGTTATTTAAACATGACGTTACTCATAAATTATGTATTTATAGCATTTAACGTGTCTATACTATTAGGATTAGCTAAGCTCTAAAAGTTTGAAAAAAATGCCAAAATAGTCAGATGGTCCAAAAATATTTAAAAATGTAACCTTGCTGAGTTTATTGCCAGTTCTTCTCAGTTGAGGGCTGACTTCCGAACCGGTGGTAACTTCTGTAATTCGACCTTTATAAGTAGGGCTTTAACTGAATAAATGGTTTTGACTTTGACTTTGACTATTCTAAACAAATATTAATAGTGACTGTGAAAGCTGTAGACCTCGAAAAAGTTTTTAGTTTCTCCGCCATTTTAAACAATTTCCAAATGCTGAATCGACAAAAAAACGGTTGAGAAAAGCAACATGTAGCAGAACAGCAAGACGGACATACGGAATAATTATTATTCAAGCTAAAACCAAGGGTAACCAACCAACCAAGCTATACCAAGGTGAGATGTCAGATGTTACAGATCATCTCCGCTAGGAGTAACAGTGTTCCGTGCACATCATATGCCACTACTGTAAGGCTTGCTCATATTTTTCTGAGAAGAGCTGCCAACACAGCATCATAAGTGTATTATTATTATAATTTTTTTTTGTTCAATTTGGCAATCATCCTTTTAGGATATTTCTGCCAATGTAAAAGTATTTGAAATGGTCTTGGTCTATTTGTCACAATTTTTTTTTACATAAGTTTTAGTACTTTTAGTCAATACAAAGTCTTTCAATCGTATACATTTTCTTCAGTTTTAATTTCTTCTTTTATGTTATAGTCTCACTGTAATGTCCAGTCCTCGTCCATACATGTCCAGTCAAGCTTTAGTGAAATTGGCGGTTGTTCCACTAAAACATTCACGGACTTTTTGGGACAACCTGGAAAGTCACGATACACGCTTTCATTTCATTTCACTTCACTTGTGCACTTAGATTGATCATTATTGGATAAAACACCACCGAAATTATTCAATAAAACTCAAAATACACGAATTTAATGGAAATAAAACGAAAACGCAACGTCACTCTGCAAGTTCCCGCCAAAAAGTCCATAAGTGTATTAATATTTTGGTTTTATAATTAAAAGTATAGGTACGTAGTCTTTATTTAAATAGGATCGGTTAAAAAAAAAAACAAACAATGTAAAAATTACAAAGTAAATTATTCTCCACGAGAACCCATTACAGCTATAATTAAAAAACAAACAAACAATGCAAAAGTTAATCTTTAAAAGGAAAATTAATCCCAACTTTTTTTCTCATAATCTTTTCCATGTAATTCTCGCTTTGATCCGAACCGGCGAATTACCTCGAAACCAACATCAAAGAGTCGACAATTTAAATTTAAACAATCAACTGTTAGGCTATGTAATTACTCGACTGGAATAATATTAATTCTTTTTCCTGTTAAATGGTTTAAATATGATTGATATTAACTCACGGTTCGGAAGTTTGAATTTGCTGAGAAGACAATAACAGGGGGATTGCCAATGTGTTATACACCTTGTTACAATGCCTTAAAGGCAACTGGCTCTCTTTGCAATTGCTGGAACACACCAACCGGTGCTTGGCGACAGATTTTTATCTAGAGGGTGGTACCGTGCTGTGGTTTCCTCGCGAAGATTTTTTACCGAAAGCTCAAGCTCATTATAAAAGCCTTCGCCGCGGTTTTCGACGTCACTACCCACTGAGCTATCGCCTTAAAATAAGCTTAGACTAATAGCATAAAATAACAGACTCGTACAGACCAGGCCCCCTCAAGCAGCAACTATCACAAGTAAGACCCGTGTGGCTGCCACCGCCTTACTATATTAGATGAATATGTGTGACCCGTCACACGACGCTGTCGATTTCAAAGGCTACAAAGCGGACATGACTTTAAAATTATAGTTTAAAACGGGCCTTACACTCGTTCTTCGGTGCTGGTGGCTTCCTTGTGGCCCAGTTCGTCCTGATCGATCGGGAACCCAGCCATTGTCCATTCATCGAGGTGATTGCTGACTCTGCCTCCTGAAAATCAAGATACATCATTATCAAAAACCCATTTATTCAGTTTAGGCCCTGGTAAGGCACTTATGAACGTCACAATTGACTCTACCGATTGAAAAGCACAGTAAACTTGTAAATTATAATAAATTTAAGCGTAGCGGTTACATACTCTGTGTTCGAGCGTAAATTGATGTCACGATTTGTTCACGGGGCGTTTTGGAAATTTGCAAGGTAATTTAAAAACAGACACTTTTTGATGATTAGCTATTAAATCATGAAAATTTTTGAAAATAATTATATAGGTATGTTTTTGTAACAATAAGAATTACATTAAAAAAAACGTCAATTTTGAAGTCACGTGCATATTCCCTATTCTTGAGAAAAGGTTTAGTGACTTTAGCTAGCCTGAATTTTCATCATTATAACTTCTGTTGATTTCGAACATTTCTTGCAAGGGAGCAGTCATGATGAAATGGTCTTGGTTAAGATTAAAATAACACATTAAAATCATTTGTGTTTATTTTTTTTATACCACAAGTGACAATAGGCAGGCGGATCTGATGGTAAGTGACTACCGTCACCTAATTTTTGCCAATGTGTTGTGACCTTTTTTTCAATGCTTTAAAGGCTATTGGTTCTCAAATGCAACTGCCGGAACACACCAGATTTTCAACTTCACGTTGGTGGCCAGCCAGTCGAGTACTACGATGTACCCTACCACCGTGCTATGTTTTCCTTCACTGAAAGCTCAAGCTCATTGTAGGATCCACAACCTTCGCCGCGGTATCCAACGTCACTGAGCTATCATCGCCTTAAAAGTGAGAAGAAATTGCCAGGTTGAAAAAAAAATATCTTGTACCTAATTTATGTAATAACCGACCCACCTCGGCTTACACGTATCATATATTAAATACGCCTACACTATTGTTAAGTCTACCTACATGATTTGTTCTGACAACTTTAAAATCATCGTCATAATTCAGCCAAAATACTGAAAACCTTCATTAATTATACCTACATCTAAACCTTCCTCACGAATCACTCCATCCATTGGTGAAAACCGTATGAAAATCCGTTCATTAGTTTTTGAGTTTATCGCGACAGACGCGGCGGGGTGATTTTGTATTACAATATCTATGGATATCATTGCACATTAATTGATTAAACTATTAACTCGAGACCGTGAGATGGTTCACACTTGCCTCAATCGATAGCATTATCAATTTTGATTCTTTGATTACGTTTCAACAATGAATTGATATAATAATACCACAGAATCTTGTATTCATTTGGCCAGAACTAAATCGCTTGTTGTATCAAAGGACGTCAGAATAGATGGACAAAAGTGACAAATCTGACAAAATTTACAAAAAAACAGTGAAGTTTAAGGGCGGCCGGAATTCTGTTTCGGGATTTCGATTTGAAATATATGTGAAATATATAAATTGCAGTTATATATAATTTAAAAGAAAACGATTCAGAATTGCGTACATATTTCACACACATACGTTTATTTTCGTTCGGAATAACTGTGTATAAACAAAAATCCTTATTTAAAAAAATCGAAGGTACTTACAGATTTTTTCAAAAACGACACGAATCCATATCCTTTAGATTTGAGGGTCTGAGGATCTCGCACCACACGGCAGTCCCTGGAACAAACAAAAGAGACTTTTAAAGTCAAAACTGACAAACATCTGGCCGGTCATCTGATAGAACTATGCATAGAAAGCAGCTTGGCGACTGGCATTGTAATAAGGGTTGCAACACATTGGCAATCCCCCTGGTATTGCTAATGTCTATAGGCGACGGTAGTCACTTACCATCAGGTGACCCGCTTGCCTGTTTCTCACACTTCTGACTAAGATAAACAAAAATAAAAATCATCCGCAAAGGGAGTCTTTCATTGCATTTTCTGTACTTCTTTTTTTTACTGCATAAGATTGTGTTTAACCACAATCTTATGGTACAAGGTGGTAAGCACATGGGAACTGGCTCTCAAGTTCAGCTGTCGGAACACACCGATAGGTGCTTGGCAACAGATTTTCAACTTGAGGGTGGTAGCCAGCCAGTCGAGTACTACAAAGTACCCTACTACCGTGCTATGGCTTCCTCACGATGTTTTCCTTCACTGAAACCTCAAGCTTATTGTAGGATTCGAACCCACGACCGTCACCGCGGTATCCGACGTCACTACCACTGAGCTATCATGTTTCACAATGCGTCTACAGAATCACGTAAAAAATTATTAAATTATGTGCAAATTCAGATTGCTTCGGCGCATTTCGACTTTGCTGATACCATGGATGGTGCAACAAACCAAAGTTTGTTTTTAACAAATAGTGTGATGGAAATAGAGGTAGAGGAGGGCCGAAGAAGGTATGGATATATTTGAAACACAGGTTACACCTAGTTCAGGCAGCCCGCTAGTAGATTTTTAATTTGAGCTAACCAAACCTTTTGTGTTTGTACCTATTTGTAAAATGTATGTTAGTTTCAAATCTTGGTATTATTTAGCATTAACAATATAGTTTTGTTAAATCTATTTTTAAACCATGCCGATCGGCGGCAGCGGCAGCCTCGAAGAAGTTTTTTATATATTATAGTTGTAAATTTGTGTGTATATTTTGTACATTTTTTGTTATTAAACTAAATGTAACAGTTTTTTTGTAAAAACGTTTAGAAAAAAAAAACTTGAGAGGTGTCAAGGGACACCCGGATGGAACGAAGTTATATAAGTTATATAAGTCGAGAGAGTATATATATATATATATATATAAAAAACAATATATATCATTTTTTTTTAATATATATATAAATAGAAATGAAAATATCTGGCTTGCTTTCTATAAGAGAGAGAGAGAGATAGAGAAACATGCGCACGCCGCACAGCTTACAATAGCACACCGACACAAAAGTGTCGGTGTCAATTTTTCGTGAGCATTTTTTCCGTCTAGCCCCCTTTCACAACGCGCGATAAGGAACTTCGTTCCAATATATATATAAGGAGAAACTTACGAAAACCATGTATAGAAACGACAAAGAAATCGACCGATTGATTATAAGTCTGTAAATGATCATCTACAAAATACCTTTTATAATAACCAGTCTAATTTAAAATACAGCTCTGCGAGCTACATTTCTACTTTCAAGATGATGATGAACGAAGAATGGAGTACAAAGCTTAGAAAGAAACGAGCGGATCCAAATACTACAAAGTTGAAAAGAAAAACTTTACCGTCCTATTGGCCGACGGATGGACTTGCATTTTTGGGTAAGTAAAGACGTAGTAAGGGGAAGTAAAGATCAATCTAAGTGCACAAGTGAAGTGAAATTAAATGAAACCGTGTATAGTGACTTTTCAGGTTGTCCCAAAAAGTCCGTGAAAAGTTCTAGTGGAACAGCCGCCGATTTCACTAGAACCTAGACTTGTACGGACGAGGTAGACTTTACAGTGAATGTGATAGAACGTGACTATAACATAAAATAAGAATATTAAAACAGAAAAAGTATGCGACTGAAAGACTTTGTGTCTATTTTTGGGGGCTAGACGGAAAAAAATCTTACGAAAAATTGTCACCGACACTTTTTGCTATAGTAAGCTATTGTAAGCTGTGCGGCGTGCGCATGTTTCTCTGTCTGTCTGTCTCTCTCTCTCTATCTCTCTCTCTTATAGAAAGCAAGCCAGATATTTTCATTTCTATTTATATTTTAAGCTAAGCTTGTGTTTGACCACAATCTCACCATGGTAAGTGATGATGTGACCGAAGGTGGTAAGCACACAAAGCCTAGAAGGGAACTGGCTCTCAAGTGCAGCTGTCGGAACACACCGATAGGTGCTTGCCAACAGATTTTCAACTTGAGGGTGGTAGCCAGCCAGTCGGGCACTACAAAGTACCCTACTACCGTGATAAAGTCTACGGAAATGAATAAACATTAAAAAAAGTGATATACCTCTTTGTAAGTGATTGTCAAACTGTGTGTGAAATATAAAAGATAATAATTTAGCATAGAGACAGTTTATGGGTGGGAGAATAACATAGGTAGAGCCTAATGTGGTTATTTTTTTTTTTAGTTTATACAGTTTATTCATTGAGTACTTAAATATACAAAACTTACATATATATATAATTTAAAACACTAACTAAGCTAATAATAATATATACAAAAAACAAAAAGTGATTAAGTATTAAAAAAAAAAATATATAAATATAATATATTATAATAACTAATTAAAAAAGAGACAGCTGGTCAAAAATGCTGCCAGTTGGTAGCGTGCCCAGAATGCTGGCGGCATTGCCACGCTGTATGGCAATGCTTATTCTTTGGCCAAGGTATTCGCCAGCCCTCTGGTCACGGGTAGCGTCAACCAGGCGCTTTGTAATATCCCGAAACAATCGATGGGCTCCTGGCCCCCACGGGCCCAGCGTTTCTACCCCAAACGGCTCAAAAATGAAGGCCTTGTCGAGGTTTCCATATTTGCGCCGTTTGAGGTTCTCAGCACAGTCAGCCGCGCCACCGGCTCTCTTTACAGTCTCTGGAAGGTGGGACGGTGCAAGAGTATCGACGCAAGTTGCGTCCCATACTAAAGGCCGTCCCATCTTCCAGGGCATGAAAGTCATTCCGTCGGGTCTTTTACCATCGTCCCGCATCAGACCACTCGGTTCACGAATAGCTGACACATGGGCGCTGACAAAAGCCCGGCGGATAATTTCATTGAGGTCGGAGTGGCGCGGAATTCTGCCTGCACTTTTTACGCAAGATAGCCCGTGGTGACCAAGCTGGTCAACAACAGAACCACACTGGCAGCAATGTGAAACATAAATATTTGCACCAAGACGAAGACATGATGCAACCCGGAAAGTGGATGGATCTAGTAATGTTCCAACGTTTGCAGAAGGAAGCGCCTGCAACCAAAGTCCTGATTCCCATTCTGAGACGGCAATGAGACGGGCGCGATCAGAGGAACTAGTTGTCGTGTCGATAAGATGTTTCCGAACTAGCTCGTTGAGCGGCCAATCCCATTGCTTCTGTGAAGACGGTAATGAGGGTAGACTATAATTAGGGCAGGCTAAAGTCCAAGCCTTCGTAGCATTAGTCATATAGGCTATGTCTAAGGATGGCATAGATTTCAGGAGAATTTCTTTTACTAGCTTTTGTGTACTATAGACTGATGACAAAAAGGCCGGAAGAGAAATACTAGAAATTTTGCGGATGCCCAGGCCTCCTGACCTTATTGGTAAGGAAGCTTGAGTCCAGGTGCGGTCGTCAAAATTTATATTTAAAATTGATGAGAGAGTTTCTCTGATAATATTGTCCAGGCTCAGTAAAAGTGTTGGATGATTCCAGAGTGGGCAACATCGGAGAAAGTATGTGAATTTAGGGACAAAAATGCAGTATTTGATGATTGTGTATGCCGAATGTGTATTAATTTCAAAAAGGCGTTTCGAAACATTTTTAAAATTTTGAATCTTCTCATCTATAAATGATGAAAAAGAGTCATTAAAAATTGGAGAACCCAAAAGGCGAAGTGAACTCTTTTTTACAAATTTTATGTTGGGTGCAATTTTTTTAAATTCCTCAATTGCATAAGATTTAAGAGAGCAGGAATCAGGAATAAAAATTTCACATTTCGATGTATTTAAAGAAAGTCCAATGGAGTTAAGTTTATCTAAGAGAAAACCAAAATCTTTAAGAATTGTGTCCACATCGCCTCCGAGGGTGCCGTCATCAAGATACCATACATTAAATTTTGATTGCAAGAGGGTAATGATGGGATGAATGGCTAAACTAAAAATTGCCGGCCCTAGAGGGTCGCCCTGTTGACAACCTACTGATGACAGAAGGAGATTATTTTTATAAACTAATTTGGAAGGTTTACTGTAACATTGCCAAAGAAAACCGAAAGCGTCAGGAATTTTTTCTTTGATCTGTGTCAAGAGAGCGCCTCGGTCTACGGAGTTAAAAGCATTTTTGATGTCAACTTTCAGCAGCACATCTCCACTATTATTTTCGAGGTAGGAACGAAGAGAGTGGTTATTTATAAATTGCAAGCTCGCTCAAAAATTGGGAAACTCCCGGAGCGTAATTATTGGATTGAATTATAATTCCACTCTGAAAACTGGTAAACTAATTAAATCTTCTAATATATAAAATTCTCGTGTCACAGTTTTCGTTGCCATACTCCTCCGAAACGGCTTAACCGATTTTGATGAAATTTTTTGTGCTTATCCGGTATCTATGAGAATCGGCCAACATCTATTTTTCATCCCCCTAAATGTTAGGGGTAGTCCACCCCTAATTTTTTTTTTATTTTTGAGACAAAATTTCTAATTTCTATTTTTTTATGATACAACATACAAAAATACATACAATCCCCAATTTTCACCCTTCTACGATCAACCCTTATTTTTTAATAGCCATTTTAGTAATTTGAGTAATCGGTCAAGCCGTTTCGGAGGAGTATGGTAACAGGACCGATTTGGATGAAATTTTGTGTGTGTATTTCAATGGGATCCTCGATGATTTGAAAACAAAATTGGACCCGGTAGATGGCGCTGGAATCGGGTTCTAAGTTTTGTTTTAATTTCAGGGCAGGACAACGTCTGCCGGGTCCACTAGTTTTAAAATAAAAATTCTATCTTTCTGACTTAGTATAGTGGTGCTGTTGTGATTGTGCTTATTTTCAAACATATTTAATATATTGTTGGTATTTATTATGTGTAGGTATATATGTAATGTAAGTTTTATTTATTTA
This sequence comes from Ochropacha duplaris, assembly GCA_951361185.1. Classification (NCBI taxonomy): domain Eukaryota; kingdom Metazoa; phylum Arthropoda; class Insecta; order Lepidoptera; family Drepanidae; genus Ochropacha; species Ochropacha duplaris. The sequence goes on along the minus strand of OX592720.1, from coordinate 4,685,687 downwards.
CGTATATGTATATAATTTTTATTTCGTATTTATTTGTTTATTAATAGAGATATACACCACCGTCCTGTATTGTATCTGAATTTCTTTCCATCCTAAGGTTGTCTGGAAGAAATCGCTTCTTAGCGATAAGACCGCATATTGTACAACTCATAATAATGTGTATGTTTTGTTATTTCTGTTTAATGTTTTTGGTGTACAATAAAGTATTATCTATCTATCTATCTAAAATAAATTGAAGTGCAATTTATATGTGCAACTGATTTAAAATATACATTTAATGGTATTTAAATGGAGTGTCCAATAATTTTATTAACAATACAATTTTATTAATAAGTTCCAAACTCGTTCAGTATGCAGTGGTCAGACTGTTATATTATTTTTACTAGCTTTTTCCCGCGACTTCGTCCGCGTTGAATTAATAATTTGGGTAGCTTATTAGGGTTCCGTACACAAAGGGTAAAAACGGAAACCCTACTACTAAGACTCTGCTGTCCGACCGTCTCTGTCACCAGGCTGTATCTCATGAACCGTGATAGCTAGACAGTTGAAATTCTCACAGAATAGCTTGAATAGCTTTTTAGAATTTGTTTATGAAGCTCTCATTTATAATTTTTAAAAGTGCATTCGAAATATCTGCATGCTATACTTAATTAAATAGTGATATGATGATAGATCGCCAATATTTACTAATTGGAACTTCGTTAAATGATAAGTCTCAAAGGTATCTCCTGTAACCAAAATTTTCTAACAAATAACCAAATTGCAGCGTACGTCAAATAATTACATGATTTTTGATACCTTGTGTTACATTATTGTAATTTTCTTAGGGATCTCTAATAAAAATCGGTTTAGAGGTTTAGGCGTGAAAGCGTACCAAACAGCAATTCCAGGGGCATAGATTAATGGTCATCGCGTTGAAAACTCAAGCTCATTGTAGGAGTCGAACCCACGACCTTCGCCGCGGTATCCGACTACACTGAGCTATCATCGCCTTAATCCATTACCTAATTGCAGAGTTTATTGCCGGCTCTTCTCAGCAAATGAGACCTTCCCAACTGTACGTTTGACTATTCATAATGCGAAGGTCTTTCCACTAAATATTATGAACTATCTCAGCAGAGAATAGAGTCCGTTGAATTTTATGTCAAAGTCAAAACCATTTATTCAGTTTAGGCCCTAGAAGGGCACTTATGAAGGTCGAATTACAGAAGTTACCACCGGTTCGGAAGTCAGACAACAACTGAGAAGAACCGCCAAGAAACTCAGCATGGTAACATGTTTTATTTACAGGTTAAATATTATATTTTTGGACCATCTGACTATATTTAAGGCGATGATAGCTCAGTGGTAAGTGACGTCGGATACCGCGGCGAAGGTCGTGGGTTCGAATCCTTGAGCTTTCGGTGAAGGAAAACATCGTGAGGAAACCACAGCACGGTGGTAGGGTACTTTGTAGTACTCGACTGGCTGGCTACCACTCTCAAGTTGAAAATCTGTCGCCAAGCACCTGTTGGTGTGTTCCGGCAATTGCACTTGAGAGCCAGTTCGCTTTAATAAGGTGTACAACACATTGGCAATCCCCTGGTATTGCTAATGTCTATAGGCGACGGTAGTCACTTACCATCAGCTGACCCGCCTGCCTCGTTGTCACTTTTTTTTTTCAAAAATAAAAAAAAAAATTGCCTTTTTTTTTTCAAATATTTAAAAAAAATATTCTTAATCAAATACATATGTGGTGACATTGGCTATTGAGCCATCCAATCTCTGATTTGTACATGTTACGCTCTTATATCTAAGTAGCTAGAGCGTATTTTCCATTACGTCGAAGGACTCGCTATCAAAATACTGACCCAAATATTGAAGCTGCTAAATCATGGTATTCTTTATTGAAAACGAGTCGTCACGTCCGCTACGCAATTCCGTTCAAATTCTATGGAATTTATCATGCTTTTATCCAATGATATTACAAAGTAAACGGTGTAGATAGGTCATGAGCGCCCCGATAGCGGGAGGCTAAAAAGTGGCTTATTGTCACAAGTATTTTATGTAAAAAATTTATCGAGGCCTCGAGTGACCGGCGGGTAGGAAGCTTTTTCGGCCAACGCATCAGCATTGCCATCCAAAGAGGAAACGCTGCCAGTCTGCTTTGCAACCTTGCCGATCGGCAGCAGCGGCAGCAGCGGCAGACTCAAACAAGTCTTTTTATGTATTAGGTATAGTTGTATATTTTGTACATTTGTTGTAAATAAATAATACTTGAGAGGTGTCAAGGGACACCCGGATGGAACGAAGTTATATAAGTCGAGAGAGTATATATATATTAAAAAAAAGAGAGAGAGAAAGAGAGAGAGAGAGAGAGAGAGAGACAGAGAAACATGCGCACGCCGCACAGCTTTTAGTGTCAGTTGGTCGGGTGACAGCAACTGTCACCCGACCCTACCCGACCCGACCCGACAACTGACACTAAAAGTGTCGTGACAAATTTTCCGTCTAGCCCCCTTTCACATTCACAACGCGCGATAAGGAACTTCGTTCCAATAAATTATGTCAGTGTAAAAGTAAAAGTGACTCAAAACAACCAAAGCCATCGTGTGTTATCAAATATTGTAATATTAACTGATTGAATGTGTTTGTTTGTTTGTTTGTTTGTTTGTTTAGAGTGACATTTCTCGGTCATTTTTTAAGATTGAAAGTAACCTATCTATACCTTTTTACGTCTTATAATATCTTTTTGATTTTAGAGTCAGTGAACGCGTAATAGGTGGTTAATTTTCAAGAGTCTACTTAATATAATTGGAGTTTGTCAAATTTAATTACTCTATAATCTATACACATATATAATAACCCTCCTTCTGGCGCAGTCGGGTAAAATGAGAAAGCCTGACTCGCTAACTCATCAACGCCCAGCCTAAACCCTAGGACATAGAAAGCTGTTTTTTTTGTGTTGTTTTTAAGACGTAGACGAGGAATAAGAAATGATTTTTCGAAATTCAACCCCTAAGGGGATAAAAAAGGGGTACGCGGGTGAAACCGTGGGAACCGAAGCTAGGTTTGTTTTATTGTTTGTTTGTATGTAACTACTAAACCGTTGCAAAAAGCTACATTAACACTGTCTAACATATAATATCTATGCTTTATTTATTTTAATTCCCTTGCCATGACTTTGACTGTGAAACTACGGCGTGGGTATTGGATTCGATTCCCATCCAGGACAGACATTTGTGTGTGTGAATATGTCTGTTTGTCCTGAGTATCTATTCACGGGTTCGATACCCACCCAGACATTTGTGTGCATGAACAAATTTTATTTTCGCATGCTCGCTCAGTGTTAATGTTCTAATTTTAAGTAGTGTTTCTTTTTGTAATTTCTTAAGACAATAATGATTCTCTCTAAACCGAACATGTCTGTATGTCCTGAGTCTGGGTGTAATTATCTATTTAAGTATGTATTTACAAAAAAAAGTAGTATATGTAGTATATCAGTCATCTGGTTTCCATATTACAAGCTCTGTTTAGATTTGAATCAGATGTGTGTGAAAAAAAAATGTCTCAGGATATTTATTTTATTTTATTTTTAGGATTATCATAGTTACCAAAACGGGCACTAGGTTACGTAATGCTAAGTCAGCTAAGTGCAGTGGAACAGATACATTTCCATTACTAAGATTTTATCCGCTGTCACTGAGACCGTATGCTTATTGGCAAATGGCCAAGTGAAAACACCAGTATTTTCTAGACTCCATTCTTTTTCATTTTTTAAACAACGACTTTGCATCTATTGGAACGAAGTTCCTTATTGCGCGTTGTGAAAGGGGGCTAGACGGAAAAAAATCTTACGACACTTTTGTATCGGTGTTTGTTCTATTGTAAGCTGTGCGGCGTGCGCATGTTTCTCTGTCTGTCTCTCTCTCTCTCTCTCTTATAGAAAGCAAGCCAGATATTTTCATTTCTATATATATATATATATAAAGAGAAATAGAGTCGAGAGAGTATATATATATAAATTATAAAAAATGAAGAATAAGTCCTAATTTTGTGCGATAATTAAAACGACCAGTTTTGCGTTCAATCTTATCAATTATCAAAGAGAATCTGTGTTTGTGACCACCTCAACAGAACCTGTGACAATACCTATCAAATAAAAATCATTTTTTTAAATCGGTCAACATATTGACTTTTTTTTTTTTTTATTCTCGATAGGCTTGTGTTTGACCACAATCTCACCATGGTAAGTGATGATGTGGCCGAAGATGGTAAGCACACAAAGCCTAGATGGGAACTGGCTCTCAAGTGCAGCTGTCGGAACACACCGATAGGTATTTGGCGTCAGATTTTCAACTTGAGGGTGGTAGCCAGCCAGTCGGGTACTACAAAGTACCCTACCACCGTGCTATGGTTTCCTCACGATGTTTTCCTTCACCGAAAGCTCAAGCTCATTGTAGGATTCGAACCCACGACCTTCGCCGCGGTATTCGACGTCACTTACCACTGAGCTATCATCGCCTTATCGACTAAGGAATCAAGTGAGCCTACATAAAAGGAAAGTCAGTACAAAAGCAGATAATACTTACGATATTTCCCCAAAAGGCGCAAATGCATCTCGTAAACTCTGCGTTTCAATTTCCGGACTGAGGTCTCCCACGAAGATGTGATAGTGTTCTGTAACAAGAAGAGAATAATGTTAGTCGCCAACTGTTTTTAGGGTTCCGTACCCAAAGGGTAAAAACGGGTCTCTATCACTAAGACTTCGCTGTCTGTCCGTCCGTTGTCTGTCACCAGGCTGTATCTCATAAACCGCGATAGCTAGACAGTTGAAATTTTCACATATGTATTTCTGCTGCCGACATAACAACAAATAAAAATAGAATAAAATAAATATTTAAGGGGGGCACCCATACAACAAATGTGATTTTTTTGCCATTTTTACGGAACCCTTCGTGCGCGAACCCGACTCGCACTTGGCCTGTTTTAATGATAAATCCATAAACAGAATGTCTTTTTTGGAAAAAAAAAATGTTATATTGAATGCTAGCTGTCCGTGGTTTTACCCGCATTCCCGTGGGATCTTATATTTTATTACGATAAGTATTCTATGTTGTATTCCATTATATGATCTACCTATGTGCCAAGATTCATCAAAATCCGAACATTCAAACATAATAAATTTTCGCATGTGCGTATTTTTTTACAAGTCACCAGACACCTGATATTTCACAAATACCCTTTCTTACGAGGAATCTACCCTAATCTCTATTTACAGTCTTAAAAGATTTTCTTTCATTCTTATTTCCCATCTATCTGAAATGAGAATTTTTGATTAAACCTTCGATGTTAATTTTCTAAGAAATAAAATCATTGTTACGTTTTTTAATGACATGGTCTATAAAATATAACATTGCTGAGTTTCTAGCCGGTTCTTCTGACTTCTGACTGGCTGGCTACCACCCTCAAGTTGAAAATCTGTCGCCAAGCACCTGTTGGTGTGTTCCGGCAGTTGCACTTGAGAGCCAGTTGCCCTTGCCCTTAAGGCATTGTAATAAGGTGTACAACACATTGGCAATCCCCCTGGTATTGCTAATGTCTATAGGCGACGGTAGTCACTTACCATCAGGTGACCCGCCTGCCTCGTTGTCACTAGTGACATAAAAAAAAAACTTCTGTAACTCGGCCTTCATAAGTGCTTTCCCAGGGGCTACGCTGCATATAATCACTATTTTCCTTCATGGAAAGCATCAAACAGATTCAGTTCAATCAATTCAAACACTCACTTCAATCAGCTAAATTAATTTCGTCTGTATTGAGTTGAGTATAGAAATAGAATTATATTTGAAAGAGTTATATTTTTCTGATAAAAACTATTTTTCTTTTTGTATAAATAAAATAACGAGGAACGGTTCAATAGGTTTGAAAAAGCGATTTATGTTATCAATAATTTGTAAATAAATTATATAGTTTCCATAATTACAAGGGCTTATAAACTAAAACTACAAAACACAAGGCAAAAAATGTCAAAGCATATTTATTATTAGGTACATTATTTACCAGTGTATTAATTTTTTATTTTTTTAGATTGTGTTTGACCTCAATGTCACCATGGTAAGTGATGATGTAGCCAAAGGTGGTGAGTCCACAAAGCTTAGAATAACTGGCTCTCAAGTGAAGCTGCCGGAACACACTGATAGGTGCTTGGAGACAGATTTTCAACATTTGAAGGCGATGATAGCTCAGTGGTAGTGACGTCGGAATACCGTGGCGAAGGTCGTGGGTTCGAATCCTACAATGAGCTTGAGCTTTCGGTGAAGGAAAACATCGTGAGGAAACCATAGCACGGTGGTAGGGTACTTTGTAGTACCCGACTGGCTGGCTACCACCCTCAAGTTGAAAATCTGTCGCCAAGCACCTATCGGTGTGTTCCGACAGCTGCACTTGAGAGCCAGTTCCCATCTAGGCTTTGTGTGTTTACCACCTTCGGCCACATCATCACTTACCATAGTGAGATTGTGGTCAAACACAAGTTTATCCAGAATAAAAAAAAATAATTAAGGTAGCCAGTCAATCCGGTACTAAAAAGTATCCTACCACCGTGCTATGGTTTCCTCACGATGTTTTCCTTCACGCTTGTACCTAGGATTCGAAACCACTGAGCTATAGCCTTATAACATGAATCCATTATCAACTCCCCGGGTACCTATTGTTAATGTGTATTAACAACGGGTATATCGACTGTCACCTAAGCGTCCAAACAAATGAAAATAAATAAAGCGAAGTCGAAAGCAACAACTAGTCTTTTAGAATACTAAGGAATAATACATTGACCGCATTTGGAAATTAATTCTTTTGTTACATTCAAATAATAATGTAACATTACTATAATTAAACTTTTAGATTCAATGATATTATAATAAAAGGTGTAGATAGGTTACCTATACAATGTTCGATCTTAAAAAATGGCCCTTGGCTATAGGGACAAAAGTGCCAGGAAAACAATAGAATATATTTTCTAGCAATTCAAGTTATTGCACCTAAAAAGTTAGGCTATTTAGCCACTTTTCTACATCCCGATTTTGGAGCGCTCATAACCTATCTACACCTTTTTATACTCATAATATCATTGGTTAGTTTGTATTAGAATATGACAAGACTTTTTGGCGGGAACTTGCGAAGTGACGTTGTGTTTTCGTTTTATTTTGTGTTTTATCCAATAATGATCAATCTAAGTGCACAAGTGAAGTGAAATGAAATGAAAGCGTGTATCGTGACTTTTCAGGTTGACCCAAAAAGTCCATGAAATGTTTTAGTGGAATAGCCGCCAATTTCACTAAAATTAGACCGGACTTGTACGGACGAGGACTAGACTTTACAGTGAAAGTGACAATAAAACGTGATTAAACATAAAAGATGAATATTTAAAATAAAGAAATGGCTTAAAGGTCTTGATACCAGGCCAAAAATCTTCTTAAAAAAAAAATGAATATGACAACGAATGAATTTTTTTTTTGCAATATGGATGTTGCCTATATTCATTAAAAAATATCTAACACAAACCAATGTATAAAAAAACACTTAAAAATATTCGAAATTATGAGTTGTAAAATTCACTCATTTTATGTATTTTAATTACCAATTTAACAACAAAGAGTAAGTACACCTTTTGATGGTTCATATTAATGACGTCGTTTTGACATTTAATAAAAATTAACTGATTTAATATGTCACTCAACAACACTAGAGTGCAAGATGCTTATAGGAGTTTTATGGCGGGAACTTGCAGAGTGACGTTGCGTTTTCGTTTTATTTTCATTAAATTCGTGTATTTTGAGTTTTATTGAATAATTGCGGTGGTGTTTTATCCAATAATGATCAATCTAAGTGCACAAGTGAAGTAAAATGAAATGAAAGCGTGTATCGTGACTTTCCAGGTTGTCCCAAAAAGTCCGTGAATGTTTTAGTGGAACAACCGCCAATTTCACTAAAGCGTCAAGCTTTAGTGAAATTGGCGGTTGTTCTTTTTTTTTTGGACATGTATGGTCGAGGACTGGACATTACAGTGAGTTTGAGAATGTGACTATAACATAAAAGAAGAAATTAAAAATGAAGAAAATGTATGCGATTGAAAGACTTTGTATTGACTAAAAGTACTAAAACTTATGTAAAAAAAAATTGTGACAAATAGACCAAGACCATTTTGTACTTTGACATTGGCAGAAATATCCTAAAAGGATGATTGCCAGCAAAAAAAAAAAAGATGCTTATAATCAAAGGCAAGATGCCATGTGATAAATCTATGGAATCTGAAAAGAGTAGCTGACTTTATTGCCGGCTCTTCTCAGCAAATGCAACCTTCCGAACCGTGCGTTAGTCAGCCTGCTTTGAATAAAATATTATGCTCTGAAGCTATTTTTTTTAAAGGTTTTTTTTGACTTGGTAATTGGAGCTTTGGCTAGGACCTTTAAGCCGTTTCTTTGTTTTATATTCTTTTTTTGTAATATTGTCACATTCACTGTAAAGTCTAGTCCTCGTCCGTACAAGTCCGATCAGATTTAGAGAAATTGGCGGCTGTTCCACTAAAACTTTTCACGGACTTTTTGGGACAACTAGAAAAGTTTCCATACACGCTTTTATTTCATTTCACTTGTGCACTAAGTAAATAACAAGTTCAAGCCGACCAGCCCCCAAAAGCAGCACCTGTTCACAAGTATGACGCGTGTGGCAGCCACACGACGCCGCCGCAAACCTAAATATTCTGTGACTCTACTTAGTTTGGGTTTAGGTAGCCGTGTGGGTAGATCCCAGGATATTAATATAATTTCCCTGATCTGTAGTTTCTATCGCTTCCTAGCTCATATGTATCTCATTAAGTTTTCCTTTGCAAGCTCACGAGTAGGTTATGCAAATCAGAAATGCATTATTTATCATGACGACGAGCCTTCAGGTGTCGACCTAGATGCATGAATTAAAGTACTTTCGAGGCTTATACGATACTAGTTGGCCCCGCGGTTTCACCCACGCTCCCGAGGGACCTTATCTATTCCCGGGATAAAAATATAGCCTACGACACTCACAAATTACGTGGCTTTCTATCGGTAAAATTATTTTCTATATCGGTCCAGTAGATCCAGAGATTACCCCCTACAACCTAACAAACTTTACCTCATTATGATATTTCTAGCTGTCCTCCGCGGTTTCACCTATGTTCCCAAGGGATCTTATCTTTTACCAGGATAAATAGCCTATGTGCTGTTCCAGACATAATCTATCTGTAGCGACATCTATCTACACATAGATATAGTTCGCACGACCCCTAGATAGATGGCGCTCCAATTACCTACATCGCGCTTACGAAGTTTTCTATGCGATCTGCATATATACAAGATTCCAACATCAACAGTTGGACCGCGGTCTCCAGGCACGATGACCTAGTCTGGCGGAAGATCTTCCCTTTTCAATGGAGGAGTCTAACATCTCGCTCCTCCATATATCTCTGTCCCAAATTTCATCCAGATCCGTTAAGCCGTTCTGGCGTGATTGAGTAACAAACATCCAACCATCCATCTAAACTTTCACATTTACAATATTGGTGGGATTAGTATTAGTCGCCTGTTTTAAACGGAGATAATCTAGCTTAACATTGGTGAAAGAATTTTGAGAATTAGTTTAGTAGTTCCAAAGATTATCTACCTACTTTATAATATTAGTATAGAAGTATAGATAGTGCCACTAACGAAGACGCCCCCCACTCTTTTTCCTAATATGTAGGAGCGAGGGGTTAAACTCCTCCATTGAAAAGGGAAGATCTTCCGCCAGGCTAGGTCATCGTGACTGGGGACCGCACCACAACTATATATGGTGGAAGTTTGTATATATGCAGATCGCTTGGAAAACTTCGATAGCGCGATGTAGATTATTGGAGCGCCATCTATCTAAGAGTCGTGCGAACTATATCTACGTATAGATAGATGTCGCTACACCCTTACAGTGCAAGTGTGCATCCTTTCACTAGTGTTGTAGAGCTGCATATCGACATAATTTGACCCTCACAGGTTACCTGAAGGTAAGTGACTACCGTCGCCTACAGCCACTAGCAATACCAGCGAAGATTGTAAAGTTTTTAATGACTTAATTCTAATAAATGTGGGAGGTAATCCCTCAAACTACTGAGCTGTTTTCGAAAACAATATCCTACTGCAACAGAAAGCTTTTTATCTCGAAAACGCGGGCAAAACCTAAGCTAGTAAACAATAAACACATTTTCATGTCTGTTGTATTTGGAAAACCTTTTATAACTAACTTCGGGACCAAGCTGATGGAGAAATAAAAACAATATTTGAATGTTATTTCTTAATTTCCCATGACGATCGGAACAAATTGGTCAATCTATATTTTATTTGGACAGTAGAGAGTATAGTTGCTATAAAATGCATCAGAAACATGCTGAAGTATCTTTTCACAAACTCTAACACTAGCTGCGCTTCGCGGTTTCATTCGCATTCATCTATTTTACCCCCTTTTTAGGGTTCCGTACCCAAAGAGTAAAAACGGAAAACCTATTATTAAGACTCTGCTGTGCGTCTGTCTGTCACCAGACTTTTTGTTTGACCACAATCTCACCATGGTTAGTGATGATGTGGCCGAAGGTGGTAAACACACAAAGCCTTGATGGGAACTGGCTCTCAAGTGCAGTTGTCGGATACACCGATAAGTGCTTGGAGACATATTTTTAACTTAAGGGTGGTAGTCAGCCAGTAGAGAACTACATAGTACCCTACCACCGTGCTATGGTTTTCTCATGATGTTTTCTTTCACCGAAAGCTCAAGCTCATTGTAGGATTCGAACCCACGACCTTCACCGTGGTATCCACCGCTTTTACCCTTGTATTTTTTTAGAAAAAGGTACCTAAATATATTATAAGTTTAACATCCAACAATACCGGCTTAATGTGAAATATCTGTGCTTATAAAAACATTAAGAAATAACAACGACAATCTAAAAAGTCTGACAGAAAGATTTAAATAAAGCCATAACTCTTTTTTCTTCCATTAACTAAAACCTTAAATCGCCATCTCTTGTTCTGTGACTGGTTAATGCGGCAGCTAACGTCCCATTAAGTTCTGACTTTTAATCCTAGAATTAACTTTAACACTTATATACGTTTTTTTTACATATTACACTTGAGAGCCAGTTTACCTTTGGCAATCCCCCTGGTATTTCTAATGTCTATAGGCTCCGGTAGTCACTTACCATCAGGTGACCCGCCTGCCTAGTTGTCACTTGTGGCAAAGACAAAGCCAAGGTATACGATCAATTTAAATAAAACATCAGAACATGGTACAGATTTAAACTTGAAAGAAAGTGTGATAAAAAAATTAGGTACAACCGAAAACTTGGTGCCTTCCGTACGATAATATTGTTACCCACAGTTAAACTACCAAAGTTTGCTTTATTTTTGAAAGGAGACCACCATCTTATCTTTTATGCAGGATGGGGGCTCAGCGGCTCTCAAACTTTTGGGTTAGCGCTCCCTTTATGGCAAAACGAGTGTTTGCTTTTATATCCAAACCATTAGTATTAGAATCATTTGAACAAATCTACTTCATATTTTAATGAGTCGAATCACGCATTCTATTCTTTTTTTTTTCTTTTTTATACCACAACTTTTTAAGCAGGGCGACCTGATGGTAAGTGATTACTGTCACGTAATATGGTGTGATTTCGAAAAAGTATTACGACTCTTTTCTTGTTATTTTGAAATTTTGTATGTTTGTTGTTCAATCACGAAAAAACGGCTGAACGGTTTTTGATTAAACTCGGCACACAGGTAGATCATATCTTGGAATGAAACATGGGATACTTTTTAGACGGGAAAAGATAAGATCCCTCGGGAATACGGGTGAAACCGCGGGGCGGAAAACTAAAGGTTTTATACGGCATAAAGAGTCAAACCTGGTTTTTTTTCTTTTTTTTCATCTGGATAGGCTTGTGTTTGACCACAATCTCTCCATGGTAAGTGATGATGTGGCCGAAGCTGGTAAGCACACATAGCCTAGATGGGAACTGGCTCTCAAGTGCAGCTGTCGGAACACACCGATAGGTGTTTTGGCGACAGATTTTCAACTTGAGGGTGGTAGCCAGCCAGTCGGGTACTACAAAGTACCCTAACACTGTGCGTGTTTCTAATTTGAGTTAATTTGAGTTTCTAACCGGATCTTCTCAGTTAAAGTTTGATTTCCAAACCGACTATGATAGCTGAGTGAGTGTCAGATACCGCGGCGAAGGTCTCAGGTTTGAATCCTACAATGAGCTTTCGGTAAAGGAAAACATCATTAGGAAACCACAGCACGGTGCTAGGATACTTTGTAGTACTCTTTACCACCTTCAAGTTTAAAAACTGTCGCCAAGCACTGTTGGCGTGTTCCGGCAGTTGCACTTGAGAGCCAGTTGCCTTTAAGGCATTGTAATAAGGTGTACAACACATTGGCGATCCCCTGGTATTGCTAATGTAGGTACTTACCATCAGGTGACCTATCTGGCTGGTCATCATTTGTGGTATAAAAAATAGGTCCTACGGCGTAAACTGCATAAATAGCTTCAAATTTAATTTGTGTTTGACCACAATCTCACCATGGTAAGTGATGATGTGGCCGAAGGTGGTAAACACAAAACCTAGATGGGAACTCGCTCCCAAGTGCAGCTGTCGGAACACACCGATAGGTGCTTGGCTACAGTTCAACTTGTGTGTGGTAGCCAGCCAGTCGAGTACTACAAAGTACCCTACTACCGTGCTATGGTTTCCTCACGATGTTTTCCTTCACCGAAAGCTCAAGCTCATTGTAGGATTCGAACCCACGACCTTCGCCGCGGTATCCGACGTCACTACCACTGAGCTACCATCGCCTTAAGGATGATTGTATGACGCAAAGAGTGTCAAAAAAATTACCGTGAAAAACCCAGTGCCTAAAAAACACAAGTATTACTTAAAAACCTTTCGTTATCAAAGGGTTTTGCGTCCTCTGAACGCTTATTTTGCAGAAATTATTTCAATTATTTCTTTTATTTTGCCCCCGAAGAATTTCAGTTCCGTCCCTTATTACTGTGATACAAGTTATAAAAGTGTAGCGGGAAAGACAACGGATGATTTATAATAATAAAAATATAGCCTACAAATCTATCCGGTGGGAAAAAAGTAGCCTATGTGCTATTCCAGACTATAAATCTATCTCTAGATCCGTTCAGCCGTTCTGGCGTGATTGAGTAGCAAAGATGATAGCTCATTGGTAAGTGACGTTGGATATAATAAGCTTGAGCTTTCGGTGAAGGAAAACATCGTGAGGAAACCATAGCACGGTGGTAGGGTACTTTGTAGTACCCGACTGGCTGGCTTCCATCCTCAAGTTGAAAATCTGTCGCCACTTGAGAGCCAGTTCCCATCTAGGCTTTGTGTGCTTACCTTCGGCCACATCATCACTTACCTAAGTGAGATTGTAGTCAAACACAAGCTTATCTAGAAAAAAATATATTATACAAGCTCTGTTTAGTTTGGGATCACAATAGATGGCTCTGTGGGGAATTTCTCAGGATATTTTTTATTTTTATTTTTTTATTCTGGATAGGCTTGTGTTTGACTACAATCTCACCATGGTAAGTGATGATGTGGCCGAAGGTGGTAAACACAAAACCTAGATGGGAACTCGCTCTCAAGTGCAGCTGTCGGAACACACCGATAGGTGTTTTGGCGACAGATTTTCAACTTGAGGGTGGTAGCCAGCCAGTCGGGTACTACAAAGTACCCTACCACCGTGCTATGGTTTCCTTCACCGAAAGCTCAAGCTCATTGTAGGATTCGGATATTTATTATTTAACCTAATAAAAAACGCTATTCTCTCATGACATGTACAGTGGAGGATACATCAGGCGCGCCCTTTTTGTTCTTTTGTATTTTTTTTGTGCTTCTTTTGTTTTTTTAATGTCCCCGCTTGGAATCTTTTCATGTCCAACGGTTTCGATCGTTGCCGCGGGTTTACCCGCGTTTCTGTGAGAATTAAAATAATATCCCACTGATATTATAAATGTGAAAGTTTGGATGGATGGATGAAAAATACTTATGATGAGTTTATTTTTAATAAAGATATTTTTAAGTTTGAGTTTGGATGGATGGATGTTTGTTACTCTTTCACGCAAAACGGCTGAACGGATTTTGATGAAACTTGGCACACATGTAGATCATATCCTGGAATAATACATAGGATACTATTTATCCCGGGGGTACTACAAAGTACCCTACCACCGTGCTATGGTTTCCTCACGATGTTTTCTTTCACCGAAAGCTCAAGCTCATTGTAGGATTCGAACCCACGACCTTCGCCGCGGTATCCGACGTCACTACCACTGAGCTATCATCGCAAGCTTATAACACATAGTGAACATTTCGATGAGCCAATAAAAAACGAGTTCCATTTTCGAATTCCCAGCATTCGGAAACATAACGAACAATCACACGATTGTTTCGCGTCGACCGTTTCCGTAATTCCATTTTCGAAATTTGAAAACAAAAAGGAATTCTCTAACGGCTACAGTAATGCTAGTGATTGTGTCTATCCTCTTCTAACACAGTTTGAGGGAGGGAGACGGTATGAGATTCTTCACAGGGGACACTGGCTTTATGGGATTTCTTATAAATCAGTTAAGTGGATATGTTTTTCTTTCTCTCTGTGAATAGAGAATACATTGTTTTTAGGAATCCGTACAAAAGGGTAAAAACGGAAACCCTATTACTAAAACTCTACTGTCCTTCTGTCTGTCTATCACCAGGCTGTATCTCATGAACCGCGATAGCTAGACAGTTTAAATTTTCACAGATGATGTATTTCTGTTGCATTCTAAAAACAAAATTTGTACGGAACCCTCGGTGCGTGAGTCCGACTCGCACTTGACCGGTTTTTATTTACCTACATGATGCGTTCGGCAACTGCAATACTTGACATTTTTATTAAAATCAGACGTAATATTGTTTATGTGTACTCTAACATGCTTTAAAAAGTCAAAAGTACAATTTAAAAACATAAATTTTAATAAATAAACACACAAAATGTTATGCCTATAAGTTAAATCGCTAGGCCAAAATTAGTTTCTGAAAGAACCATCGCCCATAGATTTTTTCAGTGCCAGTAATTTCAAAAGGTAGTTTTCGAAATTTGAATCACTTTTACTCACGCTTACAGCAAAAAGCGATTTTGCTGCGAGTTTTTATGCACCAAAACCTTTTCGTGCTGGAAAGATGAAAAATACTATTAAATCAAGCAATATTTGATTCTATATTCTTTTACATTGAGGGATTTCACCAAATCCCTATTTTATTATTGCATCTTTGAAGTCGGAGGTGGTTTGGTTTTTAAGTATGTCCTACTAGGTCCCCGGTTTCACCCACGTGAGGGGTCTTATCTTTTCCCGGGATAAAAAGTAGAATATGATCTACATGTGCCAAGTTTCATCAAAATCCGTTAAGGGAGCGTTCAAGTATTACGTAACGAATTTGGGAAGGGGGGGGGGGGTCTTGTAAAATGTTACGATGCGTTACAGGGGCGGGAGGGGACGTAACATTTTTTTTACATTTTCGGTACTTTACGCCACATACCTGTGAATTTTAGGTAAAAATACTCACTTGGTAGTAACGTAACGTTTTACTACGAGGGAGGGGGGGTACAGAAAAACGTTACGGCGCGTAACATGGGGGGAGGGGGAGGTCAAATATCTCCAAAAATTGCGTTACGTAATTCTTGTTAAGTAGTTTTTGCGTGAAAGATTAACGAAATTTGGTAACTGAAAATAACTGTAATAACTAAATATAATAAATATCCTCGGACATTTGTTCACACTCGGCTATCTGATCCCAAACTAAGCAGAGCTTGTACTATGGAAACCAGATCACTGATATACTACATATACTACTTTTTGTTGTAAATACATACTTAAATAGATAATCACACCCAGACTCAGGACAAACAGACATGTTCATGCACACAAATGTGTGTCCTGGATGGGAATCGAACCCACGACCTGCAACGTGATAGGCAGTGTGTTAACCAACCACGCCAACCGGCCCGTCTATGATAACTTTGCACGAAGACGGGCTCCACTCTTTTTCCAAATTCCTTACAGTGCATTTTTTTTTGTTAACTTGGATCATTAAGTCAACCTTACAGTGCAAGTGTAGATCCTTTCGCTAGTGTTGTAGTGTCTATATTTATGTAGTAATAGTATCGGGAAATAAATAATTGTCCTGGATGGGAATCGAACGGTTTGTGGCGTGACGATGAGGTTGTCATTCTAGCTATCCATCATTAATATAAAATATAGGGGTCTCGGCACTGAATATAATTTTATTCCTTTCGGTGTTGAGACCCTTGGTCCGTGGGGTTCTGGCGCTCGTCAGCTCTTTAAAAAGATGGCTAATAGGTTAAGATTTTGTACTGGGGACCGAAGAGCTGGCAGTTTCCTCGCACAACGTATCAGCATTGCGATACAGCGAGGAAACGCTGCCAGCATCCGAGGAACCATGCCGAGGGGGCCTAACATTTTAAATTTATTTTAGTTATTAGTTTTAGTTTTAAAATGTATTTATTTAATGATTATTAGTATTTTATCTTTATCTGAAAATTATATAAATATAGACTAGAAATATACCTCTTTTTGCAAAGTCGGTTGCCAGCTCAATAGCCTTTATCCTACGTATTATATTTTGCTATCCAATATAAAAAAGGAAGCCTTAATCATAACACTCTATTTCCCACCTTATAAATGGGGGGTAGGCTCTAAATTCCTTCAAAAAGATTTTAAGCCTGATTATAGCTTCGCACGTTCAGATATCAACTGTATTTGTTGTGTTATAAAACACAATATTGTTCGAAGGAAATTTCGTGAAGGTCGCGTGGCCATGGGATTTTAAACGCAATTTCTCCAGTGTTAAGGCTCAATGTTGAATGGATACAGTACATTTCACTCCCTAGCAATTTCGGTGAATTTATACAGGATGGTTTGAATTTTTTATTCCAACTCACTTTTAGGCTTTGAGTTTTTATGTGAAAGGTATAGTGGCTTGATTGGGGTCGTCGGTTCGATTCTTCTTTGTATGTGTACAATTTATTTCTTTTAGCGATGTACGTGTTTTTTAGTTTTTTTTAAATGCACTGCAACTTTTTTTGCTCTTTTATGAAATTTTATAATATTACTATAGATTGCAATGGTGCTATAGTTAACAGAATTCTCTATCTGTGATTTCCAACGAATAACCGTGCTCCTCTATTCTATACTTTTAAGTTAGCAAACGTGTATACTACGGTCCGCATGATGGTAAGCGTTTACCGTAATCTATATAGGTTGCAACACTAGACGTAAGCCAAAAATCGTTTGTTGCCTGCCCATGCAAGTTTTCTTCTGGATTTTTTCTATGCTAGTCTATATAAAGTGGTAAAGTGTGTGAGGTTGTAGGGGATAATCTCTGGATCTACTGAACCGATTTTGAAAATTCTTTTACCAATAGAAAGCCACGTTATTTGAGTATAGGCTATTTCTATTCTGGGAAAAGATAAGATCCCATGGGAATGTGGGTGAAACCGCGGGGGACAGCTAGTTAATAATACACATGCAGCTAAAAGCTGATGAAGTGTATCACTGCATTTTAGTCTTCATGTAGTTGTCGAGTCTATTTATAAAGAATTTATTGTTGTTGCACTGTTAGATGTTGTGATTTTAAGGGAGTGACCTCTTAGGTAAGAGTTTATAGTATTCTTCGATTTTAATGATTGTATGATAGAATACACTTGCTTGTTGATCTTAATAGAAAAGAGCACGAAAAGTTTTACTATTTTGTTAATTAAATATTGTCAAAGATTATTGTAGATTTACATGCGACATCTATTAATCTTGTAGATCTAATTTTTCACTCCTCCATATGCTGTTTTTTTTTATGTCACTAGTGACAACGAGGCAGGCGGGTCACCTGATGGTAAGTGACTACCGTCACCTATAGACATTAGCAATACCAGGTGGACTGCCAACGTGTTGTACACCATATTACAATGCCTTAAGGGCTTTTCGACTGACTGACTCTGATTTATTGAATTGATATTTAGAAATCAGCGAAAGAGTAGTTTTTCATGCCATTTTATGATTTTTTCTTCTTTTTTGTAGACTTTAAAGTTGTACCAATTTTTTTTGGGACGACCGTCCCAGCCACAGGATTAAAGCAAAGCTATGGAGTCATTTTTTTGTATTAAAAAAGTTAACAATGAAAATTGCTTATCAAGCGAGCAAAAGAAATAATCACTTATTTTTTAGAACAGCTTGTCAGATAAACCCTACCTACGCTCCACAATCGGTCAAAACACATATTGACATAAACTCAGAAAGGGACATGTAAATAAGCAAAACATCCCCCCCTTCTCTCCCCTCCTTCACTTGACAAACAACTTTTGTTCGCAGCGTTTTGTGTACTGCGAAAAAAAATTAATTCTCCACTTTGCAACTTTGTGCCCACCCTGTGTATGTATGTAAATTATAGCATCACCGTCTCTCGGTTCGTTAACCGATCCTTTTACGTTACACCCTGTATCAAGGCACGAGCTGTGGCGGGGGAGGAAGCGTTTAATCAAAAATGTTAACTAATTTTGAATATTAGCTTCCATATTCTCTGTCAAAAATAAAAAATACAAGTGAAAGAATTACTTCGATACGTCAATTAGTTTCCGATTTATAGAAGTAAACGTGCGATGCGGACTCGTACTCGATGTGACGTACTCGTGTGACGGTGTGACGTCATCTTGCAACACTCGCTCATAGCGGAGCGTTGCAAACTGACGTCACATGCGGTCACGTGACTCGATTTTAACGTAAGTTTAAATGCCTGTAAAATCAAAACTAATAGGTATTTGTGACTACAACAAAAACTAGTGTATTTGTATACATACAAGCTTTACTGTAACAAACTTTCAACCGATTTGGCATACCTATTAACATTCTCCAATTATGAAATATGTCATGATAGCTTAACAGATTTTGGTGAAACTTGACAAATAAATAGATTACATAGACATTAGGTACTTAAGTTAGAATAATGTAGATCAGACAACTATTGCTTTAGGTTAAAATAATCCTGTAAAAATAGTTGTAAAGTAAATAATAAATAAATAAATAAATAAATCTTGGAAAAATATAAAATTAATCGAGGCCTCGGGTGACCGGCGGGCGGGGAGCTTTTTCCGCCAACGCATCAGCTTGGCCATCCAAAGAGGAAACACTGCCAGCCTTCTGGGAACCTTGCCGATCGGCAGCAGCGGCAGCCTCGAAGAAGTTTTTTATGTATTGTAATTGTACATTTGCATGTATATTTTGTACATTTGTTGTAAATAATAAGAAAAGAAAGAATGTAAATTGATTTTTTTACATTGACATACACGCAACATCACATATAAATATTACAATAAATAAAAATACATGAAAGAAATAAACATACAAACATTATTAGAAAAAGTAAAAACAAAAACAAAATAACCATGCGATGTTGCGTGATGTTAAGATATTTCAGTAAATTTAAAGAATACCTACATTTCTACCTTATTCGCGGAACGACGAAAATTTACATTTTTTTTTTCCAACTTGACATTTTTTGAAGCCAGTACTTAAGTATAATGAAAGAAATAAAGAAAGAAATAAATAAATTTTATTTGCCAATCATCAAACACAATATTAAAATGGTAAAAACATAAGGTGAAGACAAATATGGCCACAGCTCAGCATTATGCGGCAGCAAAGATCTGTGCTACAGCGCTGGTATTCTGCTGAGGCCAGCTAGTGGCGCCACGGATATCTTGGCCAGATCAAAATAAAATTAAATGATGATTATGACATCCTTGAATGAATGTAAAATAGAAAAACTATTAAAGTAGACAATTATTTGGTAAAATAGGTACGTAGGCCTTTCTGTTAAATAATCTGGTTCCCTGACATGACAGCTTACTAGGGTTGACAAAACTTTTGGCTTTGATAATTCATTATATTTTTGAATCATCAATTATCATTGAATTTTGTAACACGTTGTATAATAACTTATACATAATGGAAGTTGATTTTTTAACTGTGTATACGTAATAATATGTACACCCTGTATATATTATATACAGGTTGTCCGGTATAAAAGGCTATCATTACTGACTGACTGATCTATCAACGCACAGCTCAAACCACTGAACGGATTGCGCTGAAATTCGGCACGCAGATAGTTATTATGACGTAGCTATACGCTAAGAAAGGATTTTACAAAATTCTTCCCTATCTAAGGGGATGAACAGAGGGTCCAAAGTTTGTATGGAAAAACGGGATCGCAAGTGAAACTGCGGGGTAAGCTAGTCTATACTATAATAATAATAATAGTATAAGGATTTGATTGTTTGTTTGCATTGAATAGGCTCTGAAACTACTGGATCGATTTGAAAAATTCTTTCACCATTAGAAAGCTACATTATCCCTGATGAACATAGGCTATATTTTGTATCGGGAAAGATAAGATCCTACGGGAAAGCGGGTGAAACCGCGGGAGACAGCTATTATAGGTATACAGATGTAACTAACTATGTTCCGCGGTTTCACCCGCGATCCTGGGGTAAAAGTAGCATCTGTCCATACGAAATATTGGTTTTTCCATTGAAACGACATGAGGTAACAAACAAACATACAAATAAGGCGATGATAAACTCAGTGGTAGTGACTTCGGATGCCGCGGCGAAGGTCGTGGGTTCGAATCCTACAATGAGCTTGAGCTTTCGGTGAAGGAAAACATCGTGAGGAAACCATAGCACGGTGGTAGGGTACTTTGTAGTACTCGACTGGCTGGCTACCCTCAAGTTGAAAATCACACTTGTAAATCAACATCCACCCGTTCCTGAGAAAAAGGGTCTTGACAGACGGACAACACAGTGATCCTATAAGGGTTCCGTTTTTCCCTTTTGAGGTGCGGCACCCCAAAAATATTGCTAGAAAGAGATAGTTATAATTTGTAAACAACAGTATTGATTTTGACTTGGACCAAATACGGTGAACTAAGGCCATTTCACACGAGTGAATACGTTACCCTTACAGAAATGGCTTCAGCATCAATATACAGTGTGAACTCGGCTTTAGGATCTCGATCATCTATTTTCTTACATTTCAGCATTATTCCTTATTTGGATTTTCTGCTTAGGTTCAAAAAATATCTATACTAATATTATAAAGAGGAAAGATTTAATTGTTTGTTTGCATTGAATAGGCTCTGAAACTACTGGACCTATTTGAAAAATTCTTTCACCATTAGAAAGCTACATTATCCTTGATGAACATAGGCTACATTTTATCCCGGGATAAAATAAGATCCCACGGGAATGCGGGTTAAACCGGGGCAGCTAGTATTATTATAAACGTGAAAAGCCACTCAGTGATTAATCACGTTATCTCAGAAAGTATGAATGCTACAAACTTGTTAAGAATGGACTTTTGAAGACCACTACGAGGCTACCAAAGGAACGCGGGTGAAACCGCGGGAAACAACTAGTTATTATAATATGACAATGTGGGATCTAATCTTTTCCTTTCTCGGGATACAATGTATTCTATCTCTTATTCCAGGATCTACTAATAGGTATTATTTTTACGTCAATGAAAGGAACTGATTTAATTTCGTAAAATATGTTTCCCCACAACATTCATAATAAAACTAATCATACGCTACAATTATAAAGAGATAAAGTTTGTGAGGTTGTAGGGGGTAATCTAAGAATAAAATTGTTAAACATTTAAAAAAAAAGCCAATATAAGTAGTCAGATGGTCCAAAAATATTTTAAAAATGTAACCTTGCTGAGTTTCTTGCCGGTTCTTTTCAGTTGAAGGCTGACTTCCGAACCGGTGGTAACTTCTGTAATTCGTCTTCTAGGGCCTAAACTGAATAAATGGTTTTGGCTTGATTTTGACTTTGAATCTCTGGATCTACTGAACCGATTTTGAAAATTCATTTACCAATAGAAAGCGACGTTACTTGTGAGTGTCATGGGCTATAATTTTATCCCGGGAAATGATAAGATCAGTCGGGAACGCGGGTGAAACCGCGGGGCGGAAAAATAGTTTTGAGATGATTTGGTTTTTCTTAATTTCCCTGTGTAGTCTAGTGCAGTGTATGTAAATGCCGAGGTACCTATTCGTAATACGCTATATATTTAAAAGTATTTATTGTATTAGAATTTCATATTATTTTATTTCTTTCTAGCTTTCCCCCGCAGTTTCACCCGCGTTCCTGTGGGATCCGTGTTTCCGTGGAAATTTTCATGTTACACAAACCTTGTCCTAACAATAACGAATACATAAAACAAAGAATCATCCAATTTGGCATACAATTGTTAAACAAAAGAAAAGCCAATATACCTAGTCAGATGATCCAAAAGTATTTAAAAAAATGAAACCTTGCTGAGTTTACAGAAGTTACCACCGACTTCTGTAATTCGACCTTCATAAGTGCGTTTCTAGAGCCTGAACTGAATAAATGGTTTTGACTTTGGCTTTAATAGTTTAGCAGGACCGGATTGGGGGCAAACCGGGGCAAACCTACCCCAGGCAGTAGTTTCAAAGGGACACCAAAAATTTTGTAAAAAAAAAAGTAAATTCAAAACTAGAAGTACAAAAAGAAGAGTTCTTTAAAGGGTACCTTTTTATTGTTCCTATCACATAAAATTCCTAGATAAAATAAATGAAAAAAATAAAACTGGGGCAGATTTTTTTTTATACCACAAGTGACAGCCAATCTGGCGGGTCACCTGATGGTAAATGATTATCGCCAACAGACATTAGCAATACCAGGGGGATTGACATTCAGTAAAGAATGTTAAATTATATCAAAAGAGAGAAAAATATCAAAACAAATGAAAGATAAGATAATATTATAATTGAATGCACTTACGTCCGCGGATTTGGTAGTCAACGTCGCACACAGCTTTGTAAACTGTGAATGTAAGGAGAATACCAATATCAATTTAGTTTATTAATTAGATCAGTAAATAGGTCAAAAAAAAAAAAAAAAAAAGATTATAGCCAATCAAATAATAATAGAACAATGGTTAGATACACGATAAATAACTTAATGTACTTCAAGACAAAATATAAAAAGAAGGGAAGACAGCGTCTCAGATGGAAGGACGATATTGAGAAAATAGCTGGTGTTACATGGAGGGGGATAACACACAATCGAAAAGAATGGCAAGCTCTAGGGGAGGCCTTTGCGAATACGCAAGACAATCATTACCGGTGTCCAATAATTAATTAGTATAGTTTAATACTCTGTTAATAACAGAGTATTTGGGGTTCTCATTCATATCTTAAATAAAAATATCTAAATTAAATTAATGATAGTAAAAAATTATAATTGTGCAACTATTGATAAATTAATGAAGACTAGTATTAAATAATTATGTATAATTACTGAATTACTATCGAAAAATTATGATCATAATTTTGATATATATTTTTTTTAATTGTTGCATGTCAATTAATATAATAACTATGTACCTACCTACTTGAAAAATGAGAAATAATAAAAGGCTTATTTATTTATTTATTTATAATACTCTGTTATATAAAAGTGTTAAATAAAGGTTATTTATTATTATTTTATGGAAGATAAATGGTAGCCAACATGATATATATGCATAATAATTATATAGTTATTAAATACCAATATTATGATGCATAGAAATAAGGTTCAATTTTATTTAGATTTTAATTTTATTGCTACACCCTAACAGGGTCCATGTACTTAATTTTTATTTTTTATTTATGTCACTACTGACAACTAGGCAGGCGGGTCACCTGATGGTAAGTG
This sequence comes from Ochropacha duplaris, assembly GCA_951361185.1. Lineage (NCBI taxonomy): Eukaryota > Metazoa > Arthropoda > Insecta > Lepidoptera > Drepanidae > Ochropacha > Ochropacha duplaris. Next base: position 4,661,795 of record OX592720.1, on the reverse strand, counting down.
ACTACCGTCGCCTATAGACATTAGCAATACCAGGGGGACTGCCAATGTGTTGTACACCTTATTACAATGCCTTAAGGGCAAGGGCAACTGGCTCTCAAGTGCTACTGCCGGAACACACCAACAGGTGCTTGGCGACAGATTTTCAACTTGAGGGTGGTAGCCAGCCAGTCGAGTACCACATAGTACCCTACCACCGTGCTGTGGTTTCCTCACGATGTTTTCCTTCACCGAAAGCTCAAGCTCATTGTAGAATTCGAACCCACGACCTTCGCCGCGGCATTCGACGTCACTACCACTGAGCTATCATCGCCTTAAAATCGGTTTGTATAAAATTAAAAATTCCACGGGAACCCGGACCCCAGGGGACGTGGGCGAAACCGCGAAGGACAGATAGTTAAAAATAAAAGTGACCCAAAACAACCAGAAATGTGTGCCATCGTGTGTTGTGAGATATCTTAATGTACTGTCGATATTTTAATATTCGTATTAAGTTATTTATGTGTGCTTGCTACGAATATAACATGAAACATAACAGCACAGGTAGTGGGTTCGATTCCCGCCCATGATAGGCATTGTGTGGATGACCATGTGTGTTTGTAAGTCTGTGTAAATATCTATAAAATATGTATTACAAAGTGTATAATAATATGATGAAAAAGAGTCAACAGTTTCGAGATATTTCAATATTTCAGTTTTTTTTTTGTGTATGATTTTTGGATTTTAGATATTAAACTAGCTGTCCCCCGCGGGTTCACCTGCGTTCCGTGGGATCTAGCGGCATATAAAATATATATCAACCTATTGTCAGACCTACTGAATGTGCTTGTGGGGGCTGGTCTGTGCGAGTTTGTTGTTTACTAAGTCAGTCATAATTAAATTCTATAGATTACTATTTTTGCCGCCATAACACGCAAATATTGTCAGTGAGACTAGATAAATAATAATTATTGAATGTAATAGGTGTAAGTTGTTTTTGAAAAGAGTAATTGCTGAGTTTATTGCCGGCTCTTCTCAGCAAAAACAACCTTCCGAACCGAGCATTTAGAGTCTGACTATTCATAAGTGCCTGTGAAGGCCTATTTGGATGAATAAACAATTTCATTTCATTTCATTTCATTAAACAATTTCATTTCATTTCATTTCATTACCTAAAATTTCATCAAAATCGGTCAAGCCGTTTCGGAGGAGTATGGTGACTAAAACTGTGACACGAGAATTTTATATATTAGAAGATATCTCGAAAATGGTGACACTTTTACTGAGGTCATTTGTTGTATATGTTGGTAGGTGACCCCCCCCCCTCCCCCCCTTCAGTTTGTCCTACTACTTACCAGACACCCTGTATAATATCTGGATTTATTGGAACGAAGTTCCTTATCGCGTGTTGTGAAAGGGGGCTAGACGGAAAAAAATCATACGAAAAATTGTCCCGACACTTTTAGTGTCAGTGTCACTTTATTGTAAGCTGTGCGGCGTGCGCATGTTTCTCTGTCTGTCTCTCTCTCTCTCTCTCTCTCTTATAGAAAGCAAGCCAGATATTTTTTCATTTCTATTTATATATATATATATATATATATACTCTCTCGACTTATATAACTTCGTTCCATCCGGGTGTCCCTTGACACCTCTCTAGTTTTATATTTTCGCTGTAACATATTATATTGATAATATTTATGTTGGTATGCATGCGTTATTTTTACGGTAATATGTAGTTGACACGCGGCCGCGCCTGCATAAAGCCATTTTTAATTTTAACCTCCAAGAGTCGGGTTATTCTCACTATAAACCATTTTATTGCTAACTAGCTTTCCGCCTAGCTTTCCGCCCCGCGGTTTCACCCACGATCCTGTGGGATCTTATCTTATTCCGGGATAAAATATAGCCTATGTTCATCAGGGATAATGTAGCTTTCTAATGGTGAAAGAATTTTTCAAATCGGTCTAGTAGTTTCAGAGCCTATTCAATGCAAACAAACAAACAAATCTTTCCTCTTTATAATATTATTATTATTATAAGTATATAGACTACCGTTTCACCCGCGATCCAGTTTCTTTTTATTTACGGATAAGCTTGTGTTTGACCGCAATCTCACCACGGTAAGTGATGATATGGCCAAAGGTGGTAATCACACAAAGCCTAGATGGGAACTGGCTCTCAAGTGCAGCTGTCGGAACACACCGATAGGTGCTTGCGAAATATTGAATAAAACAAAAATTGGCCTTAACTTTTGAAACGTAAAAAATTGGACCGACATTCACAGAGTTAAAAAGTTTGGAAATGATCTTGGCCACGCCCCTGTTTGATTTGATTCATACTTCCAGCGACATCCTGTATTGAAGAAGATTCGGTAAATATTTAATTAAAATACTTTACATGCTCAGGGAGAGATGGCTGTGTTGAGAACGTTACAGTAAATTTATTTAATTACAAGCACTGGCTGTCCCCCGCGGTTTTGCCCGCATTCCTTATTGGAATAGGATTTTGACAAATTCATAGGTAAAATAATTTTTTTTTAAATGAAAATAGGCTACGTTTCTCCATATTATATCAACTATGTGAGATTGAAAGTGCCGTTAAAATCAGTCCAGTCTAGGAAATAAGTTAAAAGAAATTTATAGACAGACAAAAACATAAAAATATGTTTTTTTTGCTATAGTAAGAAGCTGCTATTTTTCCATTAAAAATAGACGCTTAAATATTAATTATTTATATCGATTTACTTTATTATACGTAGAACTTTAATCCCCTAGAAACCATAGAGCAAAAACTATAAAGGAGTAATTTTACAAGTTTCAAATTGTAATTAATATACTGAATAAATATACTCAAACAAGTAATATCATTTAATTACAATATTTTTGGTATATACAATTAAATTATAAACTAAGACTAACTAATATATTACAGATAATCTAATTACACAAATAAAAATAAAAAACTTAAAATTTTACTACACTAAATAGATATATGATGATATATGATGTCAAAAAAATGTCAGTGTCATGTGTACGTTTTTACATTTCTTTTAAATAATAAAATAAACAAATAGATAAAAGTGGCCGATAGTCTCGCTATTTTGGCCGCTAGATATATAAAAGAAGCACAAGTACCTGCTCTCGTATTTACTTTCTTTTAGATTAACATTTTGGACAATTCTGGTACATTTTCACACACGGATATAAATACAAAGACGTTCCAAAACTAAACTGAGCTTATGTATGGAAACCAACTGATATAAGAAGATCAATCACCAAGCAGATAAACCTATTCACGAAAACTCACGTAAATATTGTGACCAGCGTACATTTTTTTCCGCATAAAATGTCCAGCTAGCTAGACCTATTGAAGCAAAGTCGATGAAATTTAATTTAGTAGAACGATCACCGTGATTTAAGTGAAACAGCTTGCAACAAACGAATCATTCTTCATCAGAAGTTGCCACCGGTTTAGAAGTCATCCTTTTACTGAGAAAAAGCAAGAAACCCAGTTTAAATTTTTTATCATTTTTCTTACTCGAATGTTCTTGTCTCGTATAAAAAATCACAATATAGGTTTATATTTTAACTATAATTTAATTTATAGTTAAGCTGTTAATATTTATCTATAGATATATAATATGTATAAATATTAGATTATTTGCTTTGAATTTTTAGTATTGTTTGTTAATATTATTGTCTATTTTATAAGTTAAGGAGTAAGTTATTTATATAATATGTATGGCTGGGCATCTTGGGCAAGCTAGCGGTACCCAATTAGGGAGTAGTGTTGCAACGTCTTTGGAGGGTAATATCCAGTGCCCTAAGTGTTCCCAGGTACGTTTTTTCAAGGGTATAAGAGGTTTGAATATTCACATTAGTCGATGTCATAAGCAAGAAACTTCTTTTAATCAGAATACCATAACATCAAGCCCTGTAATATCCCAAAATGATTTCTGGCAAAAAATCTCAAAATTCAAAAACACATACCCCGTTATTCGACGTATTCCACGCGGTGCACGAATTGCCGTTGCCAAATCATTATCAAAAGATATCAAAAATGTAATTTCCCAGAACTCAAAGGATGCTTGGGAACACTTACTTACCTTTCCATATCGAGTTCTTCATATTGCACACGACCAATCTAACCATGCTTCATTGACAAGCAGAATAAAAAATAACTGTTCTTTCCACACCCCTGCTAATCTACCATCAACCATTTCAAGGAAATCTAAGTCACCATCCTTGACATCTTCAGTTCAATTGAAACTTAATGATGGGGATATAAAGGGGGCATCTCGGGTTTTATTTTCCAGAGACGTATTTGCACCTAATACACCGGATACTTTGGCAGCTCTTCAGAATAAACATCCACTTCCAGCGACGAACCTCCTCCTTCCTGATCCTCCCCAACCTCTCGATACTCATATAGAAGCTTCAAAAAAAGACGTGCTTGGAGCTGTGAGATCCTTCCAGAATGGTTCAGCAGGCGGCATAGATGCACTGACGCCACAACATCTTAAAGATTTATTATGTGGCTACACAGGCGACGCCGGTGAGGCACTCTTAGAGGATCTCTCATCTCTGATCAATTTAATGCTTAAAGGTAATGTAGCTGAAGATGCCTTAGACATCATCTATGGCGCAAATTTATGCGCTTTTACTAAAAAAGACGGTGGGATTAGGCCTATTGCCGTAGGCACCACTTACCGCCGCATCGCAGCCAAGGTCTGCTGCCGTCAAAAGGCGACTTTATTGAAAGACTACTTTCAACCAAAGCAGTTGGGCTTTGGATCGCAGGGTGGTTGTGAAGCGGCGGTTCATGCCCTCCGTACATTCCTTAAAAATGGAGCTGGAGAGGTGTTACTAAAAGTGGATGTTAAAAACGCTTTTAACTCCGTTGATAGAGGTGCACTACTTACACAAATTAAAGATAAAATTCCGGACGTTTTTGGATTTCTTTGGCAATGCTATAAAAGTCCTTCAAAATTAATATACAAAGATAACCTTCTTTTTTCCTCAGTCGGATGCCAGCAGGGCGATCCTCTGGGGCCGGCTATTTTTGGGCTCGCAATCCACCCAATCATTAATCTTCTAGAATCAAAATTCAATGTCTGGTACCTGGATGATGGAACTCTAGGAGGCAATGTGGACACAGTGCTCAGTGATTTCCTCCTCTTGTCTCAAAATTTACAGTCAATTGGCCTTAATTTAAATCATTCAAATTGTGAACTTTTTCTTTCAGATAATTGCCCCTCGCCAAATGAAACTATAGATAAATTTTTGAAGATAGCACCAGACATGAAAATTGTAAATAAATGTTCACTTCGCCTCTTGGGGTCACCAATTTTCGAAGAATCTTTTTCAGACTTCATTGAAGAAAATATTCAAAATTTTAATGATGTTTCGGACCGTCTTCTACGAATTAATACTCATTCGGCTTACACCATCCTCAAGTACTGCCTTTTTGTACCAAAATTTACATATACACTTCGCTGTAGTCCACTCTGGAATCACCCTCTTCTTTTACAGATTTTGGACAATGCAGTGAGAAACACCCTCAATTCCATTTTGAATATTAATTTAGATGATCGCATCTGGTCCCAGGCTTCTTTGCCAATTCGGTATGGAGGTCTGGGTATCCGCAAAATTTCTAGCATCTCACTACCAGCCTTTTTGTCTTCTGTTTTTAGTACAAAAAATTTAGTAGAACGTATTCTTGGTACATCACCTCCTGTCGTATCTTATTTGACGGATGGCAAGGAGGCTTGGCAAATAGCCTGCCCCAATTCCGACCCACCCACAATCCCATCATCACAGAGGCAATGGGATGAGCCGCTTTGCGAGCTAGTACGTAAACAGCTTTTAGAAACGTGCCCTAGCCACGCGGAGCGCGCTCGTCTCCTTGCCGTCTCTGTGTGGGAATCTGGTCTCTGGCTACATGCACTACCTTCTTCTAACATAGGAACACTTCTAGAACCAAATACTTTCCGGATTGCTGCCTGTTTGCGTTTAGGTGCCCACTGCTACGGCCCTCATCGCTGTCAATGTGGTTTTTCCGTCGACGCTTTAGGGCACCATGGCCTCTCATGTCAGAGAAGCGCAGGTAGAATTTCTAGGCACGCCAACCTTAATGATATCATTCGTCGGTCGCTTGCAAGCGCTAACTTATCGGCCATTCTCGAACCGAATGGGCTGGTGCGTGATGACGGCAAGCGACCCGACGGTATGACTTTGATTCCTTGGAAGATGGGTCGGCCTTTAGTGTGGGACGCTACCTGTGTCGACACTTTGGCACCGTCTCATCTTCCAGAGACCGCAGTTAAGGCAGGCGGCGCCGCTGCTTGCGCTGAGAATCTCAAACGGCGCAAATATAGCAATCTTGATAGTTGCTACATATTTGAGCCGTTTGGGGTTGAGACAATGGGGCCGTGGGGACCAGCTGCTCACCGCGTTTATCGTCTCATCGCGAAACGCCTCATCGAAGCGTCACGTGACCGGAGGGCTGGCGAATACTTTGCCCAACGTATTAGCATTGCCATCCAAAGAGGCAATGCTGCCAGTGTTCTGGGCACGCTACCACCTGACAGCGATCTGGACCAGTTGGCCTATTTAGTGTAGTAAAATTTTAAGTTTTTTAGTAATATCATAAATATTAAATATTAAATGCTTGTTTCAAATGAAATACGAGAATTTAATGTTTAATTAAATTAAACATACAACTTCAATGGAAAATTTTACTCTAAGTAAAATACTAATTATTAAAGTACAATTTAATATTTATGATAATATGATGAGTTTTTATAATAATAGTACATTACATACGCGTGACCTAAGTAGGCTATTATTGCACGGTGTGAAGTTAGCGCTCGAGCGCAGCGAGGATGCTAAACGCCGTGCAATAATATACAACTTCGGGCACAACTATCGTATACTATTTTATAGCAAGTGTGACATAAACCCGCACTTTACGCACACTTCTCCGTGCAGAAATAGGCAACTTAGGTCACGGAAAAGCGTGCGTAAAGTGCGGGTTTAGGTCACACTGTGCTATAAATTATATTAATAGTTAGGTAATTTTCCTCTTGTGTTGCCAGACAAAAACAATTTCACTAAAACCGCTGGCTGGCTACCACCCTCAAGTTGAAAATCTGTCGCCAAGCACCTATCGGTGTGTTCTGACAGTTGCACTTGAGAGCCAGTTCCCATCTAGGCTATGTGTGCTTACCACCTTCGGCTACATCATCACTTACCATAGTGAGATTGTAGTCAAACACAAGCCTATCAAGAATAAAAAAAACCGCACTTAAACTGAAGGAAACCGATTTTGAAAAAGGAAGCCGATCGCGTTCCTGTGCGACGCGAGTGACGACGCACACAACTTGGTGCACGTTACTTCACTTCATTGGAGACTTTTGTTTAAGTACGCTTTTTTATTTTGTCTGTGACATATTTTATTAAATATTCTGTTTTGCTTATTTATCCTGTGACAATCACCACACAACTCTGATCTCTTTTTATACCACAAATGACAACGAGGCAGGCGGGTCACCTGATGGTAAGTGACTACCGTCGCCTATAGACATTAGCAATACCAGGGGGATTGCCAATGTTGTACACCTTATTACAATGACTTAAAGGCAACAACAAGGCAATAAAACCGGCCAATTGCGAATCGGACTCGCGCACGAAGGGTTCCGCAAAAACGGCAAAAAATCACTTTCGTTGTAAGGGGGCTCTTAAATATTAATTTTATTTTAATTTTAATATTAAAGTAAAAATACAACTGAGTATTTTGTGAATATTTCAAGTGCCTACCTGTTGCCATTATTGATATCGAGCAAAAAGGGGCAAAAATATAGCGTTTGTTGTATGGGAGGGAGCCCCCCTTAAATATTTATTTTATTTTTAGTATTTGTTATTATAGCGGCAACAGAAATACATCATCTGTGAAAATTTCAATGGTCTAACTATCATGGTTCTTGAGTTACAGCCTGGTGACAGACAGACGGATGGACAGACAGCGAAGTCTTAGTAAAAAATACTAACAATTTTGTAGAAAACACCTATTTCATAGGTACATTCATAAATTGTTTATAATATCATAATGATTAATTTTTAAATTGCGACATAAACATCACCATAAATTTTTTCACATAACCTACAAAGTATTACTTTAACGACCCACCCATAGAGGCTACGTATTTTTTTTAATTACCCAAATTACCTTCCAGTTGCAGACTAACCCTGTTTACTAGCAGGTACTGCCGATGTGGGTCATGTAACTCGACGGTTATAATTAGTTAAATTTATGATGTGGCCAACCCCAGGGGTCGGGGGTTTGTGGGGTTGATGGGGGCTCATACCCGATGAGTTTTAACGGCAGTATCTTTATGGGTATGGTAAAATGATTATTACGTAATTAATTATAACTATTTTACTTTGATATCTAATAACTAAAGATACACAATCAGCGACAAAAAATGGCTTTACCGAATATCTACCCACTCGAACATTTGGGTGGTCTTTTAATCTAGTAGCATTCGAACGCTCCTACGGTAAACATACCTCAGTGCTCGTTTATGATATATTTTGGCTAGCAGGTATGAGTCGTAAAATTTTATTGCCTTTTGTACATAGCTTTGTGAATAAAACTTTAAAAAAATATAGTATTACCCAACACAATTTGAGACAGTTTTGAGAGAACTTTTGCTTGGAATTGTTTATCTTTAGTTTTTAGATATCAATGCTTTATTACTATCTTTATATATACAATGAGCTTGAGCTTTCGGTGAAGGAAAACGTCGTGAGGAAACCACAGCACGGTGGTAGGGTTGTGGTACCCGACTGGCTGGATACTACACTCAAGTTGAATTGGCGACGAGTACCTGTTGGTGTGTTCCGGCAGGTGCACTTGAGAGCCAGTTGCCTTTAAGGCATTGGAATAAGATGTACGACACATTGACAATCCCCCTGGTATTGCTAATGTCTATAGGCGACTGTAGTTACTTACCATCAAGTGATGACTGCCTGTGTCTCAGACTCAGACTTCTGACTAAAATAAACAAAAATAAAAATCGTCCGCAAAGTGAATCATCCTTTGTGCATTCTGTATAATTACTTTTTTTCTGTATAAGCTTGTTTTTGACCACAATCTCACCATGGTAAGTGATGATGCGACCGAAGGTGTTAAGCACACAAAGCCTAGATGGGACTAGCTCTCAAGTGCAACTGTCGGAACACACCCATACAAAGTACCCTACCACCGTGCTATGGTTTCCTCACGATGTTTTCCTTCAATAAAAGTTCAAGCTCATTGTAGGATTCGAACCCACGACCTTCGCCGCGATATCCGACGTCACTAAAATACTTCTGATAAAAGCGTAGACGGCCTTTTAAAAATTATAATCCTGTACAGACGTCAGCGAATATTAGTATCTTTACAGTGAAACTTGACAGCAAAATGAAAGCTAACTGTTTTATTATTCTCTCTGTAAGTTTTATACATTCTTAACAAGAATAAATATTTCATTATTATTTTAATAAGCATTCTTCTCGCTTGTAAGGCGGCTACTGCACTGGCGGCAGCGATATGCAGCGATGGTGAGCGAGTAACCGAGTTTTATAGGGAACAACTGCTAACGTATTCGAATCGAAGTCTTAGTGGTACTGGAACTTTATGAAGAAAAAATATTTGTTGGGTGTTTTCTTTAAATACCCTGTTTGAAATTAAAAAATAAAACTATTTTTTATAAAAAAAAAGAGTTTTGAATGAGCGTAAGCTAGAACTGAAACCTTTTTTTATATGGAAAAGTAATTGAACTGTTTTATTGTTTTATATTCTAATTCTTATAGGTATTTTTAAATTAAACACTCTAGCTAAACGATGTATACTTGCACTGTAAGGGATTAAGAAAAGAGGAGGGGTGGGGGGGGGGGCGCGCTATCTATTATATATCTCAAGCGCCGGTTAGAACCGGTATACATGATAAAATATTATATTATACTAGTGGACCCGGCAGACGTTGTCCTGCCCTGAAATTAAAACAAAACTTAGAACCCGATTCCAGCGCCATCTACCGGGTCCAATTTTGTTTTCAAATCATCGAGGAACCCATTGAAATACACACACAAAATTTCAACCAAATCGGTCCTGTTACCATACTCCTCCGAAACGGCTTGACCGATTACTCAAATTACTAAAATGGCTATTAAAAAATAAGGGTTGATCGTAGAAGGGTGAAAATTGGGGATTGTATGTATTTTTGTATGTTGTATCATAAAAAAATAGAAATTAGAAATTTTGTCTCAAAAATAAAAATAAAATTTTGGGGTGGACTACCCCTAACATTTAGGGGGATGAAAAATAGATGTTGGCCGATTCTCATAGATACCGGATAAGCACAAAAAAATTCATCAAAATCGGTTAAGCCGTTTCGGAGGAGTATGGCAACTAAAACTGTGACACGAGAATTTTATATATTAGATTATTATAAGGTGATGATAGTATTTTATGTTATAGGCACGTTCCGCCACATTCACTGTAAAGTCAGTCCTCGTCCGAACAAGTCCGGTCAGGTTTCAGTGAAATTGGCGACTGTTCCACTAAAACTTTTCACGGACTTTTTCAGACAATGTGAAAAGTCACGATACACGCTTCTATTTCATTTCACTTCACTTGTGCACTTTGATTGATCTTTATCGGACAAAAAACCACCGATATCATTCAATAAAAAGGCGATGATGGCTCAGTGGTAGTGACGTTGATTACCGCGGCGAACGTCGTGGGTTCGAATCCTATAATGAGCTTGAGCTTTCGGTGAAGGAAAACATGGTGAGGAAACCATAGCACGGTGGTAGGGTACTTTGTAGTACCCGACTGGCTGGCTACCACACACAAGTTGAAAATCGGTCACCATGCACCTATTCCCATGTAGGCTTTTTGTGCTTACCACCTTCGGCCACATCATCACTTATCATGGTGAGATTGTGGTCAAACACAAGCTTATCCAGAATAAAAAAAATCTCTTAATGCCCATCGCATCGCTTGTAGTCGAACGCCCCCTTATGTACAAGAGGTTATTAAATTTTATGACGTAAATTATATTTCTAACATAATATAGCAGTTTAATTATATTGTTATTATATATAATTAAAGTATCACACAGTGATTACAGATCATTATGTAAACGTATACTTTAAAAAGGGTATCAAAGGTTAGAAATTATTATTGCCATAAAAAAACAGATACAAATATTCTAGGTAATTTTTTGCGCGGCCATCGAATCCCAATTTTTGGAACGAAGTTCCTTATCGCGCGTTGTGAATGGGGGCTAGACGGAATAAAATCTTACGAAATCACCGACATAAAACTGTCGGTGATTTTTTGTGTCGGTGACGAAAGTCACCGACCGCTGTGCGTTATCTGGCTTGCTCTCTCTTATAGAAAGCAAGCCAGATAATTATATATATAAGAAATATATATAAATAGATACATATATATATAAATAGTTTTTTTTTTGTATATATATATATACTCTCTCGACTTATATAACTTCGTTCCATCCGGGTGTCCCTTGACACCTCTCAAGTTTTTTTTATGTCAATAGGTTGACAAACAGGCAGACGGTCCACATGATGGTAAGTGGTCACCGCCGCCTATGGACATTTGCAATACCAGGATGATTGCCGATGTGTTGCCGACCTTGAAGAGCTCTTTTTACGCCCTTTTTGAAGAAACCCATATCATAGCGCGGAGGGAAATATAAGCAGAGCTTGTAAGGAAACCAGATAACTGATATACTAGATTTTTTTAAATCCTTTTAGTGGTTGAATTTAAAATTCCTTTCTTAGATACCTACTCGCTATTATGAATCTACTTGACAAATAAGTTTGTAGCATTCATACTTTCTGAGATTTCATGATTAATCAGTGAATGCTATTTCGCTTTTATAATTACCTACGTAGTTTAAAAAGAGTCAGACTCGCACACTGTGGGTTCCGTGTAAATTTGTAGGATTTTTTTCAGTTTTTTTCCGATTATGTTGGAGTTAGTTTCAGTTATTTCTGTTGTAACAAAAAATTATGGTTACGAAAGGGGACTAGACGGAAAAAAATCTTACGAAAAAATTGTCACGACACTTTTAGTGTCAAAAGTGTGTTGACCTGTCTCTCTCTCTCTCTCCCTCTCTCTTATAGAAAGCAAGCCAGTTTTTTTTTTCATTTCTATCATATATATATATATATATAGAAATGTTTTTTTTTCTTTTTTTTTATATATTTATATGTATATACTCTCTCGACTTATATAACTTATGTAACTTCGTTCCATCCGGGCGTCCCTTGACACCTCTCAAGTTTTTTTAGATTAATTTATTCCTTTACTTGTGCTATATGAATGACACTTGTCTTTCATGGGAAGTCATCGGGAAGTATCCTATAGGTATGATTGCGAGAGTCAATATTATGCGGGCAGCGATTTGGGGCAATTTTTTTTTATTTGTAATTAGTTTAGTTTAGCTTTTAAGTTTTATTTTGTCTATACTAATATTATAAATAGGCTCCGAAACTACTGGACCGATTTCAAAAATTCTTTCACCGTTGGATAGCTACACTATCCCTGATGAACATAAGCTAAATTTTATCCCGGGATAAGATAAGATCCCACGGGAACGCGGGTAAAACCGCGCGGAACAGCTAGTCTTTAATAATTAGTTTAATTTGTAAATTAAAGTATCGTATGAATTGAATAAACAGTTTTTTTATATGTGCGACATAAACAAAGCATAAAGGGTCGAATCTTTTGATTGCTTCGACTTAGAAGTTAGATTTTTTCACTGCTCCTAGTGATTACAGACCTAAGTTTCTGATATTAATTTTAACTTGATACCTCCACGCGTTCCTGAAAAAAAGACATAAGGCCAGACGGACAAAAAAGGGATCCTATAAGGGTTTTTCCTTTTGAGTTACGGAACCCTAAAAATGTGAATAATGTCTAAAAGCCACGCTGTTCTAGTTTCAAACGCCATTTTGTATTAAATAATGCATGTACCTTACCCAAAACAAGGCAACTTCTAAGAAAGTATGAATATTTAAGCTGAATCTTAGCATTTGAGTTCAACAAGAATATTTCGGTAAACACACAATATGTACCGACACACTATAGTTAGCTATGTAATCAACTTTAACGCTTCCCGTGACCAAAAGGCTGGCTTTTACTTTGGCCAAAGATTAAGCATTGCCATTCAACGTGGCAGCATGCCAGTCTTTTGGGAACGTTACCAGTCGACGGCGATGCGGAGGAATTCTTCGACGCACTTTTATAGTTTATTTTAGGTAGTTTTTAGATTAGATTAGTTTTAATATAGTTATAATAATGTAAATATTTTATTGATTTTATATAGTGTTCCTAGTTTAATGTAGATATTAGTTAATTTAATAAATTACTGTCTAATTTATTTATTAAAACCAAAAACTTTAACAATATATGGTGAAGGCGACGATAGCTCAGTGGTAATGACGTCGGATACCGCGGCGGAGGGTGTGGGTTCGAATCATACAATGATGATTGAGCTGAGGTGAAGGAAAACATCGTGAGGAAACCATAGCACGGTGGTAGGGTACTTTGTAGTACCCGACTAGGCTCACGCCAGTTCCCATCTAGGCTTTGTATGCTTACCACCTTCGGCCACATCATCACTTACCATAGTGAGATTGTGGCCAAACACAAGCTTATCCAGAAATAAAAACAGCATTCACAAGATGTTAAATTCGAATGATTTATGAGTTTTATTATTTTATACCACAAGCACCGAACAAGTAAAAAAGGTAGAAGGAGCGTACGTAAACAATAGTCTCCAATGAAGTGAAGCAACGTGCACCAAGTTGTGTGCGTGACCTGCACGTACGTTGTCCCGCGTTCGCACAGGACCGCGATCGGCTTCCTTTTTCAAATTCGGCATCCGTTACTTTGCTTCACGTTAAATGCGCGGGGCTCTGTCTACCTTTTTATTTGGTCTGAGACCACAAGTGACAGCCAGGTAGTTTACCTGATGGTAAGTGAATACCGTTGCCTAAAGACATTAGCAATACCAAAAGATTGCCAACGTATTGTATTTATTACAATATCTTAAAGGCAACTGGCTCTCAAGTGCAACGGCCGGAACATACCTAAAATTTTCTATACTTAATATTATAAAGAGGAAAGATTTAGTTGTTTGTTTGCTTGCATTGAATATGCTCTGAAACTACTGGACCGATTTGAAAAATTCTTTCACCATTAGAAAGCTACATTATCCCTGATGAACATAGGCTATATTTTATCCCGGGAAAAGATAAGTTCCAACGGGAACCACGGGTGAAACCGCGGATGACATATTATTTCAAATTACAAATAAAAATTATATGTATGGATATGGATACTTTTTCAAAGGTATCTTTTCAATAAATAAATTAGGTACGTAACAATTATTTTTTAAGAAAAATAATAAATTTAAAACAACTATGACTTCCGCAGTCGTTTAAAAATAATACTTAAAAAAATAAGCGACCAAAAATCAACTAGGTTAAAAATGGATCGTTCCCCGTAGCACAGAGTAATAATATTTTTATAGCATCAATAACTGCGCTAAGCATGAAGAATGTCTTCATTCAACTAAGGAAGGTAATAAATTCACTACAACGCGGTTTTTTACCGGTCTTTTATTTATGATTATACGTATTTTATCTGTTGTTCTTCGAAACTTCGAAAGAGTAGCAGTTAATGTTAATCGAGGGAAAATTAGTGAGCTTTTGCTCCTTTTTTCCTTTTGGAAATTAACACAAAAATTACATAAATCATAAAGGTATATTTTCAATAAGTGAATAAGAAACATTATGGTTTAAATTTCAAGTTTTCTTTAATGTTTCTTCTATTGTAGTGCAGGCAAAGGGTTTAAACCCTTACAGCCTCAAACTCAAACACAAAACTCATTTATTGATCAATGATCGCGGGCGGTGGTAGAGTTGTCTGTCAGATGGTACCAACACATTATCCGAGAGGTTGGTACATGAATGGTATTACCTAGAGATGTCAGATGTAACACATCTTATATTAGACTACTGTAAGGCTCGTGAATAAAATATAATTTTATGTCAAAAAACCAGGCAAGTGTAGGACTCACATCATAAGGTTTCGATGTTTAACATAAATAGACAATGAGTTCTCGATCCCAAAGTTGAGTGAATATCTTGTAAACTTAAGACTCTCTATTGGACGTATTTTTTTAAAGTTCAGCCCTTGATCTAATGTTGTAGATTTTTTTATTCTGGATAAGTTTGTGTTTGACTACAACCTTACTATGGTAAGTGATGATGTGGCCGATGGTGGTAAGCACACAAAGCCTAGATGGGAACTGGCTCTCAAGTGCAGCTGTCGGAACACACCGATGTGTTTGGCGACAGATTTTCAACTTGAGGGTGGTAGCCAGCCAGTCGGGTACCACAAAGTACCCTACCACCGTGCTATGGTTTCCTCACGATGTTTTCCTTCCACCGAAAGCTCAAGCTCATTGTAGGATTCGAACCCACGACCTTCGTCGTGGTATTCGACGTCACTTACCACGGAGCTATTATCGCCTTATTTTCAGATTATGCAGAACTACAGTTAAAGTGGGCCTTTATCTCATGCAAAACGACCACTTTACTTTTCAAACGTAAGCAGTACTACCTACATAATATCGAAATATTGACATAAAAACATGACAATATTTTTTAAATCTATTTACTAAATAAAAAGATAATTTATAGTTAAAAATTGACCAAAGGCTCAAAAAGAATAGCATGAAGGGCCAATAAATCATTAAAAAAAATGCACATCAGGGATTGACAGCTAGTCAAACTGTTGCCAGCTTACACTAAAACTTAGTAGTGAAAACAATTAAATAAAAATACTTACCAAGTTTATTATTGCTATGCTGATGGTGATGGTGCTGTGGCTGGGGCTGCTGGGGTATTTGCTGCATCAGTGCAGGATGCGGGAGCTGCAGCAGTTTGGGTTCTAGCTTGGTAGCTGCAGCCACTGGTATCGGCCCAGCATTAGTCATTGTTGTCATGGTGGCAGCTGGCATCATGAGAGTCGACATCGTTAGCATTTTTAAAACCACCACTTTAAAAAAAAACTGGCACCTCTATTCGTTTTTCAAAAATCGCAACCCATATTTCTTTACCGCAATTTATCAAATTTGAAATTTGTTCTATCACCTTTTTCGAATTGTTTCTTTTTTAGAACACCGTTTGCTGTTTCTGCATTACAGTGTTTTTTTTTGTTAAATCACATAGTTTTCACTCGATTTTTATGCCAACATGGTTGTTGGGTTTTGGAATTTCTTTTAATTTTATGACTAATCTAGAAACGCGTCTGTAATAAAAATAATGTGGTTACGTTTGTTTTTTTTAATAATACGTTTATTTTGATAATCGAACGAGCATCGGTATTTGTGGCCTTTCTCATTTTATGTTCTTTTTAGGGTTCCGTACCCAAAGGGTAAAAACGGGACCCTATTACTAAGACTTCGCTGTCTGTCCGTCTGTCCGTCCGTCTGTCCGTCTGTCCGTCCGTCTGTCTGTTGAAACAGTAAACAGTTGAAATTTTCACAAATTATGTATTTCTGTTGCCGTTATAACAACAAATACTAAAAACAAAATAAAATAAATATTTAAGGGGGGCATTCCCATACAACAAAAGCAATTTTTTTGCCCTTTTTTGCTCGATATCAATAATGGCAACAGGTAGGCACTTGAAATATTCACAAAATACTCAGTTGTATTTTTACTTTAATAATAACATTAAAATAAATATTTAGCCCCCCTTAAATATAAAGCCCCCCATACAACAAACGTGATTTCTTTGCCTATTTTTACGGAACCCTTCGTGCGCGAGTCCGACTCGCACTTGGCCGGTTTTTCGAAATATATTCTATAAATTGTTTTATCGCTCTCCAGTTCTAGTGATATGTATATCCTATTTAAAAACAAAAAAAAGATTATTATTTAAGAATTTAGAAGTTGTGTGCGTGACCTGCACGTACGTTATCCCACGTGACTCGCGTCGCACTCGAACGCTATCGGCTACCTTTTTCGCTACCTTTACTTTGCCTCTGTCTCCCTCAATTATTTGGTTTGATTTTGTAACATAAAATATTTTTCCAAAATCTGATACAGCAATACCCGAAATAAGGCCATAAATGCCATTATATCTACCATGTATCATTAAACAATTGAAAATACCTGGATAAAAGGCACGAGCTTGAGAGACTTGAGAGGTGTCAAGGGACACCCGGATGGAACGAAGTTATATAAGTCGAGAGAGTATAATATATATTAAAAAAAAACATTTATTATATATATATAAATAGAAATGAAAATATCTGGCTTGCTTTCTATAAGAGAGAGAGAGACAGAGAGAGAGACAGACAGAGAAACATGCGCACGCCGCACAGCTTACAATAGCTTACTACACACAACTGTCACCGACAGTGACAGTGACAGTGACAGTGACACTAAAAGTGTCGTAAGATTTTTTTCCGTCTAGCCCTCTTTCACAACGCGCGATAAGGACTTCGTTCCAACTGTTCTATACAAAGTCGAGTATACATATATAAAGAAGGTGTATATAAATATATTACAAACGAGTACTAACAGCGGGGGTGGAAGTTTGCTAAGTGAATTAAGTGAATTTCCACGTCCTATATAAAACTCTTATGGGCTTTTAATGAAAAGAATATGTTGTTTATGTGCTACTAATCACTTACACAAATAACTACATTAATATTGGGTACTTTATTTAGTTTTTTAAAGGCGATCATAGGTTAATGGATTGAAGGCTTGAGTTCTCAGTAACGAAAATTATTATCTTTATTCGAAATAGCTTCTCTACAATGTTGTACAACAACAGTCTCATAGCGCAATACAATCACATTGATGAAATATACAACGATTGATGAGATACAGACGGATTAGAATTTATGTTACATCGGCCATTATTATTTTGTTAAAATATCATCTCCACAAGGTAGTACAACAACTGTCTCATAGCGCAATACAATCACATTGCTGAAATATACAACGATTGATGAGACACAGACGGATTAGAATTTATGTTACATCGGCCATTATTATTTTGTTAAAATATCATCTCCACAAGGTAGTACAACAACTGTCTCATAGCGCAATACAATCACATTGCTGAAATATACAACGATTGATGAGACACAGACGGATTAGAATTTATGTTACATCGGCCATTATTATTTTGTTAAAATATCATCTCCACAATGTTGTACAACAACTGTCTCATAGCGCAATACAATCACATTGCTGAAATATACAACGATTGATGAGACACAGACGGATTAGAATTTATGTTACATCGCCCATTATTATTTTGTTAAAATATCATCTCCACAATGTTGTACAACAACTGTCTCATAGCGCAATACAATCACATTGCTGAAATATACAACGATTGATGAGATACAGACGGATTAGAATTTATGTTACATCGCCCATTATTATTTTGTTAAAATATCATCTCCACAAGGTAGTACAACAACTGTCTCATAGCGCAATACAATCACATTGCTGAAATATACAACGATTGATGAGATACAGACGGATTAGAATTTATGTTACATCGGCCATTATTATTTTGTTAAAATATCATCTCCACAATGTTGTACAACAACTGTCTCATAGCGCAATACAATCACATTGCTGAAATATACAACGATTGATGAGACACAGACGGATTAGAATTTATGTTACATCGCCCATTATTATTTTGTTAAAATATCATCTCCACAAGGTAGTACAACAACTGTCTCATAGCGCAATACAATCACATTGCTGAAATATACAACGATTGATGAGATACAGTTGGATATAAAATTAAATTATACAAGAACTGCAATGAATTTAAATAACTTAAATTACGTAGAGGCTCGTCGTAGACCCGCTACGCAGGCGTAGACATTAAATTAACAAATATGTTGGAGCGGGTAGAATTTGGCAAATAAGACTTAATGTGCTACTGAGGTACCCTTTCTGCGTGACATGACATTTGCGGTGGAATGGAGAGGAGAGCCAGCAGAAAAAACATTTTTATATAAAAGATTTTGTTGATAGTTTCCGATTAATCTGCAGATAGTATAGTGTTTTTAATGACGGTGAAGGACTGACGGACATTTCGTATTAGTAATACAGCTGCGCCATTGAGGTCAAGCCATATTAAAAAGGTTACACTTAAAAACAGACATCGAATAGTATAGAAATCATAAAAAATATTCTGCCTTTTTAAGTTCTTCAAGTAAAATCCCACTAATATTATAAATGTAAAAGTTTGGATAGATGTTTGTTACTCTTTCACGCAGAAATGGTTGAACGGATTTTGATGAAACTTAGCACACAGGTAGTCTATACACTGGAATAAAATATAGAATACTTCTTATCCCGGGAAAAGATAAGATCCGTCAGGAATGCGGGTGAAACCGCGGGGCGGAAAACTAGTAACATTATAAATGTGAAAGTTTGGATGGATGGATGGATGGATGGATGTATGTTACTCAGAACGGCTGAACAGATCTGGATGAAATTTGGCACAGAGATAGATTATAATCTGGAATAGCACATAGGCTTTTTATCCCGGGCAAAGATAACATCCCAAGGGAACGCCGGTGAAACCGCGGAGGCCAGCTAGTATTATAAATGTGAAAGTTTGGATGGATGTTTGTTACTCTTTCACGCAAAAATGGCTGAACGGATTTTGATGAAACTTAGCACACAGGTAGTCTATACACTGGAATAAAATATAGAATACTTTTTATGCCAGGAAAAGATAAGATCCCTCGGGAACGCGGGTGAAACCGCGGGGGACAGTTAGTACTTTAATAAAGAAACATGAACAAAGTATATTTATTTGGGTTTTAAAATAAAGTGCAAACAATAACTATATGAAACAAGTAAACATAAATGCATCGAAACTTAATAAATAAAGATACTTTATTTGCTGTCCTTACTCGATGTAGCCACAGCACGCGATCCAAATACTTTTCCGAGCATTAAAAAGTGAAATATTTTACTCTTGTCGAGTTTCCACTGGAATAATTAAATTCCTACCTTTTCCTCACTTTTGAGTCTTTTTATTACATACTTATATATCATAATTTTATATATTACTTTTGAATTGGGTCAACCAATTCTACGTGACACATAGTAACTATTAGAAATAATTGGGAACAGTGAGTATTTAGATATAAGAAACTGTTTAGATAACAAATCTATACTAATATTGTAAAGAGGTAAAGTTTGTGAACCGATTTAGAATATTCTTTCACCAATAGAAAGCCACGTTATTTGTGAGTGTCTTAGGCTATTTTTATTCCGGGAAAAGATAAGAAACGGGAACGCGGGTGAAACCGCGGCATTAATCTACTCTAAAAATGGTTGGATGTAAACTAAATTTTAATCCGTCTGTATCTCATCAATCGTTGTATATTTCAGCAATGTGATTGTATTGCGCTATGAGACAGTTGTTGTACAACATTGTGGAGATGATATTTTAACAAATAAAAATGGCGGATGTAAACTAAATTCTAATCCGCCTGTATCTCATCAATCGTTGTATATTTCAGCAATGTGATTGTATTGCGCTATGAGACAGTTGTTGTACAACATTGTGGAGATGATATTTTAACAAATAAAAATGGCGGATGTAAACTAAATTCTAATCCGTCTGTATCTCATCAATCGTTGTATATTTCAGCAATGTGATTGTATTGCGCTATGAGACAGTTGTTGTACAACATTGTGGAGATGATATTTTAACAAATAAAAATGGCGGATGTAAACTAAATTCTAATCCGCCTGTATCTCATCAATCGTTGTATATTTCAGCAATGTGATTGTATTGCGCTATGAGACAGTTGTTGTACAACATTGTGGAGATGATATTTTAACAAATAAAAATGGCGGACGTAAACTTAATTCTAATCTGCCTGTATCTCATCAATCGTTGTATATTTCAGCAATGTGATTGTATTGCGCTATGAGACAGTTGTTGTACAACATTTTTAAACCTACTTGTCAGAATTGGAATGAATGAATGTAAATTAGGATAGTTTAAGCCTCAAGAAATATCTGAAGTCACAAGAGGCCGGATGGTATGACTTTGATCCCGTGGAGTGTCGGCAAGCCGTTGGTGTAGGATGCCACTTGTGTCGATACACTTGCGCCATCTCACTTACCGGTGACTTGTAAAGCCGCGGGAGCGGCTGCGAAAGGTGCGGAAAATTCAAAATTCAAAAAGTACGCCTGTATTGGTCCAAATTATCAATTTATGCCTTTTGCGGTTGAGAACATGGGTCCGTGGGGGTCTGAAGCTCGTCGTTTCGCAAATATTTTATGTAAAAAATTAATCGAGGCCTCGGGTGACCGGCGGGCGGGGAGCTTTTTCCGCCAACGCATCAGCTTGGCCATCCAAAGAGGAAACGCTGCCAGCCTTCTGGGAACCTTGCCGATCGGCAACAGCGGCAGCCTCGAAGAAGTTTTTTGTGTATTGTAATTGATCATTTGCATGTATATTTTGTACATTTGTTGTAAATAAAACTAATTTAATACAGTCACAAATGTAGTTCATATCATACTTACCTACATAACCGAAAAAATATGGGATTTAATCAAATTATAATGAAACACAAATATTATCCTGCGAAGGGAGCGATACGCCCCGGGGCCCGGAGAATGGACCATTCCTATAATAATGGAATATTTAGGGTTCCATTCCATTTTGGAAACATTCCAAACATTACCTTTGGAAAACATACTTCTTTCATCGTCGGATAGCTATTTAAAAGTTACTTTCCGTGTTGGTTTTTTAAACGCCATGTTTTTAATAGATTTTGAAACAACGACAAAATGGAAGTAATTTTTACAAGCTTTATATTAACTTGCAATGTATGTATGTTTGTCCGGGGTGAATCTTGCAACTCAATTTTGAAGCATAATCTTTATTCGATTGAGCTGAAATTTTGTATACACGTTTAGTTTGGATGACAATGCATGGTCAGCTGTGTGACGTCATTCTAAATCCAACATGGCGGAACACCTAAGATAGCGGACTATTGTTTTTTAATGCAATCCTACAAAATGGGTATCAAATGAAAAGGCTTGCTGAGAATAACTCAAAAATTAAAGTGACTTCACTCTGAATCCAAAGCTTGTTTTTAAAAAAGCTTTTTATCTTATAACTTTTTTTAAATCACACACGACTATAACATCTACGGAACCCAAGAATCTATTATTTATATTAAAGTGTCATTTTTTATGTCATAGAATTTTCTATTGATTTATAGAGCGAGTTACTATGTGATAACTTATTCAAAAAAGTACCTTTTGAATATAGAAAATAAGGTCTCATTTCATATTATTATGTCGTGTCGCTACTTTGTTTATTTATTCAGGGTAATGCATGTATCGTTGTTTTATTAAATATCTATTTTAGGATCATAATTTCTTTTTTTATTCTGGATAAGCTTGTGTTTGACTACAATCTCACCATGGTACGTGATGATGTGGCCGAAGGTGGTAAGCACACTAAGCCTAGATGGGAACTGGCTCTCATGTACAGCTGTCGGAACACACCGATAGGTACTTGGCGACAGATTTTCAACTTGAGGGTGGTAGCCAGCCAGTCAGGTTCTACAAAGTACCCTAACACCGTGCTATGGTTTCCTCACGATGTTTTCCTTCACCGAAAGCTCAAGCTCATTGTAGGATTCGAACCCACGACCTTTGTCGCGGTATCCGACGTCACTTACCACTGAGCTATCATGCAGGCATCTTAGGATCGATTCTTGGAATATTCCAAATTTATTATCAGCAATAATTTAATAATAATCACATTATTTTGTTGTTATTGCGAAAAGTAAAAAAGTATAAAAATCACCAGTTTAGAAATAAAACTTCAACCGGCAAAAATTTTACCACAAATTATTCGTATATTCAAATTCAAAATTTTCTTTATAAAGTGAACTCATTACAAGTATTTTTAATCGTCATTCGTTTCAAACTTGTATTTTTAAATGTAGATTTACAAAAGTTATCTATATTATAATAATATAAAAAGAGAAGATGACTCACTGACTCGTCACCGTCAGCGGCAAGCCTACTCTTGGATCTAGATACCAGATTTTTTCCACAGGTGATTTTTTTAAGACGTAGACGAGGAGTTAGAGAGAAAGAAGGAAAGAAAAAATATTTATTGACCCACGAGTCACAACACATTTATAATTAATAAATAAAAAATATATATATAATAAAAATCACATAAATAACAATAGAAATGTATGGATGTCTAGTAATGAACGAAAGTAACGTGAGAATTATAAATTTATACAATTATGATTTTAATGTTTTTAATTTTGTAAATTGTACAGAATCGATTGTCGCGCTGCGTTTTACTGCTTAAGCCCATAGAAAAGAAAGGAATTTTCGAAATTAAATCCCTAAAGGGGTAAAAAGGGGTATGAGGGTAAAACCGCGGGGCGGAAAGCTAGTTCCCGTAGGATCTTATCTTTCCCGATACAAAATATAGCCTATGTTCATCAGGGATAATGTAGCTTTCTAATGGCAGAATTTTTCAAATCGGTCCAGTAGTTTCAGAGCTTATTCAATGCAAACAAACAATCAAATCGTTACTCTTTATAATATTACTAGTTTTCCGCCCCGTGGTTTCACCCGCGTTTCCGAGGGATCTTATCTTTTCCCGGGAAAAAACGTATCCTATATTTTATTCCAGGATATGCACTACCTGTGTGCCAAGTTTCATCAAAATCCGTTCTGCCATTTTTGCGTGAAAGAGTAAACATACTTTCACATTTATAATATCAGTAACTAAAACTGAAATTCCTTTATTCAGTTTGGTAAGGCACTTATGAAGGTTACAATTGACTCTACACCGGTTCGGAATACACTTAAATTGAGAAGACTCCAGGCAAGAAGCTTTTTTTCAGCAGTGGATCTTTCTTAAGTTTATTTACATTTTCATAAGTACATTTAGATACATTTTCAAATATTTGACACTACGCCAGGGGGATGCAGGTGCAGAGAGAAGCTACTACAACCATATATTTCTGTCTTCCATGTAATGAGCCACCTTATAGTAGGATTTGTTCATTAACCTAAGTTTAATAATAATTTTTAATTTAAAATAAGACATTCCAGCTACCTCATGTGGGATCCTATTGTAGAAACGAACACAATTCCCGAGAAAAGATTTATTAACTTTAGCTAGCCTGAATCTAGGTGTCACAATTTTATCTTTGTTTCTTGTATTAATGCTATGATGATTACTGTTTGCTTCAAACAAATTTAATTTTTTTCGAACAAAGATAAGTAGGATTAGTTTAGATAATTTTTGAATGACTATCGGTACTGTTTCTCTCATTTCTCATTGATATTTGAACATCAAAACTTATATTAACTTCAAGCAAATATAGTAGAATGACAATGAAGAATGTTACCTAATTTTGAATATTAGCTCTCCATATTTTCTGTCAAAAGTAAAAAATACAAGTGAAAGAATTACTTCGATACGTCAATTAGTTTCCGATTTATAGAAGTAAACGTGCGATGCGGACTCGTACTCGATGTGACGTACTCATGTGACGGTGTGACGTCATCTTGCAACACTCGCTCATAGCGGAGCGTTGCAAACTGACGTCACATGCGGTCACGTGACTCGATTTTAACGTAAGTTTAAATGCCTGTAAAATCAAAACTAATAGGTATTTTTGACTACAACAAAAACTAGTGTATTTGTATACATACAAGCTTCACTGTAACAAACTTTCAACTGATTTGGCATACCTAGTAACATTCTCCAATGCCTTTCTCTGTTCACTTTATATTCGAAACAGTAGCCGCTAGCGCGAGGCAACGCCTTGTTAGTTCGTCGTCGCGCCGCGCCGGCTACACAAAATATTCATTACAAAATTTGCGATACGGTTAAAGGGTTGTGTAGTGATTCAAACTTTTAGATACGTGCTGTTTATCGATGTCGATGAAATATAGTCGGTATAGGGTGAGTTTATGGATTGCCTTATGGATGACGGTTTCTCACTACCACTGAGCTATCATCGCCATAAAAGCTTTATTAATAAAAAAGTAATAAACCTGAAATGGTTACTAAAAATAAAAGTAACCAATACTTGTAATACAAGAAAAATACAATGATATGAAAATCTAATTATGAATAATAATTATTCTTTTAAACCGCAGCATGGGACCAGAATGGGCCAGATTACTGGCGTCGGCCACTAGGGAAGCCGGTGATTGGTTACATGCATACCCGTCACCGAACATCGGCACTTTTTTGGTGCCAGACACACTTTTCACCAAATGGCTCCAACGGAAGATCAGCGCTGGCGAACAGCTGGTATTATGCTGAGTTGGAGCCAATTTGTGACAATTAGTTAATGTTTTGTGCTATACTTATAGTTTTGATTTGTTTTATGTATTTTATTTATTCCTGTGTAATTTTGTGTTATTGTAATGTCGCAAATAAATATTTTCTATTTCTATTACTTCGCCTTGCAACCTGTCTACGACTAGGGGTTCGTGTATGCTTTCCTCACAGGTGTCCCTGTGGCAACGAGGTTGACCCACTGGGACACCATGGCCTATCGTGCCAAAAAAGTGCCGGTCGCTTCTCTAGGCATGCCGCGCTGAATGATATCATACGCCGCACTCTTGCCACCGTCAACGTGCCAGCTCTACTCGAGCCAACCGGCATTTCCAGAGAAGATGGCAAGAGACCGGACGGGATGACCCTGGTTCCATGGAGCTTGGGAAGGGCACTGGTATGGGATGCTACCTGTGTGTCCACACAGGTAGCATCCCATACCAGTGCCCTACAGTGCATACATTAGCCCCTTCTCATCTTCATGGAACCAGCATTCAAGCAGGCGCGGCGGCTGAAGCGGCAGAAAAATGAAAAAGACAAAAATATCCCCTCTATTCTCGGCACTGAATATAATTTTATTCCTTTCGGTGTTGAGCCCCTCGGTCCGTGGGGTTCTGGCGCTCGCCAGCTCTTTAAAGAGCTGGCTAATAGGTTAAGTTTTAGTTATTAGATTTAGTTTTAAAATGTATTTATTTAATTATTATTAGTATTTTATCTTTATCTTTAGCAGCAGTAGGTATTTAATAAATAATTTTGTAATTTTATGAATTATGAATTCGTTTGAAATATGATTGTATTTTGTATCATCGTTCCTGTTTACAAAAGTAGTTCTACGTTAAAAGCTGTGTTTATGGTGAATTCTTTCTACTTATTTACTCATTCTTTTTTAGAGGTCTGACAACGAGGCGTGTCTTTTGATGGTAAGTGACTACAGTCGCCCATAGACACTAGCAATACCAGGGGGACTGCCGATATGCAGTCGATCTTTTAACAATACGTAGAAGACAAGTGGTCCATACGTGTAACAGCTGGAATACGCCAATAGGTGCTTGGCGATGATAGCTCAGTGGTAGTGACGTCGGATATCGCGACGAAGGTCGTGGGTTCGAATCCTACAATGAGCTTGAGCTTTCGGTAATGGAAAACATCATAGCACGGTGGTAGGGTACTTTGTAGTACCCGACTGGCTGGCTACCACACACAAGTTGAAACCTTGACCGTGCCCCTACCACTATACTATGGTTTCCTCACGATGTTTTCCTCAAGCTCATTGTAGGATTCGAACCCACAACCTTCACCGCGGTATCCGACGTCACTACCACTGAGCTATCATCGCCTTAAAACAACTTAGTTCAACGTATTTGAACAAAAACATTGATCACAGTAAAATTGTGCTGTCGATATTTTTATCGATATGATCACGTACATCACTAGCTCAACTCTAATTAGTTGACGGGCTAGTATGTAATGAAATTTTCAATATAAACAAAACCCTAAGGGACAAACGGACAAAATATAGTTATATTTAGAGGTATGTAGGCGTTTATTTACTTTACTTAACAACAAGTTTCAATAATGTAATTATTTATGAACTCCGAAATGTTTCCATTAAGACTAGAGATCCCCTGCGGGTTTTAATGAGTTATTGGGTTAAGAATTACCCCATATTACAATGAACAATCCTATTGTTTTAGTTTCAATTATAGTTACGGGCCGGTTGGCCTACCTATCACGCCGCAGGTCGTGGGTTCGATTCCCATCCAGGACACACATTTGTGTGCATGAACATGTCTGTTTGTCCTGAGTCTGGGTGTAATTATCTATTTAAGTATGTATTTACAAAAGTAGTATATGTAGTTATCAGTCATCTGGTTTCCATATTACAAGCTTTGCTTAGTTTGGGATCGGATAGCCGAGTGTGAACAAATGTCCGAGGATATTTATTTTTATTACTTATTATAGTTAACATGAAAAACATGTTGTGCCGACTCCACCTAGCGTGGGATAAGGAAGAGAAGAAGAAGAAGAAGACTTATTATAGTAGCTGTCCCCCGCGGTTTCACCCGCGTTCCCGAGGGATCTTATCTTTTCCCGGTATAAAAAGTAGCCTATATCCTTCTCCAAGTTACAATCTTTCTCTATAGTATAATTCATAAAAAATGGTTCAGCGGTTAAGGCGTGAAAAGGTAACAGACAGACAGATATAGTAAGGATAGTTAAATAAATTTTCAAAATGCCATAAATTATTTGGCCTTCTGTTTTAAATATTGTTGTAAAAAAAACTATTTATATATATAAATATATATATATAAATAGAAATGAAAATATCTGGCTTGCTTTCTATAAGAGAGAGAGAGAGAGACAGACAGAGAAACATGCACACGCCGCACAGCTTTTAGTGTCAGTTGGTCGGGTGACAGCAACTGTCACCCGACCAACTGACACCCTACCCGACCCGACCCGACAACTGACACTAAAAGTGTCGTGACAAATTTTCCGTCTAGCCCCCTTTCACATTCACAACGCGCGATAAGGAACTTCGTTATAAAATCCTCTTCTAGTCAAAAAAGTCTCATCATAATCGGTTATGGCAACATTCCATGGGAAAAGTGTCGAAGTTGTTTATTAATAGTATCAAAGATATAAAATATCAAACACCTGAATCTTTGTCCCCCTTCGCATTGGCCGGACAACAATCTGAAACAAAAATGGATAGGGTTAATAACGTATTTACAGATATATTTATTATTTATTTTAGTGTCAGCAAGCCGTTAGTGTGGGATGCCACTTGTGTCGATACACTTGCACCATCTCACTTACCGGTGACTTGTAAAGCCGCGGGAGCGGCTGCGAAAGGTGCGGAAAATTCAAAATTCAAAAAGTACGCCTGTATTGGTCCAAATGATCAATTTATGCCTTTTGCGGTTGAGACCATGGGTCCGTGGGGGTCTGAAGCTCGTCGTTTCGCAAATATTTTATGTAAAAAATTAATCGAGGCCTCGGGTGACCGGCGGGCGGGGAGTTTTTTCCGCCAACGCATCAGCTTGGCCATCCAAAGAGGAAACGCTGCCAGCCTTCTGGGAACCTTGCCGATCGGCAGCAGCGGCAGCCTCGAAGAAGTTTTTTATGTATTATAATTGTACATTTGCTTGTATATTATGTACATTTGTTGTAAATAAACTAACTCACAAAATAAAATTTACAGATATTTTTAATATCATCTCCACAATGTTGTACAACAACTGTCTCATAGCGCAATACAATCACATTGATGAAATATACAACGATTGATAAGATACAGACGGATTAGAATTTTAGAAGTTTACATCCGCCATTTTTTATATATAAAAATTAACACACAGGCTGGCGGGTCACCTGATGGTAAGTGACTACCGACGCCTATTAGACGTCATTTTACAATTAAATACCTTGAAGGTCGGAACACAGATTGTCGACAGATATCTTTCATCTGAGATTTTTGTGTAGGATGAAAAAACTAGATTTAACATCTAAAATGAACAAAGAATTTTAAATACCAATATTTCTATATTGGCTCCCGAGGGAGAACGCCCGAAAGGGTACCTATTCGTAGCTAAAAAGGGTAATGCTAACAGATTGGCAAACTTAACCCCTCGGGAGCAACCCGAGAGCAAAAATGTAATACGTTGATGAAAAACTAAATTTTTCTCGACATTTTGACCTGTCCATTCAACATCCATCAGAATATGTTGTATCAAGACTCGATAGAATCCCTTAAAAATCTACCGGTGTGTTCCAGCAGTTTCTTTTTATGTCACTAGTGACAACGAGGCAGGCAAGTCACCTGATGGTAAGTGAGTACCGTCGCCTATAGACATTAGCAATACCAGGGGGACTGCCAACGTGTTGTACACTTTATTACAATGCCTTAAGGGCAAGGGCAACTGGCTCTCAAGTGCAACTGCCGGAACACACCAACAGGTGCTTGGCGACAGATTTTCAACTTGAGAGTGGTAGCCAGCCAGTCGAGTACCACATAGTACCCTACCACCGTGCTGTGGTTTCCTCACGATACTTGCAGTTGTACTTCTACCAGTTCCCTTCTTTTACCTTTTACATTTCTTGTCTATGGAAAGGCTTTTTAGTCTAGAGATGGGTACTCAAATTAGCTTACGCTAACAAAATTAATGCACCTTTGTATACCAGGTCGGTGGATTTACTGTCTTGCTAAAATGACCAGGCTACTATTAATACTGACTCTGGACCAAGCAACGAAGCCTGAGATGACTGACCCTGAGATTTATTTATGGTCATTGTAAAGTACACCTTAAGGGGGGCTTGTAAGTAATTGTTTAGATTCAAAGACATAGGGTATCAGTGGCAGTAATCACAGTGGCCTCTATAATATTGTTACGCAATGCTCATCCCGTTACCATACTTTATCCCACTTATAATGTATTATAAATGTGAACGTTTGGATGGATGGATGAATGGATGTTTGTTACTCTTTCACGCAAAAATGGCTGAACGGATTTTAATGAAACATGGCACACAGGTAGTTCCTATCCTGGAATAAAACAAAGGATATTTTTTATTCCAGGAAAAGATAAAATCCTTCGGGAACCCGCGTTCCAGATAATTATATTTTCAAACTCCGTTCAGTAGTTTTTGCGTGAGTAACAAACATCTTCAACATACAAACAAATTTTCACATTTTAATGGTAGTAAGAATATTGACCGAGATGTGACGAACAGGATTAATGGAGGATCAATTAAATATCGGCAGGTTTTTGGGGCCACATGTGACCGACGAATGCCCATGAAAGTTAGAGGGAAAATTAATAATACCATAAGACCTGTCGTAATGTATGGATCTGAATGTTGGTCAACGAAAGAAATGGATGAGAGAAGAGTGCATGTGGCCGAAAGATGTGTGGTGTTAAGAGAATGGATAAGATGAGAATGGATTAGGAACGAGTACATCAGAGGAAGTTTTATAGTAGCACCTGTCACTGAAAAAATTTAAGGAAATACGAGCTTTGTATGAGCATGCCATGAGGAGAGATGAAAGACGAACGAAAAGAGTAGTGAGCATAAATGTGGATGGATATAAAGGTAGAGGAAGGCCGACGAAGGTATGGATGGACTGCGTGAAGAATGATATGTTTATGAAAGGTGTGAGTACAGAGACGACTAGTGATAGAGCGGAGTGGAAGAAAACATGTTGTGCCGACCTCACCTCGCGTGGGATAAGGACATGGAGAAGAATAATAATAATACAATGTACCCTACCATTGTCCCTAATCCATATATTTAAGCAATCCTCCTCACTGATAAGTATGAGGCTGTTTTCTTTAATATACAAAGTTGGGTACAAGGAGAGATAAAAACTCGGGACAAACTTTGAAGGGCCTCTTGTATTTTATGCCGAAATTTCTCCGCTATAATAAGCGCCCTTGGACATAAACACCTGTATCCTAAAAGTGCGTTGCTAATTATTAAGTTTAACCTTCATGGTCAGTGTAGCTGAAGATATCACCGGTTTGGAAGTCTTACGTCATCTGGTCTCTTTTTTTCTTCTTTTATACAGTAACTCAGTGGTAGTGACGTCGGATACCGCGGCGAAGGTCGTGGGTTCGAATTCTACAATGAGCTTGAGCTTTCGGTGAAGGGAAACATTGTGAGGAAACCATAGCACGGTGGTAGGGTACTTTGTAGTACCTGACTGGCTGGCTACCACACACAAGTAGACAATCTGTCGCCAAGCACCTATCGGTGTGTTTCGACAGCTGCACTTGATAGCCAATTCCCATCTAAGCTTTGTTTGCTTACCACTAGTGACAATGAGACAGGCGGGTCACCTGATGGTAAGTGACTCTCCTATAGACATTAGCAATACCAAGGGGATGGCTCTAAAATGCAATTGCTGTAACACACCAACAGGTGCTTGTCGACAGTTCAACTTGAGTGTCGTAGCCAGCCAGCCGAGTACTACAAATTACCCTACCACCGTGCTATGGTTTCCTTACGATGTTTTCCTTCACCGAAAGCTCAAGCTCATTGTAGGATTCGAATCCATGACTTTCGCCGTGGAATCAGACGTCACAACCACAGCTATCATCACCTTTTTATTTAATATTATCGGCGTTGTTTTGTCCAATAATAATCAATCTAAGTGCACCAGTGAAGTGAAATGAAATAAATCGTGACTTTTCACGTTGTCTGAAAAAGTCCGTGAAAAGTTTTAGTGGAACGGCCACCAATTTCTCTGAAACCTGACCTGACTTGTTCGGACGAGGACTGGCTTTACAGTGAATGTGGCGTAACGTGACTATAACATAAAAGAAGAATATTTAATGAAGAAAGATGAAATGGCTGTTAGTATGCGACTGAAAGACTTTGTATCTGTCTTGAATATAAAAAAAAATCTATACTAGCTTTCCGCCCCGCGGATTAACCCGCGTTCCCGAGATATCTAATATTTTCCCGAGATAAAAAGTATCTTGTGTTTTATTCCAAGATATTATCTACATGTGTACCAAGTTTTATTAAAATCTGATCAGTCGTTTTTGCGTGAAAGAATAATAAACATCTTCACATCCAAACATACTTTCACATTTATAATACTAGCTGTCCCGCGCGATTTCACCCGCGTTCCTGAGGGATCTTATTCTTTACCGGGATAAAAAGTATCCTATTTTTTATGCCTAGATATGAACTACCTGTGTGCCAAGTTTTATCAAAATCTGTTCAGTAGTTTTTGTGTGAAAGAGTAACAAACATACTTTCACATCCTACTAATCCTATACTAATCCTACTAATATTAAAAATGCGAAAGTATGTTTGGATGTGTGTGAAGATGTGAAGATATTTGTTACTCTTTCACGCAAAAACTACAGTATGGATTTTAATGAAACTTGGTACACAGGTAGACCATATACTGGAATAACATATAGGATACTTTTTATCCCGGGAAAATATAAGATCCCTCAGGAACGCGGGTGAAACCGCGGGTATGAAAACTAGTTTATAATATTAGTAGAATATTAGGAAGTAGGAAGGAAATAGAATACGTTTGACCATTTATACGAAACAACTTCAAACACCGATATCCGTAATTAGCCCTACAGCGTATAAACATACGGTTTAATTTCGCCTGATTAAACTTAAAAAAAACATACTATCAAATTCACCTATGCTTTTCAAACATATCTATATGTAGTTTCTAGACCGAACAAAGAGAAATGCATAGCGCATGCGTGGGCGTGACAGAGACGGCGCATCGGTCGAAACTCATTGCGGTGTTCGAGTTAAAGCGAGACGGGTATAGTCATAAATTTGTACTGGAGACTGGTGTATAAGACATAGATATAATTATGCGATAGCAAAATTATTTGGCATTTTTTAGTCGAATAGGTTTAAAGGCGATTATAGCTCAGTGGTTGTGACGATTAAATTATAGGTTCGATGCCTATTATGACTAAGATTTCGGTGATGAAAATCTTCTGTATTTTGTAGTCCAAATGCCAAAGTGCTTTGTAAAAAAACTAAAGTAAAAGATTTTCTCGGACATTTTTTCACACTCGGCTATCCGATCCCAAACTAAGCAGAGCTTGTAATATGGAAACCAGATGACTGATATACTACATATACTATTTTTTTTTGTAAATACATACTTAAATAGATAATTACACCCAGACTCAGGACAAAGAGACATGTTCATGCACACAAATGTGTGTCCTGGATGGGAATCGAACCCACGACCTGCGGCAGGCAGTGTGTTAACCAACCATACTTTTGAGTTTATCCGTTACATTTCTCTTTAATCTTTATAATATTAGTTTAGATAAAAGTAACACGATTTTACAGCATGATTTGGCTAAATCATAATAATATTGGTATCGAAAACATGCCATATCAATATTACCAACCTACATCTGTTAATTAAAAGGCAATCATTACTGACTGACTGATCTATCAACACACAGCTCAAACCATTGAACGGATTGCGATGAAATTCGGCACGCAGATAGTTTTTATTTTGATTTTTTTATTCTGGATAAGCTGGTATGTGGCCGAAGGTGGTAAGCACACAAAGCTTAGATGGTTATTATGACGTATGTATCCGCTAAGAAAGGATGATACGGGGGTCCAAAGTTTTTTTATTTTTTTTATGTCACTAGTGACAACGATGCAGGCGGGTCACCTGATGGTAAATAACTACCGTCGCCTATAGACATTAGCAATACCAGGGGGACTGCCAACCTGTTGTACACGTTATTACAATGCCGTAAGGGCAAGGGCAACTGGCTCTCAAGTGCAACTGCCGGAACACACCAACAGGTGCAGCCAGTCGAGTACCACATGGTACCCTACCACCGTGCTATGGTTTCCTCACGATGTTTTCCTTCACCGAAAGCTCAAGCTCATTGTAGGATTCGAACCCACGGCCTTCGCCGCGGTATTCGACGTCACTTACCACTGAGCTATCATCGCCATCGTTTGTATGGAGAAACGGGATCGCGGGTGAAACCGCGGGGCGGAAAGCTAGTCTATCCTAATATTATAGAGAGGTAAAGTTTGTGAGTTTGTAGGGGGAAATCTCTGGATCTACTGAACCGATTTAGAAAATTCTTTTACAAATAGAAAGCTACATTATTTGTGAGTGTCATAGGCTATATTTTTACCCCGGAAAAGATGAGATCCCAAGAGAACACGGGTAAAACCGCGGGAGACAGCTAGTGCTTGTATACATAGAGAAATAATCTCATAACAAAATCAAAGCTAAATTTATTGAATATAATCACAAAAGCAAATTGATTTCAAATATATTAATTAATGGCAAT